>OY744517.1:100456526-100561526 GCA_963556195.1 Sepiola atlantica | reverse complement strand
TTTGGTATCTTCAAAATTTCTAGTTTCTCCCGCAAGCATAACCTTCACGGATCGTCTAAATATTTGCATGTCCTACCCAATCGTAATATTTTCCATTCGACTACAGGCTAACGTCCACTTTCTTTGAAATCCTAGTAATGGTTCAATAATGATGTTCTAAATCCGTATTTTCTGTTATTGAATGTGTTTTTGTGATTATGATACCTCGTTTTAAAGATACGTTTGTTTTTCCTATGTAGTCGATGTTGTTATTCGGGTTTTAATGTATAAATATTGTTGCTTGGTAAATAATACCGTTAGTCAATTGGTTATTTTGTAACGGACAATGTTCGCGAAATTTGCAGTTACAATTTTTCTCTCCATTATTAATTTTTTTCTCTCTCTCTCTCGCGCTCTCTCTCTCTCTCTCTCTCTCTCTCTCTCTCTCTCTCTCTCTCTCTCTATATATATATATATATATATATATATATAAAAAGAAACCGTTGTGGAGGGAGGCCTCCTTAGTCCTGATCAACAACCTTCCTAGAGTTGGAATCCCGAAAAAAATATCCGGTTTGCAAACCTACAATTGCTTAAGGAGTAGATAGGTTCTGCCTATCGCCGGCCCTTGCACCCCTTCTTTGTCTATTAGCCAGGCGCAGAGGTACCAGCGCTGGGACGCCTAAAAAAAACTCAGTGCCTGGCCTTGTTTCCTTACTAGGACAATGAACGTCGCCAACTTAATAGGTCCCTCACTGTCAACCAAGCTCCAGCCCCTGTACCATCGCGGCAATGTAGCATCCTTATGGTTGTTTTACAAATGCTTCAATGGATTATGCTCCGATGAACTGGCTACTCTGGTGTCCCTTAACGTAAATTCACTAGACCAACTCGACAATCAGCTAAATCCCATCCATTCACCGTGGAGGTCCCCAGATGCCGAAGAGCCTTCTACTCCAATAGCTTCTTTCCTCGTGCTGCTGGCATCTGGAACTCCCTCCCTGCCCCCTGTTTCCCCGACAGTACTGCCATGCAGTGGTTTAAAACTAATGTAAACAGACATCTCTCTCCCAACTTAGGATGACACCCTAAACCTACTCCCTAATTCTCAGTAGCCCCTTACGTCTACAGTGGGGCCCTGCCTTGTTTGGGGTGAAATATCATAATATATATATATATATATATATATATATATATATATATATATATATATATATATATATATATATATATATATATATGGTTGTTTATGACAAAAATGCTTTTGGAAATGAAAATATGTGTAATCTTGTGGATTAACGAAAAATTCCGTACGCATTTTTATTGATTAAGCAAAGTGCAGATAACTCCTGTCTTATTAGAAATTTAAAAAAATCCTCAATCTCTCTGTATATGTTTTTTTTCTATCCCCTCTCTTTGTAAAGTTCTCTCTCTTTCTTGGCTGACGGCCTCTCCCAAACCAACCCGGCTTAGTAACGCGTATTAATTTCCTGTCTGTTCGAATCTGTTTCTCTTCGAAGGCCAATGCTGTTGGACAGTTCAAATCGAGGTCAAATCGACGACCAAAAGCCTATGAGTGTTGCCGAAGCAATTGGCGCTTGGTAACAGGAGGCGTAAAAAAATACACAATCTGCCAAACATCTTTTCAACGATACGAAGACATCTGGTAAATGGATGCAACTACGGATTCTAAATGGCGCATGTATATGTTGAGCGACGGGAAATGTTCAGAAAACGTACGAGAATAGAAAAAAAAGTAAAGAACATTAGAAGATATTTTTTGTTTACTATTGGTGTGACCATTTATAAAGTCTAAAAGCCACTTGCGGATAAGGTTTAATGAAACGGGAATGGTTGCCAGACTAAAGCAATTTGGCATAATAGTAAGAGTGTAATCGGGCCGGGAGACTTGGGTCAATCCCCGTCATACCAAAGACTTAAAAATTGTACTTGATGTCTCCTTACAAAAAACTCAGCATTATAAGATGAGGATCCATGGGAGGTGGAGTAGTCATGAGGAAGGAGTGTAACCCTCATTTATAATTCGATATAATAGCTAATTAAAAGGGAGCCTTCGGTTCGCCGTCGACTACGGTCGACCACTTTACTTACTAACATTGATCAATCGTATGAACTGCGTTTGATTACTTATAGGGCGGCCCATGACAATAATTTGTTGACAGTGGATTTGAAGACGAACAAGTTGTACTCAACAGGGAAGCAGTCCCGTAGTAATATGTTCCACAGCTGATGAAGCTCTACTTATTTAATTTTTCAGCAATTTTATGCATGGCCTCTGATATTAGAGGATTCGATCCCAGGGAGAACAAAAGATTGAAACTTTGGCTTTGTCACTGAAAGCCAGATGATTTATACATGTAGTTGCTCTATCCATAAGAACTTTTGTATTTACCATTGTCAGATGAGATATGTACTAAATTTACTATTGAGTACAAATGTTGAAGTTATCCCATATTGTACTTTGATCAAGAAAAGTAATCTAAATTGATACATCTAATATATATCCTCCTGGCTAACATCGATAATATTAATATAGACATTTCCTTCAAAATATTCCAGTTCCTTACAAAACGAGCACTAAATAATCCCCCTGGAGAAAATCGAATATCTCATTGACCAAAATGATATGGAAGGCATTCTTGTTTCTAAAAACCAAAAAAAACAAACGAAACAAAACAAAACAAAAAACGACATCCAGTTGAATAACCCGGAAAGCAAAATATTTTGAGATAAAAAAAAACACACACACACACACACACACAAAAAAACCCGAAAAAATAAACATTAGCGCCCATCAAACAAATACAGGATTTCGGAAACGACCTCATTTATTTTATCATCATTATCCAATCAGAAAGATATGCTGGAACTTCCAGAAGCAATTTAATGGAAAAAGAAAGTTATTTTTAACAAATAGTATTTACCCTAACAAATATTAATTATTTCCAATGACTATTATTATTAACAGTAAATTATATAGATTGATGAAGAAAGCACCGCAAGGAATATAATAAATTATATTTCTGTCATTTATACTTGAGAGATATTATTTTAGTGTTTTTTTATTGTGTGATATTATTTTAATGTTTTTTTTGTGTAATATTATTTTAGTGTTTTTTTGGTGTGAGATTATTTTAATGTTTTTTTATTGTGTTATATTATTTTAATGTTTTTTTGGTGTGAGATTATTTTAATGTTTTTTTTTGTGTAATATTATTTTAATGTTTTTTTTGTGTGATAGATTACTACAGTCTGTTATGACAATGAGAATCAGAATTGTTTTACCTAATTTTATCCACAATCAGGTTTCCTAAATATCTTTTAAAAGTTGATCTCAATCTTTATTTTTATACCCGTACATCACTTTTAGATTTTAATGAGTGCCTCTCGATCTAGTCTTTTATCAAGAAAACCATTTTTGTTATTTTTTACAAGAACTCCCAACATTTACGATGGCAGAAATATATATATATATATATATATATATATATATATATATATATATATATATATATATATATATATATATATATATATATATTGTTAACGGCTTAATGCTGTAAGCATGAAAGACATCCAATAAATTGATACACCTACGAGATCTGACTGTCGAATCTAAATTTTGCAAGTCTATTGAGGGGGGAGTGTGGAGAAAAATACAATAAAAATAAACAGTTAAGAAAATTCTAAATTTTGTAATATTTTTCCAGTCATATACCCCAAAATATTAACCAATGGGTTATCTGCTACATCTAACATGCCAATATTTTTCTGAAAGCAACCAATTATACAACCAAAAAATATAGAACAATTTATATGATTCAACTGAAATATAATTTTATCCTCGGCCAAATTGCGTCCAGATATAATTGGACATCGTCTATTGTGACTTTTGAATATATAAACAGTGTATTTAATTTATTTAAGTTATTTGAAGATCATGAAAGGATAAGTACTGCCTTATTTCATTTCCTTATATTTTGATCGATTGTTCTTTGTCAGAGATAGATAAATATTCTTATGTGCAACCCTACACAAACCAATATTACCTAATCGCTGCTACCGTATACAAATATATCTTTTCTGTTAATAAATATTATATTTTTATGCAATCTTTTGTGTCAGCTTTTGTTTCCTTTACGTGCGAGATTATCGCTAATCTTTTAAATTCCAGCGAATTCCTGAGAGAGAATACAATTTTTTAATTTTCACATAATCTGGTAATTCACAATTGTATATTACGGAAACGCGCTATCTTTAGAAAATACATATATATATATATATTTGTTATTTATCAACATGCGTATACGTTTCATCCTTACCGGAATCGTCAGTGCAGAGAAAAATTACTCACACAAGGCGCCGGGTTCGAGCACCGGAACCCGAGTCATATTTCTAACTCAAATCCCGACGTCTTTGTCCACACGACCGTTGCCAATTACTGGGTAAATAAGCGAGAGATTAATTCTACTTAAAGGCAGCTGACGTAAAGAGTTCAACTTTTGAAAGGAATATTGTACTGAAGCCACGATAGCAGCTGTGTTAACACTACTCGCTAGAGAGCCCAACCTATATTTGAGGGGCGACAAATAATTAATTATAAATATTTGTTTTTATCTACATACGTATACGTTTCATCCTTACGGGAATCGTCAGTTTAGAGAAGAATTATTCACACCGGTCACCTATATATAGTGGAGCGAAGACAAATATCTGTACATATACAAGATTTTAAGTATTTCAAACTAATGAATAAACATAATCTTCATATAACTAACTGTACGCAGATGCATAACTAAATATGTGTAGAAAACAGAAAAAATGATCTAATAGGAATGAATCCCATTTATTCATTTTAATGAACGAACAAAGTATTCATCCAATACAAAAACATATAAACATAATCTTCATTTCATATTTTGTAAAATATCATTACCCATTTATACAGCAACCAAAGTGATCGGGTCGTTTTTAATTAATTATTTACGAATTTTAGTTGGTATTTTGTTTCATATCGTCTTCAGATCCGGAAGGTTTGTTGGAGTTCTCAATTCGATTTGAATGTTCAAATAACGCCACAGATTATCGATTGAATTCACGTGGCCATTTCAGGATATTTAAATTATTTTCAGCTATCCATTTCTTTGTAGATTTTGCAATGAGCTTAGGATCATTATATAATTAGAAGATTTAATCAGGAGGAAACTCAAGAGTTTCAATCGAAATCATTAAATTTGCACTCGCAAATATTTTAATATGCTACCATCTCTGTCTGTCTGTCTGTCTGTCTGTCTATTTCTCATGTGTTCCATGGAAAGTGCACGGAGCTTTAATAAAGATCATGTTTTATGTTGCAAAAAACTTAAATCTACGTTTCTATATTGCAGTATCATATTTCTTCCGTGTTACATTTATTACTTTCTCCCCCCCCTCCTCTCTCTCTCTCTCTCTCTCTCTCTCTCTCTCTATATATATATATATATATATATATATTAGTAGAGAATGGTAGTTTGCTTGAAGCATTGCTGGGTATAGTAGTAGTATGTTTTTAAAGGCTGTGGGCAATGCAAATTCCGGATAAGATGTAAGTTGTAAGGAACAAAAACAATAAATCGAATACGAAATATGACTTACTATTTATTTTTCCTAAAATCTTACATAACAGCTAGAGTGTTGTTAGCTGTTTGTGTGATGTCCGGATGATTAAAAAATCATTATTTAATATTTCGGGAAAAGAAACTTCCCTTTGTCAAAAATTATCAATACCAGAAGAATTCCCCGACTATGCAGAGAATCTGACAAAATAAAATGGCTGCCAAAGCAGAACAGCAGCGAAAACCAGGCTCGCAGAAATGTAAATTAAAGATTTAAAAAAAAAGTTATGTTATGGTGATCGATAAACTGTTGGTTTTACTACTACTACTACTACTACTACTACTACTACTACTACTACTACTACTACTACTACTACTACTACTACTACTAATAATAATAATGATAATAATATTAATAATAATAATAATAAATAGTAAGTCATATTTCGTATTCGATTTATTGTTTTTGTTCCTTACAACTTGCATCTAACCCGGAATTTGCATTGCCCACAACCTTTAAAAACATACTACTAATATATATATATATATATATATATATATATATATATATATATATATATATATGTATATATATATATATATATAAATATGTATATATATATATATAAATATGTATATATATATATAAATATGTATATATATATATAAATATGTATATATATATATATATATAAATATGTAGGTATAAATAATTTAATATTTATTTATAAATATTATAAATATGTATATATATATAAATATGTATATATAAATATGTATATATATATATGTATATATATATATATATAAATATGTATATATATATGTATATATATATATATATATATATATATATATATATATATATATAGAGAGAGAGAGAGAGAGAGAGAGAGAGAGAGTAAGATAATATTTTAAAGATATAAATAATATCTTTTACCAGTAGACTATCAGGATAAAAACAAAGCTCAATATAGTGTATAGAGAAATAATATTAATTGAATGACATAATAAAATGAGAAATTAATCAGATTTTATTAAAGTTCAAAAACAAGGAGTGATATATATATATATATATATATATATATATAAGTTTGTATGTGTGAGAGAGAGAGAGAGAGAGAGAGAGAGAGAGAGAGAGAGCTTTTACACCATATTGTTATTGCAGAAAAAAGTGTTTATGGTATTTTCTGTATATCTTTCATTGAATATAAGTTATTTTTTTACGTGTTTATCATTTTAGAGTTATCTTCACTTGAACAGATGAATAAGATATATAAAACAAAAGCGTCACAGGCTGACGAAAATGCTATTTCAAACTTACGTGTGACAGATTTACGAAAATGCTATTTCAAACCTACGTGTGACAGACTTACAAACATGCTATTTCAAACTTACGTGTGACAGACTTACAAAAATGCTATTTCAAAATTAAGCGTGACAGACTTAGGAAAATGCTATTTCAAAATCAAGCGTGACAGACTTACGAAAATGCTATTTTAAAATTACGTGTGACAGACTTAGGAAAATGCTATTTCAAACTTACGTGTGACAGACTTACAAAAATGCTATTTCAAACTTATGTGTGACAGACTTACGAAAATGCTATTTCAAACTTATGTGTGACAGACTTACGAAAATTATATTTCAAACTTATGTGTGACAGACTTACGAAAATGCTATTTCAAACTTACGTGTGACAGACTTAGGAAAATGCTATTTCAAACTTACGTGTGACAGACTTACGAAAATGCTATTTCAAACTTATGTGTGACAGACTTAGGAAAATGCTATTTCAAACTTACGTGTGACAGACTTACGAAAATGCTATTTCAAACTTACGTGTGACAGACTTAGGAAAATGCTATTTCAAACTTATGTGTGACAAACTTACGAAAATGCTATTTCAAACTTACGTGTGACAGACTTAGGAAAATGCTATTTCAAACTTACGTGTGACAGACTTAGGAAAATGCTATTTCAAACTTACGTGTGACAGACTTAGGAAAATGCTATTTCAAAATTAAACCTGACAAGCCTACAGAAATGCTATTTCAAAATGAAACCCGGCAGACCTACAAAAATGTTATTTCAAAATTAAGCGTGACAGACATAGGAAATTGTTTTTTCAAACTTACAAAAAGATAAATTATAAAAAGATTTATAAATTACCTGTGATAAACCTAAGCTATTACAAATTTTAGCGTGATAGAAAAACCAACGGACAAAGCTTTTTTTTAATAGATGCGTGAACGTATCTTACATGCGTCCACTCAATCTGCGCGTTTAATGTGTAGAATGTCATTTAAAACAGAATCGTGTAGACCGACCGACAGACAGATAAAGCCTCTTTCAGATATGCGTGGACGCATCTCAAAACATTATAATCCAACCTTCAACTGACGACGCATTTGACTTCACCTTGAAATTCTTTTTACTTCTGAAATCGTCAAAAGTTTAAAATTGTATTTACAACTTTTTTCTAGAATGAAAAAAAAATGGCCGCTACAAAACAAAAAAACGTGCTTCATTTATATTTTCTCAAAACACCAAAATAAAAAATGGCCGAAATATTTCCCATAAAAAATTCTAAACGAGTTTACATTTTTTTCGAGATGGCATCCATTGTCGTCTACTTTCATCAAAGACTTTCTAGTCTTCTTAATCGATCAGTGAAACGTATTCTGGCAATATTGATTGAGCGATCGCTAAACTTCACCTACACACATCTACCATTGATCAGTCTTTTCATACACGCAAGTAAAGAAGAATGAAATAAATAGCAAAACACGATTTTTACCATTTTTTTTCTTACTTCAAACTCATGAATATACAGTATGACCAACATTTATGAACAAATTCTGGCCATTTTTCTCAAATATTCTCGAGCAACACTGGGTACATTTTAAAAATTTCAGAGCAAATATCAATCGACCGAAAAACTGAGTCTAAATTCCCTTACACAATTCCACTTTTTAAGTTCCAAATTTCTGTACGGTATATAGGTATTTCGTAGAGATACATTTCCAAATGTGGATTACAATCTTTTTATAATTTGTAAATCTTTTTGTATTTTATAAATCTTTTTGTAATTTATAAATCTTTTTATAATTTATAAATCTTTTTATAATTTATAAATCTTTTTGTAATTTATAAATCTTTTTGTAATTTATAAATCTTTTTATAATTTATAAATCTTTTTGTAATTTATAAATCTTTTTATAATTTATAAATCTTTTTGTAATTTATGAATCTTTTTATAGTTTATAAATTTTTTGTAATTTATAAATCTTTTTATAATTTATAAATCTTTTTGTAATTAATAAATCTTTTTATAGTTTATAAATCTTTTTGTAATTTATTAATCTTTTTATAATTAATAACTTTTTTTATAATTTATCTTTTTTATAATTTATAAATCTTTTTATAATTTATAAATCTTTTTATCATTTATAAATCTTTTTATGATTTATCTTTTTAATATTTAGAAATATTTTTATAATTTATAAATATTTTTATAATTTATAAAACTTTTTATAATTTATAAAACTTTTTATAATTTATAAATCTTTTTGTAATTTATACATCTTTTTGTAATTTATAAATCTTTTTGTAATTTATAAATCTTTTTATAATTTATAAATCTTTTTTGTAATTTATAAAACTTTTTATAATTTATCTTTTTAAAATTTATAAATCTTTTTGTAATTTATAAATCTTTTTATAATTTATTTATATAAAATTTATAAATCTTTTTGTAATTTATAAATCAGTTTGTAATTTATAAATCTTTTTGTAATTTATAAATCATTTTATAATTTAACTTTTTTAAAATCTATAAATCTTTTTGTAATTTATAAATCTTTTTGTAATTTATAAATCTTTTTGTAATTTCTAAATCTTTTTATAATTTATAAATCTTTTTATAATTTATAATCTTTTTATAATTTATAAATCTTTTTATAATTTATAAATCTTTTTATAATTTATAAATCTTTTTATAATTTATAAATCTTTTCATAATTTATAAATAGTTTTATAATTTATAAATCTTTTTGTAATTTATAAATCTGTTAGTAATTTATAAATCTTTTTGTAATTTATAAAACATTTTATAATTTATCTTTTTAAAATTTATAAATCTTTTTGTAATTTATAAATCTTTTTATAATTTATTTATTTAAAATTCATAAATCTTTTGTAATTTATAAATCTGTTAGTAATTTATAAATCTTTTTGTAATTTATAAATCTTTTTATAATTTATCTTTTTAAAATTTATAAATCTTTTTGTAATTTATAAATCTTTTTATAATTTATTTATATAAAATTTATAAATCTTTTTGTAATTTATAAATCAGTTTGTAATTTATAAATCTTTTTGTAATTTATAAATTTTTTTAATAATTTATCTTTTTAAAATCTATAAATCTTTTTGTAATTTATAAATCTTTTTGTAATTTATAAATCTTTTTATAATTTATAAATCTTTTTATAATTTATAAATCTTTTTATAATTTATAAATCTTTTTATAATTTATAAATAGTTTTATAATTCATAAATCTTTTTATAATTTATCTTTTTATAATTTATAAATCTTTTTATAATTTATAACTTTTTTAATAATTTATAAATCTTTTCATAATTTATAAATCGTTTTATAATTTATAAATCTTTTTATAATTTATAAATCTTTTTATAATTTATAAATCTTTCTATAATTAATAAATCTTTTTATAATTTATAATTTTGTTTATAATATATAAATCTTTTTATAATTTATAAATCGTTTTATAATTTTTAAATCTTTTTATAATTTATAAATCTTTTTATAATTTATAAATCTTTTATGATTTATAAATCGTTTTACAATTTAGTAATTATTTTATAATTTATCTTTTTATAATTCATAAATTTTTTTAATAATTTATCTTCTTATAATTTATAAAACTTTTTATAATTTATAAATCCTTTTATAATTTATAAATAATTTTATAATTTATAAATCTGTTTGTAATTTATAAATCTTTTTGTAATTTATAAATCTTTTTATAATTTATCTTTTTAAAATTTATAAATCTTTTTGTAATTTATAAATCTTTTTATTATTTATTTATATAGAATTTATAAATCTTTTGTAATTTATAAATCTTTTTGTAATTTATAAAACTTTTTATAATTTATAAATCTTTTTGTAATTTATAAAACTTTTTATAATCTACACAAGAGGATGGAATATATTCGTCTCATAGAGTATTTGCATAAAAAAGATAGTTTGCCTTATATTTCTGCTTCGACACAAACTCCACTATTCCATGATGCGTTCTACAGTAGCATTTACTGTGCATTTTTGTGCAGTCTAAAACTCACACGACGCATATTATATAGACAACGCTCACAAAAGTAGATTAAGAGTGTGTACATGCACTGCGCACGACTGGTAGAGCTATTTTGTTAAAAAATGTTTTTTCTATTAGGCTCTTCTACAATATATATATATATATATATATATATATATATATATATATATAGTAAGTTATGAAAATATATTTATGGCAATTAAGCTACACAGAGACTTACGCGTTTAATCCTCGCCAGGCTAAAATACCTTGCTCTACTCACGTATTGAGCACTGTTTAAGTAAATACTGAAAATTGATAGAGTAAAGGTTATATATATATATATATATATATATATATATATATATATATATATATATATATATATATATATATATTCTCATTTCTCATCCCTGGTGCTACCAGATAAGGCTGTCTGAAAATATAGGCTTCTTGACCAAGAATACACCTAACACTGAAGTTTTTATTTCTCCCTTCTCTTTACAAAACTCTATCATGTTCTACAAAGCAAATAAAACAAAAACAACAATTCACCTCCCCTTTTCTCTCTCTCTCTCTCCTGCCCCCTTTTCCCTAACGGCGCAACCAGTTTGCCGTGAGTGGCAACCCGTGGTGCTCAAGGGCGGGATCCTAGTGGCTGAACAGTCCATAACCTGGGAATGTAGTGGATATGTTCACTTCAACACTCCACTTTGTCCCTTACCTGGGCTAGACGGCCGGTTGGAGAGACCCGATCCAATTAATCGGCTGGTCACGTCAAGCCCCACCATATAAAAGCCACACCAATCAGTTTAAATTATAAAATAATTGTTTTTTTTCTTATTCTTTCTATCAAGTTAAAAAAGGTAGACATTTTTTGTGAGTGGGGTAGACGAGAATATGAATCTACAATCATACCAAAATATGAATCTCTATTTCTTCTTCGTAATCTGGACAGATCACAGTGTTACTAAACTTTTGTTTTATTTGTCAATTAACATAGTGAAGAGGTCTTTGTAAACATTAAAAAAATGTGGTTAGAATTTATAAATTAAGCATCAACGTTTCAATTAATAAATACGAATTATTTTCTTATTCATCACTCTTATATTACAATCAAAACCATTTAACTTAAATAATTAATACACTATGTTCTTTTGAAATACTCTATAGTCAAGTAAAGTTTCAAACAAAATCTTTTGTTTACTTAATTTGCATAATTATATTTTTAAAAGTTCAAAATAAATAATTGTTTGCTGTTATTCGATTATAATTTGATTGTTCTATTTGCTTATATATGGAATAGTTTTGTTTATATTACCAGTAATTAATTAAAGTGATAAAAAAATGACAAAAAATCGAAACAATGTTCATTACTTTTCAAAGGATATGCGCCCCTTCCCAACTGCAAGGGGAGATAATTTATTTTGACAAATTATTTATTTTTAATTCTCTTCCACTACCCCACAACAATCGACAAGCAAAGCAATTTTTGTTTTAAACTTAATAATTATTTTTATATACCTCATTTTTAAAGCGTAGTTTTTATCTAAAAAACAGCATTCATTATTCCTGATATAAAATCTTAACGGAATTTTATAAAATTATGTTTAAAATTCTATATCAGGAATAATGAATGGTAAAAACTACGCTTTAAAATGTAAAAACTACGAAAATTAAATGCTGAAATAAATTAAAAAAATCTTTTTGAGTGTTTTAAAAAAAATTATTTCAGCATTTAATTTTCGTAGTTCTTACATTTTTCGTGAAAAATTAATAAATAACAAGAAACTTATTGTTTAATGTTTTGTTTACAAACCGCCTTTTCAATATTCTGTCCAAATTACGAAAAAAAAATTCGTCGTATAATTGTAGATTACCATCATCTGTTAAATCACCCCACCTTTCAGAAAACAAAAAAATATTCTTCTTTTTTTAGGCGATTACGTATGAACACCCTTAAAATCTCGGCTGAAAGAAGAAAAAAACTTATTTTAGAATTTAGAGCAGTGATCAGTTTCGTACATACATTTTATTTAAAAGGACTCCCTCATATCCAGACCATTCTAGCGTTTTAGGGCAGTTAACTAAGTTCTTTTTTTTGCTATGGGAGCTAAATTCGTAGCGTTTTTTGGGGTGGATGTGTCTACTTTGTGGTTTTGTGATCTTGCCAATTGGACATAGGGTTAGTAGTTAAAAAAATTGATTGATTCCCCTAACAAGTTAGAATCGCCCGGAGATAGAGGATCATTTTACTCTAAATTCTAAAATATATTTTTTTTTACTTTCTGTTTTCCACAGTGTTCACTTTTCACACGTAATCGCCTAAAAAGCAGAATTTCATTTTTTTTGGGGGGGGGGGGGATTTAGCGGAGTCTGTTAATATACAAATTTACGCATACTTTATTTCTGTAATCTTATATTTTTTAACTATCCATTTATTTAAAAAAATAATTTTAAACAATCGATTTGTTTAGTTGTGTTTACGTTTCCCGTGAAAATAAAATAAATAACTTCTTTAAACGTGGCTAATTAAATATATTATTTAAGGTGCAAATAAAAATATTAAAAGTTTGGGTGTTATTGTAGATTGACACGCTCACCCCCTCTCTCCCAAAATGAGATTCTACTTTTTAGCCGATTACGTGTGAATACCCTAAAAAACCTGATGATGATGATGATGATGATGATGACTTTAACATTGGTCATAAAAAAGAAAAATAGACCTCCTCTAATCTTTCTAAATTACAACATTTTTTTTTACTATTCATTAAGTCTTTTTTTGAAAGGAACAAAGTAACCAGTTTCAATAACTCAGTAATATGATTTTTGAAAATTTGATCAATCGCGGTCCCACTCCTTCATTTGTTCATTTCATTATATATCCAGTTTTTAATGGGGAATTCATTTTCATTTTTATGCTGAAACAAAATCAAATTCTTCGACTTTGAATATCTTAAAGGCCATATCAATTAACTTTTTTTTAATAAATAAAATTTGACTATGTTCATGCACAGTAAATTTCATCAACATTAGAATATATCAGATAACACTACAACAATCATATTTAGTTGTTTTCCTCCAAATTACCAAAATATCAAATAGAAATTATTTCTTTTTTCTGTAAAGAAAACTACTGTCTCAGTAATTGCTTCCTAGAGGGCGGGTAGTTTTTTCTAGTAACTAATAATAAAAAGTTATTTATTTAGGTTCCACGGAAAATGTAAAAAACTGCAAAAAGAGGGCGAGAGAAAGGTGAGAGAGAGAGAGAGAGAGAGAGAGAGAGAGAGAGAGAGAGAGAACCGCACTTTCCCCCCCCCACTCACACTTTCTCTTCTCGCTTCTACCTCGCTTGTAGTAAGCCAGAACCTTCGGTAAGGTCGTAGTGAGCGCATTGAGTTAAAACTTCAGGTGTTTTAGTTATTTTCCGATTTATTTATTAAATAATTTAATTAATTACTGTTAATATTGACGAAACTATTGCGTATAGATAGAAAACATAAGCCAACACAATTCCAAATTAATAATAGTAAACATTAATTACGAACGGGTTAAAAATAGTTGTGCTTATTATGCAGTCAAAAGATTCTCTCTTAATCTTTTATCTTCACTTTATATAAAGAATATCAAAATTTTATGTTGTATTTTTGATTTAAATAACAGTAACCCGTTTTGATTATAATATAGGAGTGATAAATGAAAAAAAAACTTTCGCGTTTATTCATTTAGATAAAGTATTTGAACTATTACAGACCCTTATAAATACCATTACTTATACTGAGACAATAGATATAAATTACTGATCCTAAATTATAGTTTTTAATGCTATTGTATGAAAGCTAAATAATTCACCCTTTCTTTCCTCTAAATATATTTACTTTATTCTAACTCTTCAAACATTTACTGAAAGGGGAAGTCTCCAATGTGTATATCATGTCAAGAATCTTATACAGTCAAACATATATTAATAGACTGTCAGGATCTGCTACAAAGGGTTTAGGGTAAAGGTTAGGGTTAGGGTTATACAGTCAACTCTGATACAAAGTTGAAGGAAATACTACAAGTCGAAAAATCTAAAGGACAATGCCGACCAAAATCTTAGACTTCATCAAAGAAGTTGGACTGTTAAAAAAATTTAATTTCAATTTTGTTTTTATTTATTAAAAAACAATATAAAATAATTATCCTACCTAATGATCCAATTTGATAACTTTAATTAAATTACCCATAGATGGTTGATATGCCGTAAGTTGAACCAAACAAAACCAATCACTTTTGTCTGAACGCCTTCGACCACGCGACTATAAGAACAGCTAGAGTGAAAGGAAGAACAGATATATCTAGAAAAGCCGTTATAAACAGTGTTCAACGACCCGTTAAGGCGGAACTTAGCATTACGCATTAAATTTGACAACCTAATTATTATTCTCTTAAAGGGCCCGTCTTAGCATTAAAGGGGCTATAAACACTATTATGATCAATAGTTTTAAATTCTTATCCACATACACATGTATTTCATTCTTTTTCTGGGTATCATCAATGTTTTATAAAAACAGAACTTTCGGCCGTTCCTGCGACCTTCTTTAGTCTCATATATATAATAATTGAAAAAATTATGTGTTTTTTAATCGATCATGACCAATGGTTTCACGCTCTGAGCGATCGTCAGACGACATTTAATTACTTCCTGTACTTCCGGTTTTCACGTAATCATCCTGCGGATATTTACTGCTAGGCACTGAAGCTATCCTCTTCCGTAGCCATGATTTTAAATTATCTGTTTAATCTGAAAAAATCTCTTTGTTTTTTGCCCGTATAGTTTTACTTCTCTTAATTGTTTTTTTTTGCTTCAAGCTATTTTTTAATTTTTAATTAATTAATCCATATATCTTATTATTTTTGTTCAGATAGCTGTTTTTATTGGGTTACTTTCGTTTTGTTGGCTAGTTTTTTTTTAATTTTTGCTGTGTAGGGGGTAACTTTTATCTTATTACTTTTTTTATATTAATTGCTAAACGTTTGTTCAGTCATGTGCACGTAATGTTATGGTTTATAATTTGGGCAGTATTTGTTATTTTACAGTAATTTTTATTTTTTGAAAAATTTCTTTCTTAATTTTCTTTAATTTGGGTTTAACTTGCAAAACAAATTGTGTGTGTGTGTGTGTGTGTTGCAGTTCTATGAGCTTGTATGTCTGCTAATAAGGTTTTTGTTTGTGGTTCTATAATTCAATCGAGTCTGATATGGCAGAGGAGGTGTTTATTTAAATGTCTACATTTAACTATGAATTCATGTGTTTTGTTGAGTAGTTTATACTTTTGTTTAGAGCGTATAATTTGATATTTTTCTTCCAGACACAACCTACAATTCCTGATGTTTATACTTAAAGGAGGTACTACTTTAATGATTTCCCATTTTATACTAATGCGGATGTTTCTGATTTTGGATTCCATATATACTTAGTACTGTACTATTTTTGTATGCTGTATTTCTTAGAGTCATTATATTATAGGTGTATCTGACCTTGAATGTCTTTTCGGTAGCACATGTGTACACCTTTTCTTCATTATTTACGTTGCTGCACACAGTGGCTTTGTATATAATATTATTTGTACAAACACTTAATAAGTGTTTCCATACGTGCCGTGGTTTGTGCCAATCCTTCATCTGATTTCATTTTTTTTTCAATTATTGGTATTCCATATTCCATAATTCCTTTAGGTTACATCCAAGTTATGCCCGACTTTATATTTTTTTGGGGGGAACTTTCTCCATTCACTTAATGTACAGTTTACCGTTTCGTCCCTTTTTGTACACAGAATATACATTTCCTGTTTTCTTTAGTCTTGCCCCTATTTACTTGTCTCCTCATGCGGGCAGAGTTAGACACAAGGTCTGTTTTAATGTGGAGACAATCAAGCTCCCCATAAAAGGGGTACTCTGTATTGGATAAAACTAAAAATGATCTCAGTCTAGAAGGATGTCTCATTTACTGATCGAGGAGTGAACAGTTGGAGTGTTGCATCAGAACCCTTTGATCCTAGCCTAAATCTTTCTATCCTGATATTTATGCAGTTTGTTCTAATCAAATTCATTTGGGAGACTGTCAGTAACGATTCCGTTTCTCTTTTTAAATGCCCTTTTCGCGGCCATTACCATATTTTCTCATGTGACATTTTTTTTTGGCTCGTCTTATAAATAGTATGTACTTGCTTCTCAACATTTTGTTACATCTTCGCAGTGTTCACCTCGGTGCTGTTTTTAGCGCCAATAATTTGTATTTCGCTCGTCTCGTAATTATATCATCGACGCCATCTTGAATATTATTAGTCATTACCGATTATTATTATTATTATTATTATTATTATTATTATTATTATTATTATTATTATTATTATTAAAATTCTTCTTTTTTAGCAATCTTAAGGATACTATTAGCCAATTACCGAATCCTGGCGACGACACAGTTCAGGACCGCTAAGACTTGTCTCGCATATTAATGGCATGCTAGCAATTGAACCTCCGCTTGAGGAGAGCTCTAACGTCAATGAATTTAATTGAGATTTTCTCCTTCATCCAGATGCACTCCCTAATCTTCCTACCGAACCTAGAAAGGTACTAATCATTTGACGAATCTTCCTGTTTCTCTTTTTCTTTTACACATTTCAAATCAATAAGTAGCTTCGTGATTAGTATCGTTCCATTGGCAAAAAGAACAATTATCAGTTGCGAGGGGTGTGTATGGGGGGTGAGGGTTTTTAATTTACGTTTTTTTTTGGCAAAAAGAACAATTATCATTTGTGAAGGTTTTTATTTTACGTTTGTTTTTTGTATATTTTTCTTAGCTTTCTTTCTTATTTTTTTTCTTTCTTTGTTCATTTCGCCTATTCGTTTTTTTTCCTCTCTCCCCTTCTTTCTTTTTTAAGCTTTTCTTTCTAATAATCTGTTTATCTAACTTTTCTCTATTCTGTTCTGTCTTTTGCCAATTTATCGTTTCCTTATTTCATTCTTTCTATCACTCCCTTTATTTCTCCCTTTCGTCCTTTCTTTTTTCTTTCTTTCCGCTCTTCTTTCTGACATTGTATTTTCTATCTATCTATCTATCTATCTATCTATCTATCTATCTATCTATCTATCTATCTATCTATCTATCTATCTATCTATCTATCCGGACTTCATCATTTCATTCATTCCTTCTTTCTCTTTTACCCCCACCCTTCATTTTATTGTATATCTTTTCCCCTTTTCCTTTCTTTCTTCTTGCCTTTCTTTCTTTCTGTCTTTCTTTCTTTCTTTCTTTCTTTCTTATTTCGTACATTGATACTTTCGTTTTTTCGTTCCTTCTTTCTATCTGTCTTTTTTCTTTCTTTTATTTTTTATTAATGGTATTTTTATTAATGGTATTTTTATTAATACTATTTTTATTAATGGTATCTTTATTAATGGTATTTAAAGATACTTTTTGCCAGACAATGAAAATAACTGGATTAAGTAATACAGTTCATATACACGTGAATGTGTGTGCGTGCGTGTGTGCATGTATATGTGTGGGAGTGGGAGAGTGCGTGAACGGGAGGAATGGGGTGATACGATGTTTTTTTTTATCGGTGATAGAGAGAAAAAGGTTATGATTTGTTGTATGTAGAAATAGAGTGACAGAAAGATAGAGGATGAAGGGGAGACACAGAGACACACAAGGGTATGCACGTTTGTAGTAGGGTAAGGGTGTGAGAGGATGGTCTGGGTTAGTAGTCCAAAAAGTTAACACGGAGGAGAAACAAATAAATTTAAGAAAGAAGAAAAGAAAATGGGTTGTGCCTATACTAATTGGAGCACCTGGAGAACCTTATTCAACAGGATCCTCGTTTAAGATGCACGCCGACAATTGCCTCGTGCTGCTATGAAATATCACAAGTACTAATCAAAGACCAATCAATATTTATCCTCTTACTCTCCCTTTTCACCCGCTCTCGATTCATATATATATATATATATATATATATATATATATATATATATATATATATATATATATATATATATATATATATATATATATATATGATTATTTTTATTTACACAGACATGTACAAAATCTACGACACTGGCATATCGATGTTATCGATCAACAGCTATTATAAACTGAGATCTCATCAGGCAGAGTTAGAATCCGATCTTAACCTTAGATCATATTTGGAAAGATGATCTAAGGTTAAGATCGGATTCTAACTCTGCCTGATGAGATCTCAGTTTATAATAGCTGTTGATCGATAACATCGACATGCCAGTGTCGTAGATGTTGTACATGTCTGTGCGAATAAAAATAATCATATATAAAAGCTCTATTTTTATAAACCCGGTTGAAATTCTTTGGATTACTACCCTGTGGATGTTTTACCTGGATTATATATATATATATATATATATATATATATATATATATATATATATATATATATATAGTAAGCTATGAAAATACATTTATGGCAAATCAGCTACACAGAGGCTTCCGCGTTTCATCCCCGGGGAGAATCTACAGGTTAAAATGCATGGAGTTATTTTTGCTGTTTTTTTTTTATATACACAGCTAGCAAGTTAACCAATCAGATTCTTTGTTGTTCTCTTAGCCAATCGTTGGGCTTCCCACGAACAAAGGTCCGGTTAGTGTTACTTCCTATATCCTGTTCTATTGTTCTTTTTTCTATAGAGTGGCCTATATCCTGTTTCTTTCTTGTGTCTATATAATGGGTGAACTTATTTTAAGACGTGGTTCCTTGTATTTCTAATTAACGTTTTAGTTTTTAAATTGTAAGGTTTTAGTTTAGTTTATTTTTTTTTTTACTTATTTGTTTATTTATTTATTTATTTATGTATTGTTAGCCCAAGGTAAATTTATTTCTGTGCAGGCAGCTGTTTGCTATCTCACTTCTACAGTTTAATAGATTTTGGGTGTCTCTAAAGTTTAGGATTTCAAATTTTTCATTCGGACATAATCTACACGGGTCGTCTAAATTTCTACATGTACTGGCCTGTCGTATTATTTTCCATTCAATTATTGGTGAGCGTCAATTTTCTTTGAGCTCCCAATAGTTATTTGCTAGTGCTGTTTTAATTCGACGTTTTCTGTTTTTAAATGTGCTTTTATGGTCATAATATCTGGTTTTAAAATCTAGGGAGGTCATACCCACGTAGTACTTCTTGTTATTCGTCTTTCCTTGGCAAATATTGTGGCTTGGTATACAATACTTTTGGTTAGGCATTTATTTTGTAGTGGAGAAAGTGTACGATCTATGCAATTACATCTTTTCTCTTCATAGTTAACGCGGAAGCCTCTATGTAGCTTAATTGTCATGAATATATTTTCATAGCTTACTACCTAGCTCTACTTACGTATCGAGCACTGTTGGAGTAAATATTGAAAATTGATACATAAAAAATTATATCTCCTTATAAAATTGTATGTGGATACATGAAATAGTAATATATATATATATAGTCTAAAGAAGCTTTGAGTCATTTTAAACAAATGAAAAAAAAATGCAGTTTAAATTCCCAAAGAAACTAACTAAATCCAAGATATCGCAGACTTAGCATTCGTTGGAAAATTCATAAATAAAAGAAGAAAAACTGGGGAGTCAAGTATCTAACAGTGAAACAATATATATATATATATATATATATATATATATATATATATATATATATATATATATATATAACATATTACTCACTAAGTCCACGGCCTGATGGCTCCACTAATAAAAACAATCAATATGATTTTTATAAAGTCCACATTTGCAAGTGGTACGTGTAAATATTTGCACGTAATCTGATTATTAGTTTAAACATTACAGTTATTTAAATGAAGCTATTGTTGCACATTTTCAAAACAATGGAAAAATATGAATTTCGTGCGTTGGTAAAAATACTTTCTGATGAAAAAATACTTTTAAAGAAAACGAGCAGGTTCTCTGTCTGTCTGTCTGTCCGTCCGTCGACGAAGATTTTTGTAAACGTAAGAGAGGGGGGGGGCGGTTAATTACTATTTAATTAATTTTTTCAAGTCAGCGTTCATAATCTTTGTTTACCTTTAGAATGAGGAAACTATTGATTAATTAATTTAGATTAGATAACATTAAATAACATTAGATAACATATAAACAAAGTAGAAAGAAATTTCAAGACGAGACTGCGATTCGAACAGAAAACGTGTTATGAATCTTACTTAGACTAATACTTTTTCAACTTCATTATATACTGTTACAAAAACACGCTGAGACACCAGACGGGTTTGGCAATTTACATAATTCATTCCTTTTAAACTTCTAATAAATTCATATTTACAAATATACACTTATAACTGCTATTATCAAATTTACATATGTATTTACAATATTTTAAGTGCAATTCGGACTGTGCTCCCTCAAAAACAACGGTTAAGGTGTAGCGTACGGACTTTAAACACGGCCGTACAGACGCAAATAATGCTGAACTTTCAGGTCGCCCAAATTAAGCAATTGTACTTTTAAACATAAAAAAGTTAACAAATTTGTTTCGGCCAATCGTAAATTAAAGTTGCGGGAAGTTGCAGAGAAGTTGCAGAGAAGCTGAAGATATTAGAAAGCTGTGTATTTTATCTATTTTGCATGAATATTTGTCAATGAGAAAGCTACGTTCAAAGTGGGTGCAGCGTTTGCTCACAGTCTATCAAAAACGACAACGCGTCGACGATTCAGAGTGTTGTTTGCAACTGTTTCAACGCGAAAACGAGTTTTTGCGTCAATATGTTACAATGGATGAAATATACATGTATATCATCACCTTCTCTCTGAAGTCAGCTGAGTGGACATCAGCAGGTGAAAGCCGTTCAAAGCGACCAGAGACACAAACATCAACAGGGAAGCTTTTCGACTCCGTATTTTAGGAATATTATATAGAAAGCTGTGTATTCACCATTTTTTCATGAGAATTTGTCAATGGGAAAGCTGTGTTCAAAATTAGTACCACGTTTGATCACAATCAATCGAAAACAACTACGCGTCGACGATTTAGAGCGTTGTTTGAAACTGTTTCAACACAACCAAAAAGAGGTTTTGAATCAATATGTGATAATGGATGAAATATAGATCCGCACTCCAGCCAAATCGACAACTAGCGTAGTAGACAGCAGCAAGTAAAAGTCGTCCAAAGTGAAACAAGACGCAAACATCGCCGGGCAAGGTTGTGGCCTTCGTATTTTGGGAAGCGCAAGGTTTTTTGTTCATCGAAAGGAACGACCATCAATCGCGAATATTATGTAGTATTTTTGTGCGTTTGAAGGAAGAAATCGCCTCAAAACGGACGCAAATGAAGAAGAAAGAAATGCTCTTTCACCAAGACATTGCACCGTGTCAGAAATCAATTGCAGCAATGGGAAAACTAAATGAATTGCACTTCAAATTGCTTCATCACCCATCATATTTTTCAGATCTGGTCACACGTGAAAGAGACTGAGAAAACGCTATTTTTACATTCTTTATTTAAAATTTGGGTGCTCGTGGACTGTGAGAGTCAAATAAGGGGGAGAGAACTCTAGTTTGAAGTTTCAACCACCATGTATATTAAAATGGATTTTACTATTGTAAAATCAAGTTTAAAAAAATGTATACGTAAAAGAAACTGTTTTCAAACAAATTGCCGAATTTTACCCAGTGTAAAACTGCCATTTATTTCAAAAACTTTATTTCCCATGTTTCATGTTTTTCCCTTCCATTTACGTATTTTTTTCTATTTTTTTCTTCTATTTATTTTAATAAATCATTTTATTTTTCAAAATCATTTTATTTTTCAAAATCATTTTATTTTTCAAAATCATATTATTTTTCAAAATCATTTTATTTTTCAAAATCATTTTATTTTTCAAAATCATACTATTTTTCACAATCATTTTATTTTTCAAAATAATTTTATTTTTCAAAATCATTTTATTTTTCAAAATCATTTTATTTTTCATTGGTGCCGAATGTGATTGTTTTATTCCTAAATTATCTTTTTACGTATACATTTTTAAATACTTTATTTTAGAATAAATACAATAATAAAATCCATTTTAAGATACATCGTGGTTGAAACTTGAAACTAGAGTTCTGTCTCCCTTATTTGACTCTCCTCAAATTAAAGACAAATATTTTTTTCGGACCCACAATCCACAAGCAGCAAAATTTGTTTGATTGTATTTCCATTTTGTTTGCTTTCGGGGTCAGAGTAAAATATTCGTATGTTCAAAACTTATTAACCTAATTAAAACGTAATGTATTTTTCTTTATTCAAGTTGTATTCGGTTTTGTCTCATCTAAAGCTTCTAATTAATTTAATTAGCGATAAATGCAAACAGAATTGTTCTCAGGGAAATGTTCAGATACGCCATTAGTACATTTTTGCGAGCTGAGTACGTTTATATTAGAAACAGATATTTCACACATTGAATACATTTTTAATGTTTAATTATATAGCGCTTTTTTTATAAACACGTTCTTATGATTATACTTATTAATATAAGTAATTCTTATCAATAAAACGACACATGATGCATATTGTATATTGCAGAGTGGTAAATGTAGAACTTGTGTGGCTTTGACGTCACGGATTAGAAGTGAGACAATGTCTTACACTCTGTTTCCGGTTTGACTTGAGGTCGAGAAGTCGTACTAAGTGGCAGCTGATGAAAGTCACAAACTCCCCTACTCTGTACAGGCAGAGGATGACGTCAGGCGTGAGGTACCTTCTGGGGCGGTAGAATGAACCAACCATTTTTCCAGCAACCTTAGAACGGATTTGATGTACGTCTTCCATTTTAAGTACTCCAGAAAAGTCTGCTGTGAGCGGCACCTCCCCATATGTGACAGCAGTCCTTCATCTTAGGACGTATCTGACTCTTGTACAGGTAGAGGATGGCGTCGGGCGTGAGATACTTTCTGGAGCGGTAGAATGATCCAACCATTTTTCCAGCAGTCTTAGCAAGAGATTGGATGTAGGTCTTCCATTTTAAGTCTGAAGAGAAGGTTAGTCCCAGGAACTTATCAAAGCATTGGACTTTCTCAAGGGGAGAGCCGTTCATTTCAACTAAGACAAAGTGGGGATCGGAGCGTTGGTAGTGAAAGGAGAGGCGCTTAGTCTTTGACGCATTAAAATAACCAGCCACCTTTCCCCTCATTGCACCACTTGCTCCAAGTCGGAAGAGAGAGAGAGAGAGAGAGAGAGGGAGAGAGAGAGAGAGAGAGAGAGAGAGAGAGAGAGAGAGAGAGAGAGAGAGAGAGAGAGAGCCAGAAAGAACCTGATCGTTAATGCTCTTCGAGGTGTTTCCATAGATGGTTGTGTCAATAGATGGTTGTGTCCATGCCTTCCAGGCAACGCCGGGTAATCATGCCGAGGTTTGGGTACACGGCAGCACGGGGAATAAATACCACGCTTTTTATTTCTCTGAATTAAAAAGAATAATAAAAGAAGATTATGAAACAAAGTTTGTTATTTTTTTTTACAACTCATAGAGCCAGCCGTCTACGTGGAAGCCAAAATAAAGATTCCCTACTAGTGAAGACAGAGCCGACAATACAACAATATTTGACTGCAGATGATCGGATTTTATCATAACAACGAAAGAAAAAGGAAAAAACGGGAACAATAAAATCAATAAACATAAAAAATACATTAGTTAAATAACTTATACAAAAATAGTACTTGAAAAATAATATTTAAAGATATTAAACCCTATCTACGACTGGATATGTAATACACAATACACAACTCATTTTGTGGATGTCCCCAGATGCCGGAGGGCCTTCTACTCCAGCAGCTTCTTTCCTTGTGCTGCCGGCCTCTGGAACTCCCTCCCTGTTCCATTTTATCTGTGTGCTAAGTTTGTTTTATACAGACTTTGGTTTGGTTTATTTATTTTATGACACATCAACTTTGTAACAAGTTATTTAATGCTGAAACACAATAATAAAACATAAAAATGGATCGACCGTAGTTGATGGCGGACCGAAAGCTCTTTTTTCATTGGCTACTCCAGTGAGATGTAAGGGTAAGCGTCATTATTTTCTATGGATTACCCCACTTACACTTGATCCTTACCTTATAATGCTAAGTGTTTAGCAAGGAGGCATCAAGTATCATTTTTTGAGTATTTGGTACGACTCGACCGAGGATCGAACCCCGATATCACAGCTCATTTGGAAAATATCCATTAAATATCATTAGTTGAACAAAAGTTTCAATTTTACTTCGAGTTAGAAGGGAAAGGGTATGTTTATAACTTTTCTAGAGTTTATAGGTGCGTAATTCGGTCACGATAGATCCGACAGGATTCTTACTTGGAATAGTCGATCCCATAGTCCGAGATGGTATATGTTAGGCCTATACGGCACACCTACTTTTATAGAAGCTTTGTAGCATAGGAATGGCAAAAAGTGAAGAAGAGCGGAAGGAACTAATGAGAGATAAATTGCAAGAATAAGAAAATAAAGGGAATCTATTCTTTCCAATGAATCATCAATCATTTAAAGTTCCCCTCATCCGTCTCTCTCTTCTGGATACGCGCCCATCACATACCCGAGATTACTGCAACCTCAGATGACTATAGTTAAGGTCTAGTTCCTTCCTGAACATCGTTGATGCACTAATTTATATGGCTCCAGTTTGAGATGGGAAGGCTAAGTGCCGATTGCAAGGGTTAAGTGTCATGAAAAATTAATGACGTCCTCTAATGTGTGTGAATGTGTGTGAATGTGATAGATGAAGAGATGAAGAAAAATAGAGTGAGTGAGAGAGAGAGAGAGAGAGAGAGAAAGAAAGAGAGAGAGAGAGAGAGAGAGAGAGAGAGAGGGGTAGATAGAAAGAAACTTGAAGTTAGATTCCCTTTAACCTCAGAAATGGTGAGAGAGATAGATAGATAGAGATAGATAGAGAGATAGATAGATAGATAGAGAGAGAGAGAGAAAGAGAGAGAGAAAGTGTGTGTGTGTGTGAGAGAGAGAGAGAGAGAGAGATAGAGAGAGAAAGAGGGTAGATAGAAAGAAACTTGAAGTTAGATTCTCTTTAACCTTAGAAAGGGTGAGAGATACCCAGTAATGAGAGAGATAGATAGAGAAAGACAGAGAGGGAGAAAGAGAGGGAGAGATAGAGAGAGGGAGTGTGTGTGTGTGTGTGAGAGAGAGAGAGAGGGAGAGAGAGAGAGGGGGTGGAGGAAGATACGCTCTTTAATCTGAGAAAGCGTGTGATGTCTAGTAACAATAGAGAGCGATAGAGAGAAAATGTAAGAATGAGATTCCCTCTAGTTTCAGAAAGAGATAGGGTGATAGATGCTTACTTATGTGCTAGTGTGTGTGTGTGTGTGTGTATGTGTGTGTGTGTGTGTGTGTGTGTGAGAGAGAGAGAGAGAGAGAGAGAGAGAAACGTGGAGGGAGATACGCTCTCCAATCTGAGAAAGCGTGTGATGTCTACTAATCACAGATCGAGATAGAAAGTTTGGTCTGTGTGAGAGAAAGGGAGAGAGGCCATTCCCGATGCATTTAATTAGAGAGGGACATCTACTAATCAAAGAGAGAGAGAGATAGAGAGAGATAGAGAGAGAGAGAGAGAGAGAGAGAGAGATTGGAGAGCTTTGATGTTCTCAGAAGATAAAGAGATAGAGATGTTCTGTCATCAGAATAGAGAGGGTTATTACTCCTCTCTCTCTCTCTCTCTCTCTCTCTCTCTATATATATATATATATATATATATATATATATATATATATATATAACTTCTTTGTGATATAGCAAGAAAAATCCCAGCAGAGTGCTCGATTAATTGATAATTTAAAAAAAGATATATATATAGCTGAAGAGAGCCAGATGGCTAAGTCCTTCTGTGCTTGAAACCGACGGTACGAATGTTGCACTAACTTTTCTGTACCAAAAGAAATATATATATATATATATATATATATATATATATATATATATATATATATAGGGAGAGAGTAGTTTTGGGTGACTCAGGTATAGATATACCTTCTAATGAGAGAGAGAGAGAGAGAGAGAGAGAGAGAGAGAGAGAGAGAGAGAGAGAGAGAGATTCCAGACATTCAAACGACCGTACTTCCATCAGTCAGAAACTACTTAAGAAAGAAAATCGGTTTAAAAAATATCTCACCTTTGAACAAAAGAAGATGTTGGCGACAATTATCGTCTTTTAAATGTTTTTAATCCTTTAATTCTACTGTCTGTAAAATGATTCCGTGTCTTCGTTACTCGTTTTTTTCTTCAAATTTTGTTCTTTCTAAAAATGGAGATAAATATGGGATATCACTTCGAAACATTACTCATCGGGAATCGGGTGTGATTACTAAAAGTTAACAGTAGCAAACATCGTTTTTAATTATTATATTTGACTTAGTAGTCTGACTGTTTTTTTTTATATATCTTGAAATGTATGCTCACCAGACCAAAAGGAAGAACACCCACACCCCAAAGTGCCAAAACAGAAAATAAACATAACAAGCCGCGCATGCGTGGTCCTCCTCTATATGTGACTCGATGTGGCGAGTGTAAAATGCAATAAATTTGGGCAATTTGGGGAATTTTTGACCCCCCCTTTGACCCCCCCGGGAGCGCGAACCAGAATTTTTCTGAGGTCAAGGATGCTCATTTTATATCCAGAACAATTATCTCTACATTTTGGCCAAGTTTCAGAAAAATTGAATGTATGGATCAAACGTTATGGGAGGAAAGGGTAATTGTTTTGCCATTTTAGGGGGATTTTGACCCCCTGGGGGCGCGAACCAGATTTTTTCCAAGGTCAGCGATACTTATTTTCTATTAGGAACAATTGCCTCCACATTTTGGTCAAGTTTCAGAGAAATTGAATCGGTGGATGAAAAGTTATGGGGCAAAAAATGTCATTTTTTGCCATTTCGGGGCCTTTTGACCCCCTGGGGGCCTAACCAGATTTTTTTTCAAAAATCGGAGAATGTCACTTTCTAACCTGACCAAAGTTACAACTTCATGCAAAATTTCAGAGAAATTCAATGGATGGTTGCGGAGAAAAATCTGGACGGACGGACGGAAATGCCTCAAAACATAGGTCTCCCAATTTTATAAATCGGGGGACCAACAAGTTCATACAATCAGTTAACAACACAAAAATAACATTAAGAATGTGACTTACTACTCTACTGCTAGTTGGTAATTAGAGGTTACTATGTGAACACTGATTTCCGGTTTATTTGAAAACAACTTTTAGAATAAGTCTAACCTCTGATGAAGGGATTCTACTCCCAAAATGTTAGGATGAATGTGGCTAAATACGAAACGAAATACAAAAAGTAGATCCTACGGATAACACTATCGTCATTGTTGCCTTCTATATTTTTCTCGATACATTTTGTGTGTTTGTATATCTTTTATTTACCATCTGCTTCTATAACAATACTTTATAAAATATGCACAATATTTCAAGCAAACTACACCACTGTCTCTTCTACACACACACACACACACACACACACACACACACACACACACACACACACACACACACACACCACACCGGAAGCATGTTTGACAGGAAGTACTTTTATATTCCAAACAAAACAGATTCTCTAATAAAGAACAGGGTCCATAAAACTGAAACCAAATAATAAAGAATCGTATTTATTGGATTTATTTGAATTGGACCCGAAAGTTATGCCCCTTTAACCTAATAAGATTAATTAATTTTGAAATATACCACAAATTCCTATGTTATGATCTATTTTTAGGTGAATAGAGCACGTAATAGCAAACAGTAGTGTAATGAATGAATGAATGAAAGAGTTCGAGGAGACTGAGTTTACTTTTGATAAAGCTTTATTCAGCAAAGATATAACGCAGGGAGCGAGGCCTCCACGAAGAAGTAATGGCGTATTTACAGAGAAAGGAAAGGGAAGTAACTAAGGGAAGTAATTCACTTCCGGAGCAGAGAAGAAGTAAAGAGTTCTTTTCATCACATTCTCCGTCACACAGGAAAGTTCAGGGCGGTATGTTCGTCTGGGGAAGAAAGTTTGTCGGACTCTCAGGTGGTGACCTCTGCTTAAACTGAAAAAGAGAGAAAAACAAAGGTTCAAAGCTGATAGTTTTCAGCTAGATACCGAGGACTTTGGCGGATTCTGGTAGAACGTCGAACATTCAGCTCCTCAGCATTTTCTGAAGATATACTTTGGCAATCTTCCGAGGATGGTGATTGGCCAGGGGTAGGAACCAAATTGTCAACGATGAACTTTTCGTGAACAGGAGAAGTGTTAAACTGGAGAGGTGCAGTCTGTATTTGTAGGTTCTCTGGTATAGGATTAATTTCGGTATCCGAACTGCTTGTTCTATCGCCCCATGGAGACAAGTGGCGTAGGGACACTGTAGTCTCTCGTCCACTGTTGAAACGCACGTGGGCATAGTTTGGATTGACTTCGAGTACGTCTACGGGCTCGACTAGGGGCTCGTATTTGCATCCGCGTACATGGCGCTTCAAGAGGACGGATGTAGCTTTTGTTAACCATGTAGGTATGGAATCTTTGGTTGCTGATTTCCTTTGGAAGTTGAAGAGACGTTCATGAGGAGTGCAATTAGTGGAGGTGGAGAGCAACGAGCGGATGCTGTGGAGGGCTACATCTAGCACTTTTTCCCAATCGGTAACAGGGAGATCTCTCGACCGGAGAGCCAGACTCACAGTTTGCCAGATGATACCATTGTACCTCTCCACCTGTCCGTTACCTTGAGGATTAAAGGCGGTTGTTCGGCTGGTAGCAATGCCTCGGGAGCGCAGGAATTCCTTTAGCTCTTCCGACATGAAAGCTGTACCGCGATCAGAGTGTACAAAAGAGGGATTTCCGAAAACAGAAAATAGATTTGTTAGATGTTTCCGGACAGTTGCAGCTGAGACATCGGCACAAGGGAATGCGAAGGGGAAGCGAGAGTATTCGTCAATAACGGTTAGTATATAGCGGTTGCGGGCATTTGAAGGTAATGGTCCTTTGAAGTCTACACTTAGTCTTTCAAAGGGTTGACTCGCTTTTATGAGCGTTTGAGGTGGCGCATTAAAGAATCTCGGTTTTATCTCCGAGCAGACTTGACAGGCTCTTATTACCACTCTTACATCTTCCACAGAGTAGGGCAGATTCTTGCTCCTGACAAAATGTAGCATTCGGGTGACCCCAGGGTGACATAAGTCTGAGTGCAAGGAATGTAACTTGTCAGCTGAGGTAGTAGTAGAGCAGATGCGAGACAAGGCATCTGCAGCAGCATTTTGTTTCCCCGGGCGATAAGTGATATCGTAGCTGAAACAAGCAAGTTCCAACTTCCATCTTGTGATCTTCTCATTTTTTATTTTGCTCTTGCTTTTAGGATCAAACATGAAAGAGACAGATTTTTGATCTATGATCAACTTAAAATGTTTCCCGAGCAATAAGTGTCGCCATTTTCGGATCGCCTCCACGATAGCGTATGCCTCCTTTTCAACAGAGGAGTGCTTCTGTTCAGCAGAAGTTAGAGTTCTTGAAAAGAAAGCTACGGGACGAGAGTTTTGGGTTAAGGAGGCGGCGATGGCATGTTCCGAAGCATCGGTTTCGACCTCGAGAGGGAGAGAAGAGTCTATGGCCACTAGGGACGATTTCGCAATTTCCTTCTTCAGGTACCTGAAGGCGTCTGCTTGTTCCTTAGAGAGAGGAAAGTTGGTAACTCTGGTAAGGGGGTGTAGCTTTTCAGAGAAGTTCGAGATCCACCTGGAATAGTGAGAGAACATCCCCATTGCACGGCGAAGAGAAGAGAAGTCTCGAGGTTCTGGCAAGTCCATCAATCCCTTGAGCCTATCAGAGTCAGGTTTTACGGAGCCTTTACTTATGGTATACCCAAGCAAGTCTACAGAAGTAAGTGAGTAGTGACACTTGTCTTTGTTCAGCGTCAGTCCGTACTTCACTACTGCATTCATGAATTTTTTTAAATTCGTATCATGCATAGCCTGATCTTTTCCACAAATGGTAACGTTGTCGATGTAGGCATAGGTTCCTCGAAGGTCTTCTCGCTTTATGACATCATCGATGACTCGTTGGAAACTCGCTACTCCATTGGTTACTCCGAACGGGATTCGACGAAACTGATACAGAGATCCAGCAGCTTCGAAGGCCGTGTATTTTCGTTCTTCTGGCCTGATAGCAACCTGATGATAAGCGCTGGTCAGATCAAGAGTGCTAAATAGTTTGTAGGTGGCAATCTCATTTACCATGTCCTCCATTCGAGGAAGAGGATAAGCGTCAAGGAGAGTAAACCGATTTATTGTTTGGGAGTAGTCCACAACAAGTCTCTTTCTGTGATTTTCTGGAGATACCACAAGCGTTTGAGCTCGCCACGGGGATTGAGAGGGCTCAATGATACCTTCCTTTAGCATACGGGAGACTTCCGATTTAATAAATTTAGCATCAGGTAAGGTATGTCGCCGGGATTTAACAGCTATCGGGCGACAGTCCGAGGTTAGATTGGTAAACAGAGAAGGGTAAGGGATATTTTTAATGGCGGTCAGCCTACAGACAGTGAGAGGGGGAAGGGGTCCTCCAAAAGGTATTTCCACAGATGAGTGTCGACACAGAAATTTATGCCCGAGAATGACGTCACAGCATAGGTTGGCCATAATTGCTAGTTTAACATTACGGTACTCCCTACCACTCAGACTGAGAGATACGACACAGTGCCCGAGGGTAGAGGACGAATGAGAACTGCTAGCCATCAGAATCCTCTCAGAACTTGGTGTGACTGCCAAACCGAGCCCTTTAACCTTATCCGGATGAATAAAATTTTCGGAGCTCCCCGTATCGACGAGTATCCTCATAGGCTCACCCTTTATTTTCCCCCACAAGGACGAACGAGATAGACTCTCCGAGGAGTTAAAGGGAACAGATGAAGCAAGTAGGGACTCACCGTAGTTGATAGCAGCCGCCGTGGGTGATCTGCAGACACGAGCGAAATGCCCCTTTTTTTTACAATTTTTGCAAATAGCGCTTTTGGCAGAGCACCTCGCTCGGTCGTGTCTCGGGTATCCACAGAAAAAGCATTTCTGTTCGGAGAGTGCGGCTAACGTGGGTTGCTCCTCCTCGCACGTGGACCGGTCGTCCCTTTGTTCCAGTGTTTCAGCAGTGGGGATAGCAGCCGCCAAGGAGTCCGTCTGGGCGTATGAACTTAGCTGTTTCTGGGCTATTTCTAGCGTCAGAGCCTGGTCGTAGGCTGTGTGTAGGTCGAGTTTCTTATTCTCTAACAGCCTTTGTCTAATGTGGGATGACGAAATCCCATTTATGAACGCATCCCTGATGTATTCATCTCTCGCCTGTATGGCTGTAACAGCCTGGAAATCACAGTCCTTAGAGAGTGTTTTTAAGGACTGTAAATATTGGTCAACACTTTCGTTAGACCGTTGCCGACGAGTCGCCAATAGATGCCGGCAGAAAATGCTGTTTCGGGGCTGTACGAAAACCTCTTCCAGAACATTCATAGCTGCGCGGTAATTGTCACAATCCGAAATGTGTTTATAAATTGCTGGCGACACAAGGTTGATCAATAAATTGAGTCTTTGTTCGTCGGTAAGCTGGGAGCAGTTGACGGCGTTGAGGAAAATATTAAAGGATCTTTTCCAGTGTCGCCACGTGTCGCCTGCGTCGGCTTTTGACGGGTCTAAATCCAATCGTTCAGGCTTGAGGTATTTTTCCATTTTTCTTATATCTTTGCTGAATAAATTGTAATGAATGAATGAATGAAAGAGTTCGAGGAGACTGAGTTTACTTTTGATAAAGCTTTATTCAGCAAAGATATAACGCAGGGAGCGAGGCCTCCACGAAGAAGTAATGGCGTATTTACAGAGAAAGGAAAGGGAAGTAACTAAGGGAAGTAATTCACTTCCGGAGCAGAGAAGAAGTAAAGAGTTCTTTTCATCACAAGTAGGTTTACAGAATATTTCTAACAGACGCAATGAAACGTACGGCTCAAGCCAAAGGAAGCATGACATGTCCCTTAGAAAAATCCGTGATTTATGATAGACGCAAGGGAAGAACCGCATATCAACAGATGTAATAGAACCTATTTGGGATTATTCATACACTTCCGGTCACCCTTAATACTAGATCTTAAAAGAGAAAAAAAATAGTGATGTTACACAGAACCAGTTGCGGAAAATACAAAAGAAACGCTTGGATAATAGCTCTATTAAAATATGCTTAAAAATGAAGTATATATATATATATATATATATATATATATATATATATGTATATATATATACTCGTAATCCGGGGTTTCGAATCGCATGACCGGTAGTGAATAGTCATATCTCTATGCTGATGAGTCCCGATTATTAAAAAAGGACGAAACGTATACGTACATAGATAATAAACAATAACAAATAATTATTATTATTTGTTGCTCCTCGAACAAGTAGAGCACTGTAAGTGTAGTATTAACACAGCATGACGTCACTAGCTTTAAATGCACCCTTCCTTCCGTTAAAAATAAAAATAAAATAAAAATAAATTGATAAATAAAAAATAAATAATAGTAATAATAGTAATAGGAATAAATAATAATACATAAATAAATAATAGCAAAAATAAGAACTAATAAAATAAATAAGTAAACAATAAAACCAAACACACAAACGATAGAATAAAATTAACTCAACCACACACCCTCTTCTCTCTTTCATTCGCCCGTAACGATAACTATAAAACACTAACTCCAGTCTTCTTATTTAAATTCTAAAAAACAAACAAAACCCTAATCCTGAAGACGACTACGAAAGTTGAAAGCGCTCGAGAAAATGGCCGAATTAAAAACTATCGGTGAAGTACTATACGGATTGCCACCTGAAACCAGAAAGATGGCTCGACGGTTTGAGAACCTCACGAGGAAAATATACAAACGCGAAAGTTCTGTGATGTTCAACAATGCTCGCTTAGATAATGACTTGCTGCCTAAATATACACACATATATATATATATATATATATATATATATATATATATATATATATATATATATATATATATGTGTGTGTTTTTGTATATGTCAGGAAGACCCGAAGTTACTCGAGATGGAATGAGGATAATTACGATGTACATTTTCACTATGCTGTTAACATCATATAACTCTGATCCCTTCATGATATTAAACCTTCTTTTATTGTCGGAAGAAGCTGAAATGTTACGAACCTCTGAATTTGTGTTTTATCCATATGGTTTAAGTTTGAGTAAAATCGAATATACATATTTATATCTTTAAGGGGTGTGTATATATGTACTTATGTACGTATATGTATGTGTATATATGTATACGTATTCCTCTATATATGTATGTATATGTGTGTATATGTCTGTATTTATGTATGTATAAATGTATGTATTTATGTATGTATTTATGTATGTATATATGCGTATATATATGTATATGTATATATATATATATATATATATATGTATATGTATTCATGTATGTATATGTTGGGGCTTAGGTTGCTTAGGTTACGGCGGTGGGTCATACATGCCACAGTTGACAGCGCTTACGCTTCTTTTGAGGGTCACTCTCAGGGTTAGGGTTAACTCATCCATAGTCTTCTGTTCAATAACCTTAGTCCACAAAGTAGTGGGGGTCCAGCTTTACGGCCGGAAGGAGTGGTGAAGATAGCCACTCTTGGAGAAGCAATTTTCGATATAAAAAGGCAAGATTTTGTAAAGTGCTACAGACGGCCTCTTAAATAGGTATGTACTGTTTGAGCAAGTGGATGACATCCCGCCTTCTTTGTTACCTCAAAAAGCTACGTGATATTAAAACCTGCAGACAAAGCAGCTTGTTGGCCATTTTGTCCCCACGCGAAAATTCTTCAGCAAACCCCACTCTCCTCAATGGTTCACTTCAGAATGTGCAGCTGCCATTTCTGGGAGGTAACAAGCATTCCGTAAATTCGGCCGCCATAAATCAGCTACTAATAGACATAAATTTATAGAGTCAAGAAATAATTGCAAGGCCGCGATAAGCGAAGCAAAGAGAAGGTATAATGAGTTAACAAAAAAACGCATTCAGTCACAGAAACTAGGTACTCGTGATTTCTGGAAAATCTACAATAGTGTAGTGAATAATGGTCAATCAACGATTCCCCGACTATCAAACCACAGTGATGTCGTTTGCACGGCCACTGATAAGGCTGAACTACTCGCCCAGCGTTTCACTTCTAACTCCACCTTGGACTCAGATAACCACCCCCTCCCCAAATTCCCATTCCGGACCGAAGCCACACTTAATAACCTGGTCATAACCCCATCCCAGGTCAGAGACATCATAAAAAACCATGACACCTCCAAAGCTTGTGGGCCTGATCTTACACCTGTAATAGTAATAAAGAAATCCTCTGCTGAACTGGCCCCTGCCCTCTCCAAACTATACAACAAATGCCTAGCTGAATCTTGCTTCCCCGATAGCTGGAAAATTGCCTCTGTGGTACCAGTCTACAAGAATTCTGGGAATAGAACTGATCATCTGAACTACCGCCCAATCAGTCTACTGCCGATCTTTGCCAAAATCTTTGAATCCTTAATCAATCTAGCTATAGTACGGCACTTAGTTAATGCTAAACTTCTTTCTGACCGCCAGTATGGATTTAGACAAGCACGATCTACTGCAGACATCCTAACGGTCATCTCTGAACGCATGTATCATACACTCGACAAGGCAGGTGAAGCTAGGGCAGTAGCGGTTGATATATCCAAGGCCTTCGACAAGGTATGGCATAAAGGGCTTCTCCTGAAAATACGCTCATACGGAATTACTGGGCAATTACTTAATATAATTAGATCCTTCCTAACCAAAAGAAAAATACAGGTTGTCCTCAATGGCCGTTCATCTAAGCAACATGATATAAATGCTGGTGTTCCCCAGGGATATATCCTTGGACCTTTGTTGTTCCTGATCTATATAAACGATCTCCCTGATGACATAGAGTCTGAGATTGGTTTATTTGCTGACGACACTACGCTTTACTCTCGCCATGTTGGCAAAACAGACGCGATCATATCCGAGGCTATGGCTGAATCCTTAGAAAATGACCTCCAGGCTGTAGTGGATTGGGGTCACAAATGGTTGGTAACTTTTAATGCCGCAAAGACAAAGCTCCTTTCCTTCAATAACTACAAGAAACCTCTCCAACCACCGATTGTCATAGCAAATAGCACCCTACCTGAGAGTTCATCATTCAAACTCCTCGGCCTAACCTTTACAGGTAACATGAATTGGAACAAATACATTGAGGACATTGCCAAGGCTGCCACAAAGAAAGTTGGCTCCCTCTACTGTGCCAGTAAACTCCTCACACCTGACATTATCCTGTATCTCTACAAAGCCACCATCCGCCTATGTATGAAGTATTGTTGCCACATCTGGGCTGGTGCATCATCTACTACTCTCTCCCTCCTTGACAAGGTCCAAAAAAGAGTCGCCAACCTAATAGGTCCCTCACTGCCAACCAAGCTTCAGCCTCTGTCCCATCGCCGCAATGTAGCATCCTTGTGCTTGTTTTACAAGTACTTCAATGGATTATGCTCCGATGAATTGGCTACTCTGGTGCCCCCTCGACGTAAATTCACTAGACCAACTCGACAATCAACTAAATGCCATATATTCACTGTGGCGGTCTCCAGATGCCGGAGAGCTTTCTACTCAAATAGCTTCTTTCCATCGTGCTGCTGGCCTCTGGAACTCCCTCCCTGTCTCCTGTTTCCCCGATAGTACTGACATGCAGAAATTTAAAACTAATGTAAACAGACATCTCGCTGCGCAGATCCCAGTTTAGGTTGACACTCCACCTTCTCCCCTTTTCTTTCTTCTCAGTAGCCCCTTATGTCTACAGTGGCGGCCTGTCTTGTTTGGGGTGAACTACGTTAAAAAATTGAAATGTCGAAAACCGCTGAACGCGAGATGTTTATTTAATCGTGAGAGCCGTTCTGTTTACCTTTCGACTGTCATGGCAGGCAACTTCTTTTATCCAAGAACGATAACTCGATACTGTTTTGTTAGGTTGACCTAGAAAATACCACACCATATTATATCATATAATATGGCTGTGGTTAACACTAAAGCAAAAACTTACATATACGTAATGTGGAACGCAAACATGCACCATACGAACTTAAAATGAAGACATATAGTCGACGTACTTCTATACGGTTTAAACCCATATGCAGTAAGCATATCTTAAACGATATAATCTTAAAGAATTCTGCTACATTGTTGTGTTTATTATGTCTTTAAATATATTTAATGTTTTATTTAATTATATAGTAAATTAGAAATAAGCGACTCGCTATGTTAGAGGTATTAAAGGGAGATAATTATTTAAAATAAATTGATGTATTACACAATGTAACACATGTTTTGTTTATTTGTATTTTTTAATGTTTTTATATGTATTTTTTAATGTTTTTATATGTATTTTTGCTACTGAATTAAAAAATCACATTCGTTTTGGCATAACATCAATATTTAAAAAAAAAATTCTTAATTTAATATCTTCGCATTTTATACACAACCTTTCTCTACAGCAGTATGTTGTAAAGATAATTACACAGCATTTACTACTTTTTTCATATATTGAATGGTATTTAGTAAATACAATGTTAGTTAGAACAAAAAAACATACAACTTTGCAATGTAAATGCTTTGATAACTCATCTCTTTAACTTAGAAGTGCTTTGGCGATCGAGATTTTCTAAAGTGCACATTTTCATCTTTTCTGACAAGAGACCATATATAATCTCCCATCATCGCAGTATCTCATCGTTCTTCATATCTTCTTTCCATTGTAGCGATGTCCTGATGAAATATCCCACCATGTTCTTCACTGATATCACCCAAGTTTTCGGAGAAGACATCTAGATGAGAATGCAAAAAATGAACTTAAAGGTTCATTTTTTGCATTCTCATCTCATTCTCATCTCATTCTCATCTCATTCCCATCCCATTCTCATACGACAACCCAGTTTCCTGAAGTTCTCAATAAGCTTTGATACCAGTTGTTTGTAATTAGGATCCTTGTGATTTCCTAAGAATCCACGAACTACATCACGAAATGCGCACCAAGCTTCTTTTTCAACTTTTGTCATCGCTCTTACCAAGTTTCCCCGACTTCAAAATTGCATTTACTTTGGGTCCAACAAATATACCACCTTTGATCTTAACATCTGATAGCTTTGGAAATATGAGACGAATTTCTTGAAAAGCTAAGACCTTCAGAAACTATTTTACTAATCCTAGTGGAGTGCCACTCAATCGAGTGATACTCAGTTGAGTGACAGTTATCATAGAAATTGTAGCATGACATCTCAGTCACCTGTTACAAGTTATTTCCTGGTCACCGAAAATAGATTCTGTATGCTATCCACAATTTGGACCTGCTTTTTTTTCAATATAATAACCACACACATAGCAAAATGTATCTGGAGAATTTTTACATCCTCTAGTAGCCATCTTAATAAGAACAGAACTTAGTATTGATCTGAAAGAGAAAATTAGATATACATTTAGTAGCCGAACATATAGCATTTTCCAATATATGATGACATTGAAAAGCGATGTATTTCTATAACGGTCGATGATACAGAAAAAAATAATAACATTTTTGGGAATCAGCAGAGAAAATTGATTAAAAAACAGTAAAAAAATACAATAAACAAAACTTTTCTAAAAAATTGTTACGTTGTGTTCGAAATATTAAAGGGAGATAATTATTTAAAATAAATTGATGTATTATTGCCCTTTACTTTTATTTTTAATTTAAATCTTGATTAGATTATAGTTTTGTTACTCTGGCCTTTTGGCTAAGATCAAAGTGTAGTATCTGTTCCGATGGATACTGCACCCCATACTGGTATTGTCTTGGCCTTCGGGGCTTGACTTACGCTAGTCAATGGGTCTGTCCTGTGCAGTTCTAGGAGGTGTACCCTCCCAGGCTTTGCCTCCCCTCTTTGGGGAGGAATAAGCTTATTGCATACTGTATGAGGCGCCCCTACCGAGGAATGCCGACGGGGCTGCCCAGGCAATTTTTAAATGGCCAGAGTGCTTACCTCTCCAGCGCTGGCTTTTCAAACCCCACTTTCCCGACCCGACCTTGGGTCACATCTTACTTGTGGGAGTAGGATAAAAACTGGCTTTGTGCCTAACTCCTGGAGAGGAGTAAATCAATACTCTGGCCTTTTGGCCAAGATCAAAGTGTAGTATCTGTTCCGATGGATACTGCACCCCATAGACTGGTATTGTCTTGGCCTTCGGGCCTTGATTCCGCCGGTCTGAGGTACTGTCCTGTGCAGTTCTAGGAGGTCCACTCTCCCAGGCCTTGCCACCCCTCTTTGGGGAAGAGTAAGTTTATTGCTTACTGTCTGAGGCGCCCCTACCGGGGAATGCCGACGGAGCTGCCCAGGCAATTTTTAATGACCAGAGTGCTCAACTTCTCGCGTTCTGGTTTTTCTAATCCCACTTTCCCGACCTTGTGTCACATCTTACCTCGTGGGAGGTAGATAAATATATAATATAGCTTTCTTACTCTGGCCTATTGGCTAAGATCAAAGTGTAGTATCTGTTCCGATGGGTACTGCACCCCATAGACTAGTATTGTCTTGGCCTTCGGGGCTTGATTTACGCCGGTCTATGGGACGGTCCTGTGCAGTTCTAGGAGGTCCACCCTCCCAGACTTTGCCTCCCCTCTTTGGGGAGGAGTAAGTTCATTGCTTACTGCCTGAGTCGCTCCTACCGGGGAATGCCGACGGAGCTGCCCAGGCAATTTTTAATGACCAGAGTGCTCAACTTCTCGCGTTCTGGTTTTTCTAATCCCACTTTCCCGACCTTGTGTCACATCTTACCTCGTGGGAGGTAGATAAATATATAATATAGCTTTCTTACTCTGGCCTATTGGCTAAGATCAAAGTGTAGTATCTGTTCCGATGGGTACTGCACCCCATAGACTAGTATTGTCTTGGCCTTCGGGGCTTGATTTACGCCGGTCTATGGGACGATCCAGTGCAGTTCTAGGAGGTCCACCCTCCCAGACTTTGCCTCCCCTCTTTGGGGAGGAGTAAGTTCATTGCTTACTGCCTGAGTCGCTCCTACCGGGGAATGCCGACGGGGCTTCCCAGGCAATTTTTAATGGCCAGAGTGCTCACCTCTCAGGCGCTGGCTTTTCAAACCCCACTTTCCCGACCCGACCTTGGGTCACATCTTACTTGTGGGAGTAAGATAAAACTGGCCTTGTGCCTAACCTCCTGGAGAGGAGGTAAATCAATACTCTTTCCGAATTTAGATTTAAAAGCTGTTGTTTCCCTTTCTTTCTTATCACTTTTATCTTTAACTTATTTATTTAGTTATTTATTTTATTTATTTATTTATTTTATTTATTTACTTTAAAAAATTCTTATTAGCTTTTATAATTCTCTTTAATCACACACAGCTTTTTTTGACTTGGCATTTAATAATTAATACGTATTTTTTCTTGCTAAACATTTAAGTAATTAATCTCCTATCTAACTTATTTTAACTTTCTTATAGTTTATTTATTATTCATTTATTTATTTAAATAATTTTTCTTATTTCACCTTTTAATTCTGGTTATTCCCCTTCGGCTATTTTTGATGCGATATTTAAGTAAGTTTATACGTACTTTTACTATCTAAATTTGTAAGTTTATACTAACTTTTACTATCTAAATTTTACTATCTAAATTTGTCATTACATTTTAATCTATTATTAATGCATGTCTTTATATTTTTAAGTTGATTTTTTCTCTTTCCTCTTTTTAACTTATATTATTATTTAATTTATTAATTTATTAATTTATTTATTCAAATAATATTTCTTATTTCACCTTTTAATTCCTTTCATTCACTTTCGGCTGTTGGACACTGGATTTCAGTAAGTTTATACGTTGTAAGTTTATAAACTTATAATTATATATCCAAATTGTATATACCAATTATGATCAAATATAAGACAGCGTTTTGGAACAGTATTTTATGTATCCGATATCAATGTGTATATATATATATATATATATATATATATATATATATATATATATATATATATATATATATATATATATATATATATATATATATGGTTGTTCATACGTAGACGAAACGGTACGTAAAGTTATATGGATTTTTAATAAATGAATTAAGTAGTGGTTATTGGAATTTAGCATCCTATTGTTTATTAATATATGCTCTTTTGTTTGAAGTAACACTCATCGACCTTTTGCATTGAAAGTTTGACTATTAAGGAATACATGAATATATATATATATATATATATATATATATATATATATATATATATATATAACCTAAATGTTGTCAACGAACACACACAGAAACTCACGTATTAGTATATATATTACTGTTCTTTATACTTATACTATTAAATAATATTAAAATAATGTATATACACTGCGACCAGCGATAATATCTTTCTAATAAAATTGAATTTACTCATCATTCTGTTAACCAATTTCAGAAATTGTTTAACGGAAATTTTGTCACATTATTCGGTGCTTCTGTTTCGATCGATGGCGGCGGAAACTGCCGACTCCTCTTCGGGAGAAATCGTGCGAAAACGTGAGCGACGGAAAGAAATTTTATTTTGGGGAAGATAACTGTTGAATTGACAATTGAGGATAAGTTAAAATTATGAACATTTATTTATTGAAACAAATTAAACATCATGTACATCAAATAAATAAATAAAACTTTGATAAACATTATGTGCATCAAATAAATAGCAAACTTTTTATTGAAATAAAAAAACGTAATAAGTAAAACTAAGTAAAACTTTGATTTGAAAAAAAAGTAAACAATTGACTGAACGACAAATGTGGAAAAAAACAAGTTTTTTTACAGGGTATTGACTGAATGATAAATGTGGGAGAAAAAAGTTTTAAACAGGGTACAATTCAAAAATACTTCCAACTGAAATTAAATTAGGCGCTTGCAAAAAATCAACAATTTTGCAATTATCTCCGAGTAAATGCAAGAACTCTTCAAAGTTTAATCGGTTTACGTCCATTTCGTGAAAAAGTAATTAACCCAATATTAGTTATCTCCCCCAAAATAAATTTCTTTTCGTCGATCACGATTTCTCCCGAAGAGAATCGGCAGTTTCCGCCGCCATTGATCGAAACAGTGGCTCGTGTCTCTGCAGAAGCACCCATTATTCAAACATTATTTGATTGATTTACATATTATTGTTGTGAATAGTTTGTACAGTTGTTAACGTTTTTTTTCTCATTTCAGGGTGGCCAGAGATAATAGCTTTTTTTACTTCTGAACAACAATGGGACGTTCAAAATCACTAACTGAAGAAAAAGAAATTACACGGCTAAAGGGACCTCTCATGCGGTAATTGCTCGAAAAATAAGTCGTTATGTGGATACTGTAAAAAAATTACTGAAAGACCCTTCCCAAAGGAAGAAACGATCAGATGCTGGAATATCCAAGACTGTCACCAACAAGGATTTGAGGAATATTCGATCGTACTGGAACCAATCCCATACGAATTTATCGCATAAAAAAAATCTAAAAAATATCTGTAGAAAAGCTTGACAATCAAGAAAATCAATCTTCACAGTAGATACATACCCAAAATCAACGAGCAATGCAATTCATTTAACAATGGCTTATGTGAAAGTTCCACTTAAAAAAGCATCCTCTAACACTCAAACACAAAAAAGTTGGAGAATAGAATGGACAAAAAAATATATGAAGATGGATAAGAGTAACATTCTTTTCACTGATGAGACCCGGGCAACACTTGATGAACCTGATGGCTTGGAAAAAGGATAGGTTTATTCCGGACATGAGGGTTACTATCGTTTGAGATGAAAAAAAAGAGTGAAGGATATGATGAAATGATATAGGCGAGTATCATTGGAGATATACTTGTTTGTCTTATAAGAGTCCACGAAAACGTAAAAACTACGTCTGATGCTTATTGCAATCTCTTGAGAGAATCTCTGGTACCTTGGCTAGATGAAATAAATCTTGCTTTACTGAGGGATCTTGTTTTATGCAGGACAAGGCTCTTTCTCACTCTGCCCATGCCACTCATGCATTCTTGGCATATTTGGTCATCAAAGGTACAAAGTTGATGTTCTGGCCTCGATGCTCCTCAGATTAAAACTCAATAGAAAACTTTTGGTCCATCATCAAACGAACTTATCGGAAGCCATTTATACTTCAGCCATTTATACTTCAGCCATTTATACTTCAGCCAATTATACTTTAGCCATTTATATTTCAGCCATTTATACTTCAGCCATTTATACTTCAGCCATTTATACTTTAGCCATTTATACTTCAGCCATTTATACTTCAGCCAATTATACTTTAGCCATTTATACTTCAGCCATTTATACTTCAGCCATTTATACTTCAGCCAATTATACTTTAGCCATTTATACTTCAACCATTTATACTTTAGCCATTTATACTTTAGCCATTTATACTTCAGCCATTTATACTTCAGTCATTTATACTTCAGCCATTTATACTTCAGCCATTTATACTTCAGCAAGGGCACTGCCACGAGCCACTATTCAAACATTGACTGATTCAGCCAATGAAATACTTTTTGCAGTTATAAAAAGGCGTTGCGGTTATGTGGGCAAATAAGGTATTTGTTTATTTTCGATATATTGAACTATAAGTTATAAAGAGGCATTGCGGTTATGTGGGCAAATAAGGCTTTTGTTTATTTTCGATGTATTGAACTATAAGTTATCATAAATATAATTATATCGATTAATTGTTTAATATAACAGTCATTCATCTTTATTCTATTTATTTATTCCTTATTTTCACTAATAAACGTTAATTTTGCTTGTTTTAATTAAAAAGCTATTAGCATTGGCCTGTAAACATTCAGTGATTTCAACAAATATTTTAGCGACGAGTTTATTGCTTATTTCTTGCAACACTTTATAACGGAGTGCTAGATTATGTGTGAAAAAATTGCGAAAAATTGAGGAATAACTATTTTTGTGGGTACATTATTATTTATTTGTAAACTTTACCATTTAGGGGGTTGCCACCGAAATCATACCATACCCTCCCCCCAAAAATGAAAAAAAACATTAAAACTTAAAACTAATGCTATATTTATTGCTTATATGCGTCGTGGGATGGGTATTCTACTAGTAATTATATATTTATATACTCGTGCTGGTCAAAAAAATAGAACATATGTATAAAACTGTAAAAATCATTCCGTTTGAGATAATTTTCGGCTTTTAAATTGTGTAGGCGAAATATTCTATATGTAAATAACAATTACAACTATTTTTAATCATTTGTCATATTTGCATATGTCAGACTTTATTGTCACAGAGTAGTTTATTGTCACATTGGGAAATTCAACGTTTCAATTTAATAGAACATTATTCGTTGAGTAATCTTAAACGCAAAAAATTTCTGTGTTTAAAAAGATTTTGCAAGTAATTTAATCATACTCTCTCATTATGGGTCGCTCTAAAGACATATCTTTGCCTGAGAAGCAGCGAATCTTCGATTTGCGGAAAGTAGGAAAGACGCACATGGAAATCGCAACCAAGGTCGGATGTTCAAGATCGGTAGTGACCAAAGTGCTCCAGAAAGATGTTAAGGGTGTTTCCAACAGCAATCGCAAGAAATGCGGACGAAAGAAAAGAACCACTGAAAGACAAGACCGGGCACTGGGCAAGGTGGCAAAGAAAAGTCGATTCCAGTCAACAAGCCACCTTACTAAAGAGTGGAAACAGGCTTCTGGTGCCGACGTTTCAAGAAGCACTACCTACCGAAGGCTCCGGCAACTGGGATACCAAAATCGTATTGCTGCCACCAAACCGCTCCTTGACAAAAAAACAGATGTTGAAGAGGCTACGATGGGCAACTGCTCATCAAACCTGGACTACAGACGAATGGCGGCGTGTGATCTTTTCAGATGAGTCTCGATTTTGTATCTCCTTCGGCGACCAAGGGCCACGTGTTTGGCGAAGATCCACGGAACGGTATAACCAAGAATGCGTCAAGAAGTCTGTGAAGTTCCCGCAGTCTTGCATGGTTTGGGCCTGTATGAGTGCTAAGGGTGTTGGTAATTTTTGTCTTCATCAAAGGAAATGTAAACGCAACAGTGTACCAAGATATCCTGGAAGCTAATCTACTGCAAGTGCTGGATAATCAGTTTGACAGTGACGCCACAGACATCATTTTTCAACATGACTTGGCACCGGCATACTCTGCCAAGTCCACAACTTCCTGGCTCCGAGAACGATCGATCCCTGTTCTTGAATGGCCGGCGAACTCCCCAGATTTGAACGTTATTGAAGCCTTGTGGGATCAGATGAAGAGGAAGCTTCGCAAAGAAAAACCGACTACCCTTGCAGCCATGATAATTGCAATACAGAACACATGGGATTCTGTGTCTACACAGTATTGCAAGAAGCTTGTTGATTCCATGCCCCGGCGAATTGATGCTGTTATCAAGGCAAAAGGTGCTGCTACTAAATATTGATTAATTTTTATTTGTATTTAAGTTAATAAAAAAACTATTTTGTTGTCTTAGCTGTCTTGTTCTATTATTTTGAAACGCGAAATATTGAAAAACTGACATTGCAATTGATATGAAAAAAAAGTTTCTATCATAAAACAACTATTTCAGTTAGTTTAGCATGATAGGAATATTTTAGCACCAATTACATCTCACAGATTGTCCTCAATAAGAATGAGAGATTATGATTAAATTACTTGCAAAATCTTTTTAAACACAGAAATATTTTGAGTTTAAGATTACTCAACGAATAATGTTCTATTAAATTGAAACGTTGAATTTCCCAATGTGACAATAAACTACTCTGTGACAATAAAGTCTGACACATGCAAATATGACAAATGATTAAAAATAGTTGTAATTGTTATTTACATATAGAATATTTCGCCCACACAATTTAAAAGCCGAAAATTATCTCAAACGGAATGATTTTTACAGTTTTATACATATGTTCTATTTTTTTGACCACACGAGTATATATATATATATATATATATATATATATATATATATATATATATATATATATATATTATATATATATATTATATATATGTTATATATATATTATATATATAAATTATATATATTATATATATATATATTATATAGATGTTATATATATATACATTATGGGAAGAGAAGGATGAAGGTAATCCGACGTGATGGTAAAATGAAAAAGGAAAACCAAAAAACTGGATGTTTTTTTATGTGTACATCAACGTTTCGTCTTTATTTATAAGACTTCATCAGGATGATGATATAGGGAAAAGATGTCATGCAAGCACGGATACATGTAGGGTAGACATGTTGGGAAGAAAAATAAAATAAAATGAAAAATAATGGCAGCGTCTAGCTGGGCGTCCGTACTTGTTAGAGAATGAAAAATGAGTGGGAGAAAAAAGGGGAAGGGTGGAGGGAGCAAGGACTACTGTGGCTGGCGATGAGAGAAAGAGGTGGGGGATGAGCAGGGGTAAAATGGATGGCAGAGAGAGATTGGAGGAAAAGGGGGAGGGGGTGTCTGACCAGATGGCTGCGGTCGAGACCGAAGGGGAAGAGTGATTTGGAACGTTTGTGTGTGTGGGGTGTGTGCAGGGAAATGGGGATGGGCAGAGAGGGAGGGGGGGGCTGTGATCTCGGTGGATGGGCGAAAGCCATAGTCCCAGAGAGCGATTGAAGAAAATGAGGGAATTTAACCTATCACCCTTAATAAGCAAGATCATCCTCACTGAACAAAGTCTTTTGCCTGATCATGGCTAACTTTTATTTTCATCTCTAACCTTATGACACTCTTCCATTCACCCACACCCTTCCCTTTTCTCCCTGTATCTTCTCTTATTTTTTCCTCATTTTTTCCCTCACATTTTTAATACTACTGTCCAAATAAACTTTCTCATGTTCCAAATATTTCAAATATATTCCTCACCCACCCTTTCAATCACCCCCCTCCCCCACCCACTCCAATCCCTCACTCATTGCTTTCATTTTCCAAATATTTCAAATATTTCACACCCTATCACGACAAATCCTCCCTCTTCCCCCTCTCATCCGTTTTCTCCCATGCCTCTTCTTAAATTCCCTCATTTTCTTCAATCGCTCTCTGGGACTATGGCTTTCGCCCATCCACCGAGATCACAGCCCCCCCCTCCCTCTCTGCCCATCCCCATTTCCCTGCACACACCCCACACACACAAACGTTCCAAATCACTCTTCCCCTTCGGTCTCGACCGCAGCCATCTGGTCAGACACCCCCTCCCCCTTTTCCTCCAATCTCTCTCTGCCATCCATTTTACCCCTGCTCATCCCCCACCTCTTTCTCTCATCGCCAGCCACAGTAGTCCTTGCTCCCTCCACCCTTCCCCTTTTTTCTCCCACTCATTTTTCATTCTCTAACAAGTACGGACGCCCAGCTAGACGCTGCCATTATTTTTCATTTTATTTTATTTTTCTTCCCAACATGTCTACCCTACATGTATCCGTGCTTGCATGACATCTTTTCCCTATATCATCATCCTGATGAAGTCTTATAAATAAAGACGAAACGTTGATGTACACATAAAAAAACATCCAGTTTTTTGGTTTTCCTTTTTCATTTTACCATATATACATTATATATATATATATATATATATATATATATATATATATATATATATATATATATATATAGTAAGCTATGAAAATATATTTAAGAAAGACCGGGTAACAAGAAGTACTACGTAAGTATGATCTCCATACATTTTAAAACTAGATATTATGACCACAAAATCACATTTAAAAACAGAGAACATCGAATTAAAACAGCACTAGCAAATACCTATTGGGAGCTCAAAGAAAATGGACGCTCACCAATAATTGAAAGGAAAATAATACAACAGGCCAGTACATGTAGAAATTTAGACGACCCGTGTAGATTATGTCTGAATGAAAAAATGGAAATTCTAAACTTTAAAGACCCCCAAAATCTATTAAACAGTAGAAGTGAGATAATAAAAAGCTGCCCACACAGAAATAAATTTACCTTAGGCCAACGATACATAAATAAATAAAAATAAGTAAAAAACTAAATAAAAACCTAACAATTTAAAAATTAAAACCTAAAATAGAAATACAAAGAACCACGTATTAAAATAAATTCATATTGATACAACATCAATTATATTGATACATTATATTGATACAACAAAGAAACAGAGTATAGGCCAATTTATAGAAAACAGAACAAAAGAACAGGATATAGGAAGTAGCACTAACCACACTATTGTTCGTGGGAAGCCCAACGATTGGCTGAGAGAACAGCAAAGAATCTTAACTAGCTTGCCATGTATATAAAAACACCCGGCAAAAATAACTCCATGCATTTTAGCCTGAAGATTTCCCCCGGGGATGAAACGCGGGAGCCTCTGTGTAGCTTAATTGCCATAAATATATTTTCATAACTTACTACCTAGCTCTACTTACATATCAAACACTAATGAAGTAAATACTGAAAATTGATACATAAAAACTATATCTCCTTATAAAATTTTATGTGGATACATGAAATAGTAATATATATATATATATATATATATATATATATATATATATATATAGAGAGCGAGAGAGAGAGAGAGAGAGAGCGAGAGAGAGAGAGAGAGAGAGAGATGTAGAGTGCAAAAAATTCACTGCTGGAAACAGCTCTGGAAAGTCTTTCGAATAGTGTTAACCTCCGTCGTTGAGTTAGATTCAGGAGGTGTTTGAAGAAGATGTGATGGGTGTAAAACAAATTAACCAGTAGTTCAACCGATTAAACAATGGCCGTATAGCAGCGGAGAGTGACCAGCGTTCTGGCAGACCTTAAATAATTCCATTTGACGTTATTTATATTTCATATCATTTTTTATGTCAGGGCGACTTTTAAACTACGAATGTATATCGCATCTATCAACGCTGATAATTGTTATCCCCGTGAAAGATTTATGGCTAGGATAGTACTATCTGCGAATTTCACCATTCCGGACTGGCTTTTAAATTTCAATAATTTATTAACAACAGGATAATTTGGTTAGCTAGATCACGTTGTATTGGGAAAGTAAACTCTATGTGCATGTGGTTGTATACGGTAATCTATGGGCATGTGGTTGTGCACGGTAGTCTATGTGCAAGTGGTTGTGCACGGTAGTCTATGTGCATGTGGTTGTGCATGATAGTCTATGGGAATGTGTTGTGTACGGTAGTCTATGTGCATGTGGTTGTGCACGATAATCTATGGGAATGTGTTGTATACGGTAGTCTATGTGTATGTGGTTGTATACGGTAGTCTATGTGTATGTGGTTGTATACGGTAGTCTATGTGCATGTGGTTGTGCCCGATAGTCTATCGGAATGTGTTGTGTACGGTAGTCTATGGGTATGTGGTTGTGCACGATAGTCTATGAGAATGTGTTGTATACGGTAGTTTATGTGTATGTGGTTGTGTACGGTAGTCTATGGGCATGTGGTTGTGCACGATAGTTAATGGGAATGTGTTGTGTACGGTAGTCTACGTGTATGTGGTTGTGTACGGTAGTCTATGTGCATGTAATTGTGCACGGTAGTCTATGTGCATGTGGTTGTGCACGATAGTCTGTGGGAATGTGTTGTGTACGGTAGTCTATGGGTATGTGGTTGTGCACGATAGTCAATGGGAATGTGTTGTATACGGTAGTCTATGTGTATTTGGTTTTATACGGTAGTCTATGGGAATGTGTTGTGTACGGTAGTCTATGGGTATGTGGTTGTGCACGATAGTCTATGGGAATGTGTTGTATACGGTAGTTTATGTGTATGTGGTTGTGTACGGTAGTCTATGGGCATGTGGTTGTGCACGATAGTCTATGGGAATGTGTTGTGTACGGTAGTCTATGTGTATGTGGTTGTGCACGATAGTCTATGGGAATGTGTTGTGTACGGTAGTCTATGGGTATGTGGTTGTGCACGATAGTCAATGGGAATGTGTTGTATACGGTAGTCTATGTGTATGTGGTTGTGTACGGTAGTCTATGTGCATGTGGTTGTTCACGGTAGTCTATGTGCATGTGGTTGTGCACGATAGTCTATAGGAATGTGTTGTGTACGGTAGTCTATGTGCATGTGGTTGTTCACGATAGTCTAGAGGAATGTGTTGTATACGGTAGTCTATGTGTATGTGGGTGTATACGGTAGTCTATGTGCATGTGGTTGTGTACGGTAGTCTATTGGCATGTGGTTGTGCACGATAGTCTATGGGAATGTGTTGTATACGGTAGTCTATGTGTATGTGGTTGTGTACGCTAGTCTATGGGCATGTGGTTGTGAACGATAGTCTATGAGAATATGTTGTATACGGTAGTTTATGTGTATGTGGTTGTGTACGGTAGTCTATGGGTATGTGGTTGTGCACGATAGTCTATGGGAATGTGTTGTGTACGGTAGTCTATGTGTATGTGGTTGTATACGGTAGTCTATGTGCATGTGGTTGTGTACGGTAGTCTATGTGCATGTAGTTGTGCACAATAGTCTATAGGAATGTGTTGTATACGGTAGTCTATGTGTATGTGGTTCTGTACGGTAATCCATGTGTATGTGGTTGTGTTTGGTAGTCTATGTGTGTGTTGTTCTGTACGGTAGTCTATGTGTATGTGGTTGTGTACGGTAGTCTATGTGCATGCGGTTGTATACGGTAGTCTATGAGCATGTGGTTGTGCACGGTAGTCTATGTGCATGTGGTGGTGCACGATAGTCTATCGGAATGTGTTGTGCACGGTAGGCTATGGGTATGTAGTTGTACACGATAGTATATGGGAATGTGTTGTATACGGTAGTCTATGGGTATGTGGTTGTGTACGGTAGTCTATAGGTATGTGGTTGTGTACAGTAGTCTATGTGTATGTGGTTGTGTACGGTAGTTTATGTGTATGTGGTTGTTTACGGTAGTGTATGTGTATGTAGTTGTGTACGGTAGTCTATGTGCATGTGGTGCACGGTAGTTTATGTGCATGTGGTTGTGCACGATAGTCTATCGGAATGTGTTGTGTACGGTAGTCCATGTGTATGTGGTTGTGTACGGTAGTCTATGTGTATGTGGTTGTGTACGGTAGTCAATGTGTATGTGGTTGTGCACATTAGTCATATGTATGTAGTTGTGTACGGTAGTCTATGTGTATGTGGTTGTGCACGGTAGTCTATGTGTATGTGGTTGTGTACTGTAGTCTATGGGCATGTGGTTGTGCACGGTAGTCTATGTGTATGTGGTAGTGTACGGTAGTCTATGGGCATGTGGTTGTGCATGGTAGTCTATGTGCATGTGGTTGTGTACGGTAGTCTATGTGCATGTGGTTGTGTACGGTAGTCTATATGTATGTGGTTGTGTACGGTAGTCTATGTGTATGTGGTTGTGTACGGTAGTCTATGTGTATGTGGTTGTGTACGGTAGTCTATGTGTATGTGGTTATGTACGGTAGTCTATGTTTATGTGGTTGTGTACGGTAGTCTATGTGTATGTGGTTGTATACGGTAGTCTATGAGCATGTTGTTGTGCACGGTAGTCTATGTGCATGTGGTTGTGCACGATAGTCTATCGGAATGTGTTGTGTACGGTTGTCTATGGGCATGTGGTTGTGCACGATAGTCTATGGGAATGTGTTGTATACGGTAGTCTATGTGTATGTGGTTGTATACGGTAGTCTATGTTAATGTGGTTGTGTACGGTAGTCTATGGGTATGTGGTTGTGCACGATAGTCTATATTAATGAGTTATATACAGTAGTCTATGTGTATGTGGTTGTGGTCGGTAGTTTATTGGTATGTGGTTGTGTACGGTAGTCTATGTGTATGTGGTTGTTCACGGTAGTCTATGTGTATGTGGTTGTGTACTGTAGTCTATGTATATGTGGTCGTGTACGGTAGTCTATGTGCATGTGGTTGTACACTGTAGTCTATGTGCATGTGGTTGTGCACGGTAGTCTTTGTGTATGTGGGGATGCACGGTAGTCTATGTGCATGTGGTTGTGCACGGTAATCTATGTGCATGTGGTTTTGCACGGTAGTCTATGTGCATGTGGTTGTACCCGATAGTCTATGTGCATGTGGTTTTGCACGGTAGTCTATGTGCATGTGGTTGTGCACGGTAGTCTATGTGCATGTGATTATGACTAACATCGAAGTGAAATATTGATGAAATTTCCTACAACTCAAATTTGCACGACTAATAACCCAACCGCGAAAATTTTTCAAAAGGACACATTAATTAACATTGCAATTATTCGGTTGATTTTTGTCTTTCTATTGACCCCTCTGTATTATCAGAAATAAATTGCAATATCGCTATGTGGTCGCACCTGTGACCAAATGCAATGTTAAATATTGGGTTACTCCGTTTATTGAAGCAAGGGATGACACCGAGACCAGGTGGCTGATGTACGAGAGCAAGTATTAGAAGACGTGACATGGGGACATTAGTTACAGAAAGATAACAGTAGCAGTTTAGACTCTAGAGGAAAATTATCATTCAGTACAGTCTTGAGATATAATGGGTACCATATGAAGCAAGGGTTGCGAAATCCCTACCACATCTCTCCTGCATTGGCACTGCTTAATTTCAGTGGCAAGGAGAAGTTAAGGACGACCGGATACAATGCCGAAATAAGCGAAAAACACATACAGCACCTGGTAATTCTAAATGGTTACCCATTTAGAATTGGTCAAGCTCAACCTCGCTGAACTTCGGCGACATAACGGAAACCGGTGTGTCAACGTGATAATGCCGTATATAAATGTAGTGTCAGAATAAATATAAGAGCTGTACAGAAAAAACAAAAGATAAATTGCCGGTGTCCATTTAATTCATGTGTAATCTTTGTTCCAGTGACAAGCCAGTCTACCACGAGCCGAAAGAACCGACCACCAAACACGAGGGAACGTTTTACAAACAACCGACCACCAAACACGTGGGAACGTGTTATAAAGAACCGACAACCAAACACGAGGGAACGTGTTACAAAGAATCGACCACCAAACACGAGCGAACGTGTTAAAAAGAACCGACCACCAAACACAAGGAAACTTGTTACAAAGAACCGACCACCAAACACGAGGGAACGTGTTACAAAGAACCAGCTACCTAACCCGAAGGAACGTGTTACAAAGAACCGACCACCAAACACAGGGGAGCGTGTTACAAAGAACCGACCACCAAACACGAGGGAACGTTTTACAAAGAACCGACTACCAAACACGAGGGAACATGTTACAAAGAGCCGACCACCAAACACGAGGGAATGTGCTACAAAGAACCGACAACCAAACACGAGGGAACGTGTTACAAAGAACCGACCACCAAACACGAGGGAACGTGTTACAAAGAACCGATCACTAAACACGAGGGAACGTGTTACAAAGAACCGATCACCAAACACGAGGGAACGTGTTACAAAGAACCGACCACCAAACACGATGGAACGTGTTACAAAAAACCGACCACAAAACACGAGAGAACGTGCTACAAACAACCGACCACCAAACACGAGGGAACGTGTTACAAAGAACCGACCACCAAACACGAGGGAATGTGCTACAAAGAACCGATCACCAAACACGAGGGAACTTGTTACAAAGAACCGACCACCAAACACGAGGGAACATGTTACAAAGAACCGACCACCAAACACAAGGAAACGTGCTACAAAGAACCGACCACTAAACACGAGGGAACGTCCTATAAAGAACCGACCACCAAACACGAGGGAACGTGTTACAAAGAACCGACCCCCAAACACGAGGGAACGTGTTCTAAAGAACCGATTACCAAACACGAGGGAACGTGTTACAAAGAACCATCACCAAACACGAGGGAACGTGTTACAAAGAACCGGCTTCCAAACACGAGGGAACGTGCTACAAACAACCGACCACTAAACACGAGGGAATGTGCTACAAAGAACCATCACCAAACACGAGGGAACGTGTCACAAAGAACCGACCACCAAACACGAGGGAACGTGTTACAAAGAACCGACCACTAAACACGAGGGAACGTGTTACAAAGAACCGATCACCAAACACGAGGGAACGTGTTACAAAGAACCGACCACCAAACACGAGGGAACGTGTTACAAAGAACCGACCACTAAACACGAGGGAACGTGTTACAAAGAACCGACCACCAAACACGAGGGAACGTGTTACAAAGAACCGACTACCAAACACGAGGGAACGTGTTACAAAGAACTGACCACCAAACACGAGGGAACGTGTTACAAAGAAGCGACCACCAAACACGAGGGAACGTGCTACAAAGAACTGACCACCAAACACGAGGGGACGTGTTGCAAAGAACCAACCACCAAACACCAGGGAACGTGTTACAAAGAACCGACCATCAAACACGAGGGAACGTGCTACAAAAAACTACTAGACGAACCATTTGAGCTTAATCAAAGATTCACTTTTACTTGTTTACATTTAAATTTTTTTATTTCCGGTTATATTGTAAACGAAACAGGTACAAATCAAATAACTTTATTTTAATACATTTTAGTTAACTTTCAAGTAACATATTTTATTTACAATATTTATTTAAATAATCATAAAACAAGAAAACTTATTAAACATTGTTTATTTTTAAACAAACGAAAAATCTTATCGAGTTTTAAAAGTTTATTTTAAACTAGCTGTCCTTACTCAGCGTTACCCGAGATTAAACTGTGTATTGTTATAATAAGCGTTTGTTATAATAAGCGTATTGTTATAATAAGCGTTTGGAAGCAAAGAAACAATGAAAATCAAACAAATTTTATTGTTTCAATATACATTAGATACAAAACAATGTTGTTTTTGTTTTTCTTCTTCCGTGTGTAGAGTTGTTGTTCTTGTTGTTGTTCTGCCGTGGTGGAGTTATTGCTGTTGTTGTTGTTATGTCGTGGTAGAGTCGCTGTTGTTGTTGTTGTTGTTGTTGTTGTTCAAGGTGTGATGTAGTCAGGATGGGCGATGTCGTTGGTGGTTCGAGTGGGGTGGGTTAGTTGAGCGAACAGTCGAAAGCGACACGACCGTTCAGTGTGGAGTTCCCAGTGAGACTGCTGCTCGCTGTCGGGGCCCCGCTATTTAAGAGTAGCACGCGGACGGAGTCGTAGACATCCGGCTCCCAAACGACAAGGACAAAAAATGGCCCTTGACTTGAGAAAACTGTGTTTCTTTTAAATCTTATTTTAGCCATAGCGAGAACGGCACATGAGCAATCGGTATTCAACTTTGGTGTGATGTGCATGAGTATGTGCTCAAACTCTGGTGCGACGATGGCGACTAGAGAACAGATCTCAGTGGACCTAATTCCACTTTTAAACAGTTAGGACCACAGAAATAAGGCATACTTGGACTGCAAAACAAAATGAGATCTAAAAATCGTAACAGTATTAATTTATTACTAATGGAGATTTGGTATCTGTTTGTCGGAAGCCTACACAATATTATAACTTCTTTTAATTACTAATAGAGATTTTGTATTTATCTGAAGCCGAAACTATACTATCACTTCTATTAATGTACTAATGTACTATCTTTTAATGCTCAATTAAGAGGGGGTGGTGTAGTACCTGTTCTGCTGTAATAATACCATGCTCCCAGGCATTATATCCTCTTTTTGGGGAGGGGGTAGCGTGGTATCTGTTCTATTGTCATGAGATTATTTTCCCAGCTATTACCTCATCTTTTCAGGTGGTAGCATCTGTTATGTGATCATGATACCATCCTCCCAGGGATTACCTTCTCTGGTCGCATATTTTTGCTAGTATTAATTAATTAAAAAAAAAAAAAAGAAAACGCGAATAGTGAGAGCCGAGATCGAAAAGGAAGCCTTAAGATGTTCAGTCTGATCCTCTACAACATGAGCTGTCGAACACAATACCACGGGACTGCTTCTCAGCTCACTACAATCTGGTCGTTTTCAAGTTCAATATTAACAATATGAGGTGTCTACAGCAGGTTGCTTACGTAACAAAACCAAGTCTTAATAAATGTAACTGTAACAACTGTAAATAACTTTTCTTTCTTCCTAATACCACGGGGCTTCTTCCCAGCTTACTACAATCTGGTCGTTTCCAAGTCCAATATTAACAACTTCTTGTTGAGCCATCCTCTTAAATAATCAAATTCCGCCCAGTCACAACTATTGTTACCAATCCCCATGTCGTCTCATCGTTCACCTGACAACCTCATCAATCGTTATCCTCGAGTGGTCTTTGGGCTTTGATAAGCGGTGACTCGTTAGTGCATTAACAAATGTAATATTCTTCTCCTTCTATTGTTTTGTTGGTTATTATCGAAAAAATATCACCAATTTAAAATACTTCCGAATGGGATACAATTTTATTTGACAGAAATTTAATAGAATTAATTTTTTCTGGTTAGGATCATAGGCCAAGTTTTCACCATGGAAATTGAAGAATCAGAATAAAATATTGAGTTTGTAGGCCGCAAGCTATCGATGACAATATATACAAAATAGATAGGTCCTTCTATATCATAGAGATTAAAGTTTTTAAACTAACATTTTTCTTAGAAAAGTTTTGTAGTAAAAAGGTTTTTAAAAAGATGTAGTGCAGAGAATTTGAAAATGATGTTTTCACTGTATTCTTCCTATAGGCTTGATATTCTTCTAGTTTCTATAAAAAATGCATTTTCCAGTAATTATCTGTAAATAAAAAAAGAAGAGAACACATAGAATGTAAAAAAAAACGAATAACAAATATGAGCGTGAAACACGACGAATACATTTAATTTAGTTTTTTTGATGGAATTTAAAGAAAGAAAAACAGAAAATAATAGTAATAATAAAAAACAAACAAAGAAGAAAATTCTACATGCTATTATTTCATTAGCGATTATGTTTTAGATAAATCTTTTTTTTTTTCCAGTTTCACAGCGAGGCGGCGTTTTCATGAATTCTGTATCGAATCACGAGAATGGTTCTTCAAAAAAATCCATTAAAACAAAAACCCAACTTCCCTAAAAACAGAAACAAAAATAAAACAAGACCGACGATTATTTTTACTATTTTATTTCAAATGAGGTTATTTAGTTGACTTTAAACGAGGTTAATTAGTGACATGGCTTGATATCGGGCCCAGGTGACCCCACATATGAGAGCAGATATCTGATTAGTTGATCCAGTCGTTCTGTTTTAGAATTGCTAGATGAACAGGGTAATTATGTAGAGTCAAAATAAATAGGGGCGCTTAGGCTCCAGAAATATTGGAGAAAGCCAAACACATGCACATTTAATAAAAACTGTATCAACGCTACAACCAGTTATTCATGGAATAAGCCTTTTTCTAGTTTACGAAGACCCGAAAATCTATAATCTTGTACTGCACTATTCTGGAACACTAGTCATGTCTAATAATATTAAACCAGCAGTGTCGATGGCCTATATGTACATATATATTGTTGTGGTTTCTTCTTGCCATGCGCTGTCGATCTAAAGAAATGGTTCTGTTCAGTCTCAGGAGACCCACCTTCCCAGGTTTTACCTTCTACTTGAGAAGGGTTTAGTTTATTGCTAATCGCCTGAGGAGCCCCTACTGAGAGATACCAAAGGGGCTGCTCATGCATTTTTTGTAGGTCAGAGCGCGCTAATCCTAGTGCGCTGACTTTTTAAAAACTACACCTGACCTTGTGTCTGACCCCTTAGAGAGGAGGTAAGTAAAATACTCCCTTAATGTAATATCTTAGTCAGTCTTTTTCACTCGTTCCTTTTCGCACTGTTTTACGCTTCGTTCCTTATGCTACTGTTTTTTTTCCTGACCCCCACTTTTTATTCTCTGTTTTTTTTTTATCTAACATATTTATATATGTCTTAACATTATGAATCTATAGTTTATATTCTACGCTTATACCCTTATTAGACCGGCTCATTCGGCATAATGGTTTGAGTGTTCGCTAATTGGTCGGGGGGGGGGGGCAGGGTCCAATATTTAGGTGTCAGACTAAATACTAAAAAAATGGTACTTGATGCATTCTTGCTAAGCACTCAGCATTATACGGTGAGTATCAAGGGTGAGTGGAATAATCCTGTGAAAGAGATGCCACCCTCCCCTACATCTCGGTGTAGTAACTAATGAAAAGGGAGCCTTTGGATCACTTTCGAATATGGTCGACCACTTTACTTTACTTTACTTTTATACCCTCATTGTCCAAGCTGGTTTAGTATTATAAGGCTGAGCTAGTGTTCAAGATAGATAGAGAACATATTCAGGTTATTTGGTCCATCCACAACAATAAAAGTTGATTTTCATAAATAAATGCACCACTATTTCAGGTCTGATAGCAACTAAATTTTAAGGAAGTTTTAGGATCATCACTTACTCAAATCTCATTTTTTATTTTACAACTATACACACGTTTCCAATGCTGATTTAAACCAGTAATCAGGGGAGACACATTATGGGTTATTTGATTCATCCGTAAATATATAAGTTTGATTTTCATAAATAAATGCACCACTATTTCGGGTCTGATGGCAACTAAATTTTAAGGAAGTTTTAGGATCATCACTTACTCAAATCTCATTTTTTATTTTACAACTATACACACGTTTCCAATGCTGATTTAAACCAGTAACCAGGGGAGACACATTATGGGTTATTTGATTCATCCGTAAATATATAAGTTTGATTTTCATAAATAAACTAGTGAGACCGTATCTCAGTGTTGCCAACAAAAATTGAGAAAACCAAGAACCGCAACCGCCAGAAGTAAATCGACCAGAACTAATAGGAAAGACTCTTTTCACACAAAATGCTAAACATTTATCCACGATGTAGATAATTAAATAATAATAGAACTATGTGTAATAATAAAATGAAAACAATCATCAACTAAGAAAATAATAAAATATAATAATTCATTAATAAGATGTATTTTTCTAAAGGGATATGTAAATTAGTTCAACTTAAGACATATATCGTATAGTCATAATAGGTATTTTAGAAAGCTGTTCTATCGTGAATCTGAAGTTGGTATTTTAATGTCATTGTTAGTGCGACTAATGCCTGAACTTTGTAAATATACAGAATATTCTTTTAATGGTATATATATATATATATATATATAGCTATGTACGAAAACTTCGCGAGGATGAGGACATAAGGCAGGTATATTGTCTTCATCCTTTATTCATCATCCCTAAAAATGATGGAAGCAGACTCCTAAAGAAACAATACAAATAAGACAAATATAACTCATTCATTCATACACACACATATATAGACATATTACGACAGATTACAATGGTTGTCCCTAACATACATCAATGGACATATTCCGACAGATTACAATGGTTGTCTTTGCCATACATCAATCTAATACACATTTTAAAATCTTTACACGCTTATGCAAGGCACCTAAAGCCAATGATAGAAAATATGATATGACAGTTATTAATTAAATTTATGCTGATTAATTTCCCCGAGAAAATTTAATAGGCCCCACACTGCTTGTCGCATCGGCGCAGTGTTACACCGCTGTGCTTATTCTACAAGTACTTCTATGAAATGTGCTATGATGAACTTAGCAAAATTCCACCCCTTCACTGCAGAGGTCCATAGATGCTTGATGGTTTTTCTATTCTAATAGCTTCTTTCTTCGAATCGCTTGTCTTTAGAATTCCCGTCCTGCTCATTGTACCAACATGTAAACATTTAAATGTAATGTGAACAAACATATTGCTGCCTTACTCTCCACCCAGTTTGCCCCTTATTAATCTGGCCCATATCATAATATCCTCTTACACATCAGTGCTTTGATTGGGTGAACGAAAGTAAAAAAAAATAAAGTATTTTACAAATTGAGATCGATTTAAAAAAATAACAAAACGCTGTCATTTCATAGGCTATGAGTTCCAAGAAAGAGATAAAAAGCATTCAAGTGGAAACTTTATTCACCCCAAAGAGATTCCTAGACAGTGCGTATCATATTCAGTTGTAGTAGCTATTTGAAAAAACTTCGTATTTCGTTGAGTATTGCCGCTGATGGAATTCGATGCGGATACTCTCTGAAATGGTTGCTACTGATGGAAATTGGTTGAGGAGAATCTCTAGACTGGCTGCTGCTGATGGCATTCGATGCGGACTCTCTGAGTTGGTTGCTACTGATGGAATTTGGTTTAGGAGAATCTCTAGGCTGGCTGCTGCTGATAGCATTCGATGCGGATACTCTCTGATCTGATTGCTACTAATGACATTTGGTTGATGAGAATCTCTAGGCTGTCTGCTGCTGATGGAATTCGATGCGGATACTCCCTGAAATGGTTACAATGATAGAAATTGGTTGAGGAGAATCTCTAGACTGGCTGCTGCTGATGGCATTCGATGCGGATAATCTCTGAGTTGGTTGCTACTGATGGAATTTAGTTGAGGAGAATCTCTAGGCTGGCTGCTGCTGATAGCATTCGATGCGGATACTCTCTGATCTGATTGCTACTAATGACATTTGGTTGATGAGAATCTCTAGGCTGTCTGCTGCTGATGGAATTCGATGCGGATACTCCCTGAAATGGTTACAATGATGGAAATTGGTTGAGGAGAATCTCTAGACTGGCTGCTGCTGATGGCATTCGATGCGGATACTCTCTGAGTTGGTTGCTACTAATGACATTTGGTTAGTGAGAATCTCTAGGCTGGCTGCTTCTGATGGCATTCGATGCGGATAATCTCTGAGCTGGTTGCTTCTGATGACATTTGATTGATGAGAATCTCTAGGCTGGCTGCTACTGATGACATTCGATGCGGATACTCTCTGAGTTGGTTGCTACTAATGACATTTGGTTGATGAGAATCTCTAGACTGGCTGCTGATGATGGCATTCGATGCGGATACTCTCTGAGCTGGTTGCTTCTGATGACATTTGGTTGATGAGAATCTCTAGGCTGGCTTCTGCTGATGACATTCTATGCGGATACTCTCTGAGCTGGTTGCTATTAATGACATTTGGTTGATGAGAATCTCTAAGCTGGTTTCTGCTGAGGACATTCGATGCGGATACTCTCTGAGCTGGTTGCTACTGATTGCATTTGGTTGATGAAAATCTCTAGGCTGGCTTCTGCTGATGACATTCGATGCGGATACTCTCTGAGCTGGTTTCTACTGATTGCATTTTGTTGATGAAAATCTCTAGGCTGGCTGCTTCTTATGGAATTCGATGCGGATACTCTCTGAGCTGGTTGCTACTAATGACATTTGGTTGATGAGAATCTCTAGGCTGGCTGCTGCTGATGGCATTCTATGCGGATACTCTCTGAGCTGATTGCTACTAATGACATTTGGTTAGTGAGAATCTCTAGGCTGGCTGCTGCTGATGGCATTCGATGCGGATAATCTCTGAGCTGGTTGCTTCTGATAACATTTGATTGATGAGAATCTCTAGGCTGGCTGCTGCTGATGACATTCGATGCGGATACTGTCTGAGTTGGTTGCTACTAATGACATTTGGTTGATGAGAATCTCTAGGTTGGCTACTGTTGATGGCATTCGATGCGAATACTCTCTGAGCTGGTTGCTTCTGATGACATTTGGTTGATGAGAATCTCTAGGCTGGCTTCTGCTGATGACATTCTATGCGGATACTCTCTGAGCTGGTTGCTATTAATGACATTTGGTTGATGAGAATCTCTAGGCTGGCTTCTGCTGATGACATTCGATGCGGATACTCTCTGAGCTGGTTTCTACTGATTGCATTTGGTTGATGAAAATCTCTAGGCTGGCTTCTGCTGATGACATTCGATGCGGATGCTCTCTGAGCTGGTTTCTACTGATATGATTTTGTTGATGAAAATCTCTAGGCTGGCTGCTTCTTATGGAATTCGATGCGGATACTCTCTGAGCTGGTTGCTACTGATGGCATTTGGTTGATGGGAATCTCCAGGCTGGCTGCTGCTGATGGCATTCGATGCGGATACTCTCTGAGCTGGTTGCACTGATGGCATTTGGTGGACAAGAATATCTAGGCTGCCTGCTGCTGATGGCATTCAGATTTCGGTAGTAAACTACTTTGTCGTAGTTTCTTCTTGGACAGTCAATTTTTGACCGTTATCTTTTGTTGAGTTACCTACCAAAAGGGGATGTGTTATGTCAGTGATGCTAGCCCAATTGTATCTTTTTTCTTATGAATTGAATTGGCTTGGATAACAGGTTTTGTAACGACTTGTTGGTAAACACCGCAATATGTTTTTTTCTGATTGATCAGAACAGATTTTGCTGACCGTGTATTTTTATGGCTTCACTCCAGTTCACACACACAAACACACACGCACACAAACACACACTCACAAGCAGTTATTTTGCTGTTTCACCAGTCATCAGTGTGGCTAGACGTAGCGAGCACATCGACACCTATATATGTATATGTATATGTAATGGTTATTATATTTTATTTTATTCAGGCAAACATTATTTGGCTACACATTTGCAAAACATGTTTCAGTAACAGCTATAAGAAGTCTGACCCTATCAAGCCGAAACGTTTTTTCTTTACGCTTTCATTTTGTGGTTGTCAGACTCTATCAAGCCGAATTGTCTTAATGTTTTTATTTTGTGGAATTCCGCAAAATGAAACCGTAAACAAAATATGTTTCGGCTTGTTAAGTTCGGGCTTCTTATAGATGTGACTGAAACATGTTTTGCAAATGTGTAACCAAATAATGTTTGTATAAATTAAAATCTTTATAACAATTAAACTGCGTTATTTATCATTGAGCACTATTATATAAACCCAGTAAGGAGTCTCTGGATCTTTTACTCTGTGGATGAAAACCTTCTCTGGATTATATATATATATATATATATATATATATATATATATATATATATATATATATATCCAGCTATGAAAATATATTTATGGCAATTAAGCTGCACAGATCCTCCCGCGTTTCATCCCCGGGGGAATCTGCAGGCTAAGATAAAGATTCCCCCCACCCCAGGGATGAAACGCGAGAGCCTCTGTGTTGCTTAATTGCCATAAATATATTTTCATTACTACTACATAGCTCTACTTACGTATCGAGCACCATTGAAGTTAATACTGAAAAAATTATATCTCCTTATAAAATTTTATGTGGATACATGAAATAGTAATATATATATATATATATATATATATATATATATATATATATATATATATAAATTAAGAAAAAATTAATATAATCTTTTTAAAAAAAGTAATTGAAAAAATAATAGAAAAATAATTTAATTTTATTTATTTACATTAATATATATATATATATATATATATATATATATATATATATATATATCGCAAAGGGTATATTAGAGAAAACTTTTTGTCCCTCACCTTCTGGAAGATATCATCTTCTGCTGGTGTGAAACTTTATAATAACAAACGTTATTATTGGTTAACTAAAGGTATTTAACAAAATGTAAAGCTTGCTAACATCTAACAGAGGAGAATCTTGAGAAAAGAAAGAAGATTGGACCAAAGAAGGTAATCGACATACATGAACACCTAATGCTTGAAATAGAATTCACCATTCTTTGTAAAATTAAGATGATCTACATTTATAAGTGTCCAGAAATTTCGATAATTTTAGCAACTTACTAAAATTCCGTAACTATGGCGTAAATGTCAATTAAAAATAGATTTTAAGACTGTTGTGGAAAGTGCATCTGCCGACTAGGTCCCCTACATTATAGTTATAAATAGGAACGAAGCTCCCTCCTCTATATTTTAAAATAAGTATTAAATCGGTTGCTTTCAAGCACATGAAATCGATTTTCAAATGTCTTTGAGAGTTAGGCTCCCTCCCCTATGGGTTAAAATAAAATTTCTCTGAATTTTAATTTCTCTAAATGTATATCGATTTTCAAATGTGTTTGAGAGTTAGGCTCCCTCCCCTATGGTTTAAAACAATATTTCTCTGAATTTTAACTCATCTAAAGTTCTATCGATTTTCAAATGTGTTTGAGAGTTAGGCTCCCTCCCCTATGGTTAAAAATAACATTTCTCTGAATTTTAACTAATCTAAAGTTCTATCGATTTTTAAATGTCTTTGAGAGTTAGGCTCCCTCCCCTATGGTTTAAAATAACATTTCTCTGAATTTTAACTCCTCTAAAGTTCTATCGATTTTTAAATGTCTTTGAGTTAGGCTCCCTCCATTCTGGTTTAAAATAACATTTCTCTGAATTTCAACTCATTTAAAGTTCTATCGATTTTCAAATGTCTTTGAGAGTTAGGCTCCCTCCCCTATGGGTTAAAATAAAATTTTTCTGAATTTTAACTCATCTAAATGTATATCGATTTTCAAATGTCTTTGAGAGTTAGGCTCCCTCCCCTATGGTTTAAAATAAAATTCCTCTGAATTTTAACTCATCTAAAGTTCTATCGATTTCATGAAATTTTACCGTTGATTTTAATGACATTTAACTAAATTTACAATGTTTTTAATTTCTATTCAATCTATTTTTGTTCATGGTAATAACGATTAAGCTATCCTTTTCACCGTCCATTTTGTCCTGTGCGTCATTAGATGTAAGTCTGTGAATCACCCTGGGGATGCCACTTGAGCGTCTGTTGTAGTTAGGCTTAGCTGACCGCTATTTGAACTGTGTATTCGTTAATCACATTAGCAGAAGAGGCTGTCCGCGTGATCACACCACAATCTCGTCACAAATAGATTAGTTAACGCTCCGAACTCGACGAGTCTCTTCTCCATTTCAATGTTTATGTTCCATAACGGACCAACCGCGGCGTTAGGTGAGGTCAGAGTGTTGGGCGTTTATGGGAATCGCAATTGAATTTTGCCTCAGAAATCGAATGAAAAATCAAATAATCGCCAGTTGGCAGCCATTCGGTCAATCGAATTGGGATTAGCGCGATGCGAAATTATATATTTATATTAATTTTATGGAACAGAAGTACCAATAGTATAAGTACAGTAACAAGAACAATGGAGGGGTTCCTTTAAGATGGGTCCATGTTGATCATATAGTTAAGGCTTCACGCTTTAATAAAATATTAGATGATTGCTAGCGTTCGTAGGGCACCTCTATCCCAATCGCCTCTCTATCACAATCTTTGTTTATACTGGTTTATAATGGACTATTCCAATATTTAAAAATATTTCCTTTACCACATCTGACTTGTCTGAAAACAAAAATCCACATATTTGGGATATAGAGGAGAAATATATACCCAGTGGTCAAATATTATTAACATGCTGGTATAGGGTTTCTCCCCTTTCCAATGGCAGCCATTAAATCGTTCATAAAATTCCCAATCCTTTCTTCAATTTAGTCACATTTGGCACAAATGAATTTTAGCCTATGCTTGACTTGCCTAGCAAGTTTTAGTCATGAATGTCAAACAGTATTTTATTTTATCGGCGATCAGTGATATGCGGAAACAATTGGTGATCGTTTCGTCAGTAGGATGTGTGATTTTAAATGCGATTCACACTCACTGAACCATAACTGCCCAGATTGTTATCTGTGGGTGTTATCTCAAACATGTTTATCTAAACAATCCCAGACTATTGCTGAACTAGAGGTGGGGGGGGCACCACAGAGCAAATTAGGTCAGTGTCAACTTGTGATATTATTCTTTTTTGTTTATCCGATCTTTTTATTTTTTCCTTTCTTTACTACCTTCGACTGTTAATAATAATAATAATAATAATAATAATAATAATAATAATAATAATAATAATAATAATAATAATAAATATTTGCATAGGGTCAAAGAGGATGAGAAGACCGATGAGGGACAGCACAAACCAGACCTCCACTGGAAGGGCAGAGACTGCTGGGACCTTGGGGAGGCTTATTGCCATTCAAATCCCAGAGAGGACCAATGGTCCTTACCAGCGAGAAATCAATGGTAAACGGCTGTTGTGATACTGCAAATTTATTTGCGGTGGCTATAGAAAAGAGGTGTAGAATACTGGAAGTCTGGAGAGACTTGTTGTCACTCAGACTCCAGGGAATACCACCGGTTGTCGATGAGCAATCACTGATGACCTGTGTGAGAACTCCTAGTGAGTAAATAATAATAATAATGAGAAAGAAAGAGAGAACGAGAGAGATAGATAGATAGAGAGAGAGAGAAAGAGAGAGAGAGAGAGAGAGAGAGAGAGAGCGAGCAGTTGGTTTGGGAGGGGGTTGGGTGTTTGTGAGTGTACATGTATGTTCTAAAGAAATAATAAAACCCTGAAGAGATTTTGAAAACCCAATTGCATTTGTGATGTTTCTTTATTAATAACGTTTATGAAAGCTGTTTTTGAGATGAAGAAAAATACGTCTAGAACGGCAGGAAGAAGAGAAGATTGAAACTTCAGCTGCCACCTCAAAACTGCGACTACAGAAATTTGGCCAGCTGAATCTACCGACGAAATGGACACACTGTAGTAACTGTTACACTAGTTCAAATTTCCTCGTATTCAACGCGTTCACTTACGCCCTAATAGCACCGAGACAGATAGTAATCCACAATTCCTTCCTAGGTAGGAATTAATTTGTAACGTTTTGTAAAAAACCTTTTGTCAGTCAATCACATATAATAAATCGTTTACATTAGTTTGTGTGCTTGGGTATGAAATAACAAAGAAAAAGAGCAGTTACACTGTAGAACAAACTAAACAAGATATTCTGAAGTCAAGAGATTACTTCCTATTTCAAATGTCGATCTCGCATTTCGAGCGCTTCAACTTCAACTGTCAGAAATTATGATAGACGTCAACGATAGTAATAATGCGGTTCCATGATTTACGTTCTGAAAGGATGGAGGGAAGTAAATACGCACTAAAGAAAGGGTTGATATGCCGTAAAATGGTGTTATGGTATTAAATGACTTAAGAAAAGGTTGATATGCCGTAAAATTGTGTTTTGGTATTAAATGACTTAAGAAAGAGTTGATATGCCGTAAAATTGTGTTTTGGTATTAAATGACTTAAGAAAGGGTTGATATGCCGTAAAATTGTGTTTTGGTATTAAATGACTTAAGAAAGGGTTGATATGCCGTAAAATTGTGTTTTGGTATTAAATGACTTAAGGACGAGTTGATGTATCGTAAAATTGTTTTGTTGAAATTAAATAACTTAAGAAAGGATTGATATATCGTAAAATTGTGTTTTTGGTATTAAATGACTTACGCCCAGACCATTTAAAAAAAATTATTTTTTAACATAGTTCACCCCAAACAAGGCATGCCGCCACTGTAGACGTAAGGGGCTACTGAGAAAAAAGGGTGAAGGTTTTTTTGGGGCTGGGTAAACCTAAATTGGGAGCTGCGCAGCGAGATGTCTGTTTACATTAGTTCTAAATTTCTGCATGTCAGTACCGTCAGGAAAACAGGGAGCAGGGAGGGAGTTCCAGAGTCCAGCAGCACGAGGAAAGAAGCTTTTGGAGTAGAAAGCTCTTCGGCATCTGGGGACCTCCACAGTGAATGGATGGGAGTGGCAGATTGTCGGGTTGGTCTAGTGAATTTACGTCGTGGGGATACCAGAGTAGCAAGCTCATCAGAGCACAATCCTTGTAAAACAGGCACAAGGAAGCAACATTGCGACGATGGGACAGGGGCTGGAGCTTGGTGGATAGTGAGGGACCTATCAAGTTGGTTACTCTTTTGTGGACCTTGTCTAAGAGGGGGGGGGACAAGTTGATGATGTCCCAGCCCAGATGTGGCAACAATACTCCATGCATGGGCGGATGGTGGCTTTGTAGAGATATAGGATAATGTCAGGTGTGAGAAGTTTACTGGCACAGTAGAGGGATCTCACCTTCTTTGCAGCAGCCCTGGCAATGTCTTCAATGTATTTATTCCAATTCATGTTATCTGTGAAAGTTAGGCTGAGGAGTTTGAATGATGAACTCTCAGGTAGGGTGTTATTTGCCATGACAATCGGTGGTTGAAGAGGTTTCTTGTAGTTATTGAAGGAAAAGAGCTTTGTCTTTGCAGCATTAAAAATTATCATCCATCTTTGACTCCATTCCACTACAGACTGGAGGTCATTTTTTAAGGATTCAGCCATTGCCTCAGATATGTAAGCGTCCGTTTTGCCCACATGACGAGAGTAGAGCGTGGTGTCGTCAGCAAATATTCTTATCTCAGTCTCAATGACATCAGGGAGGTCATTTATGAAAATCAGGAACACTAGAGGTCCAAGGATGGATCCCTGAGGTACACCAGCATTTATGTCATGTTGTTTAGATGAACGGCTATAGAGGACAACTTGGATCTTTATTTTTGTTAGGAAGGATTTAATTATATTAAATATTTGTCCAGTAATACCATATGAGTGCAGTTTTATTAGAAGTCCTTCATACCAGACCTTGTCAAAGACCTTGGATATATCGAGCGCTACCGCCCTAGCTTCACCTGTCTTGTCCGGTGTATGGTATATGCGTTCAGAGATGACCGTTAGGATATCTGCAGTAAATCGTGCTTGTCTGAATCCATATTGATGATCTGAAAGAAGTTTAGCATTAACTAGGTGCCGGACTATCGTTAGATTGATTAATGATTCAAAGATTCAAAGATCAGCAAGGCATTTGTTGTATAGTTTGGAGAGGATATGGGCCAGCTCAGCAGAGCATTTATTTATTACTATTACTGGTATAAGATATATGATGTCTCGGACTTGAGATGAAATGATGATCAGGTTCTCAAGTGTGGCTTCAGTGTGCAATGGGAATTTGGAGACGGGGTGATTTGCTGAGTCCAAAGTAGAGTGTAAAGCGAAACGCTGGGCAAGTAGTTCAGCCTAATCAGTTGCCGTGCAAACAACATCGTTGTGATTTGATAGCGGAGGAATTGTCGATTGTCCATTGTTCATCACACTATTGTAGATTTTCCAGAAATCACGAGTGTCTACTTTCTGTGACTGAATGCGATTTTTGGTTATGTCTTTATACCTTCTCTTTGCTTCATCTATCACTACTTTGCAATCATTTCTTGCCTCTATTAATTTTTGTCTATTCATAGTTGAGATGTGGCGGCCGAATTTTCGGAATGTTCTGCCTCTCAGCAATAGCAGCTGCAAATTCTGAGGTGAACCATTGAGGAGAGTGGGGTTTGCTGAAGAATTTTCACGTGGGGACATAAGCATCAATGTCTGCTTTGACTCATTCGGTTAGCTCATTTGCACACTGATCAGCAGGGAGTGAGAAAATTTCACCCCATGGAGCGTCGCTGATGTGATCCCTGAGGGATTCAAAATCAGCCTGTTCATAGTTTCTCGTCGTTTTAAGCAACGGCTCTTCAGCTTTTGGAAGAGTTTTTAAAGTGATAAGTATAATTACCACAACGTGATCAGAGTTTCAGAACGGGCTATGGGCATTCGCCACACAAGCCTCGGGCAGTGAGGTCAAGAACAGGTCGAGAACAGGTCGAGAAGTGAGGCTTGCTGGTCCGCACAGTCAGGAAGGCGGGTCGGAAAAGTGACAGTTTTGAGAGGTCGTGAGCTGAGGAGAAATTAAAGGTAGATTTCCCAGGGCATCAGTAACGCTGGAGAATCCCAACCAGTCACGGTGGTGTGCATTAAAATCCCCAAATACATGTATTTGGGCATTCGAGTCAAGTGAGAGTGCTCTATCTAACCTTTCAGAGACAGAGTCAAGCAGGTTACAATCCTGGGTCGAAGGAAAACTGTATAAGAAATATAACTAACTCTGTTATGTAAGGTCAATCTAAAGCACATGTAGGCTTGGTCATCTGATTCTAACCTATGTTCTCTAATCAAGGGGAGGGTGTTCCGAACATAAACTCCTAGCCCATGCATATGTTTGTCAGTCCTTATGGTAGAGTGGAAGGTAATCAGTCATGTCAAAGTGGTGAGAAGAGATTGAGGATTGAAGGTTCGTTTCACTTAGTGCTAGGATACCCGGGGAGTTTTTCAGGAGAAAAGTTTCTACGTCGTTAATGTTGGTTCTAAGTCGCCGGATATTTGTGAATGCGAGCCTCAAAAGCGGAGGCGAAGATGAGCCGAGATTAAAGTGTAGTGTCCGTTCGAATACTACACTTAGATCTGTTCTGTTCTCGGCCAGTGAAGTATAAATTGTTATAGACTGAAGCAATTTTTATTTTTGCCTCAATCCAGACTGCCCTTTTTTTGGAAGCTGAATGCAACCCATATTTAAAACAGACCTTGTGTCTAACGCTGCGCTGATGGGGAGGCAAGTAAAGAGGGATTTAAGAAAGAAAGTAACGTGAATTACCGAGTTAGATTAGTCTTTATCATTAATGTTTCACACATAGGTGTTGAAAGGATAATAAACTTATTTACAAATTAAAGTAAGATGTCCGTTAAAAATGATTTGAGAAATATTGCGTTAATCAATTTATTATAAACTCAGTTAGAAATACAATTTATCTCCTTCGAAATGCAAACGGTATATATTAAACCTAACCTAACTCTAACCCTAACCCCTGTTATAATTGGATTTGCCGGTAAATACTTCGTCATAGCAAGGCTAGTATATCGTAAATAATTTGTCATAGTAAGGCTAGTATATCGTAAATACTTTGTCATAGTAAGGCTAGTGTATCGTAAATGTGGATGTGGAAGTCTTACATGGAGGAACTAAAGATTGAAACTCAGTCGAGCACCTTCCATCGAACTAACGATAGAGTAGATAGAGACTAGCAACATCTCTTCAGTGAGAAAGGTGGGTGAAGGGAAGATGATATAAGTATTTGGCTAGGTGATTAACATTCGTGTGTTTACTGTTGATTATATTTTAGCTGTGTGCTTGGTTTGTTTTGGATGAGGTGCACATGACAGGAACTAAGTTGTTACTTTTTGTTCTGTCTTGATGAAATGGACATTTTTATTAGTGCTCTGAAAAGAAAAAGAAACCGAGACGGAATAACACTTTCTATGTCAATTGCAGCTTTGGCGATTATTTATTCCTTTCTTCTTGAATGTTCGTACTTCGCCTCGTCTAAGAAAGCCATTATTAGAAACACTAAATAAATTAATCAGAACCAAAAAAAAAAAAGGAAAAAAAAGGAAAAAAATGCAATATTTTACGATCATTTATTTTATTTCATTATCCAATTTAATTACGTAATGTCGCATCGTATGAAGCCCAATCAAATAGTGCGACCGAGTTGATTAATTTATTCACTTTGTCTTGTAATTTTTGTTAGACGCGACCACGCATTTTTATTAGAGGTTTTGTCTGTTAGCCTGTCCACCCATCCGTCAGTCACGCTTCAGTTTGAAATCGCGTTTTATCGCAAAACGCACAGATTGAATGGACGTATCTCATTATAGATGCGCCCAAGCATCTTTATTATAGCATATGTCTGTCAGTCGGTTTTGAGTGTCATTTTCGAAGGTCTGTCATGCTTGCGTTCGAAAAAGCATTACACATCACTAAGCGCGCAGATTTAATGGACGTATCTTTGTCAAATGTGTCCAGGATCTTCTATAATAGCCTTTGTCCGTTGATCGGTCTGTCAGGCTTACGTTTGAAATATCATATTCATTGATAAACGCGCAAATTGAATGGACGCATCTCATTTTATAGGCCACAAAGCATCTTTATTAGCAGCTATGTCTGTCAGTCGGTTTCGAATTGCGCGTCTTGTTATAGATGCGTCCAAGTGTCTATTGATCAGTCTGTCAAGCTTAAGTTTGAAATATCATTTTAGTCTGTCTGTCACCCTTAAGTTTGAAATAGAATTTTCTTCTGTCTGTAACATTTAATTTGAAATAATTTTTTTGTCTTAAGTTTGAAATAGAATTATCATCGCTAAACGCGCAGATCGAATGGACGTATCTTCAGAATATCCATTGTTTTTTTTATTGATTTAATCAACTAAGTTATGTTTTGTTGTTAGTTAATCAAACGAAGAGAGAGACAACTGTCAAAATATTGTGATGCGCGTTCATCCTGGTTCATCTCTAAAGATTCTCATCATTTGGTTTGGCGAAAGGTGACATCACGCAAACACATCTATTGTAGGACAGCGAAAGTTTATTGGTATTTATACTTATACATTTCATTTCTGTTCGTGACTGGTAATGGTGTAGCAAGCTTTGCGCCACTCAAACCAACCTTTAAGTTTGACACCCCATCTATCCCTACATGTGTGCACACACAAAGAATAAAAGATTATACAAGTTCTGACTACTCATGATTATTGGCGGTTGGTTGATTGGAATAATGGACACAATCGTGGACTAATGAATCGGGCATGGCGTGTTCAAATCCCAGCGGATCTATTGTGGTTATTTACGCACTAATATTGTTAAGAAAGGCATGAACACGCAAATACCCTATAATTTAAGTAAAATAACTAATGATATTCGACACATCGTATACAATTAATTGTTTACAATAGGTATTACATTTCGGTATTATCTATCCACAAAAGTGTTGATATGCCACAAAGCAGAAAATACTAAACACGCTGTTAATTATTTACTGTTTAACTAGAACATGCATATGAATTTTTTATATAGAAATCTGTAATTATCTTAATGCCAAACCATAGTGAAAAACCTGTTCCAATCGAGCCATCGAAGATAAGCAACGCTGAACCTGGTTAGTGATTATATGGGTGACTGCTTGGAACGACTGCATATCGTAAATAAACACACTACTCTAGGTTTTTTAAATGGGTAGCTTTGTATTGAAATAGGTAACAGACTAGCGTCTTTTTAAAGGGTTGGTAATATTAGACTGGCTTAGGTTTAAATAAAGATAGAGAATACAATAGACTATTCTGGACCATAGATATCGATAAATATCTGGTTTTCATAAATAGCTGCTTATAATAAATGCTATGCTATTTCAGGTCTGATTCCAACACTACTTTTAAGAAATGTTAGGAGCATCCTGGAGAAGGTTTGAAACTATATTGTTACGTATACATTTAATTTCTCGTACCTCTCTTCTTCGTCGCGTGGAGGGGTGTCGTCTCGATGTCGTCTAGTGGTTGAGTTCCCTCTTCGTTTCTGTACTGCCATGAACATCGCCGTCCGCTGTGTCTGCAATAAAAACCTTCATACAACGATTCAGGAGGCAAACAGTCTTTTAAATTTTGATTCTGTTTTATTCAGGTCACAGTCTACCGTCGATCATGGAGATGTTTCACCAACGTTAAGGGAGAGACCAAATTACTACTCTATCGTAGTTAATTCTTAGCTTAAGTCCTTAGCCATTCGAGGAGGGGGGAGAAGGAATTTCATGCCTGTATTCTCTTAGGGAATTTAATTCCCCTAATCATTTGAAGACTACATAGAGAAATCGTCTGTTCGGCTTGCTTTCAAAACACAGACTGGAAAAACTCTGTTTCCCACACAAAAGCCCGTGACGTCACAGAACCCCTATGCGCAGGTGCACCTTGACCCTTGACCTGTGGTCTCGTCAATGTTGTGGCCCTGTCAACGCCTGTGAGCTCCGACTGTGAGAACAGCATTATTTTGCACTCGGTTGTACGGGTTCACCCGCACTAAATCGCGCAAGCCAAACCAAACGATCTCCCCACATACGTCCAATTCAAAATGTGTCCTGCCTCACAGGGCCATTATCCAACAATATTTGGTCAGGATTATTTGATTTTCTATAACCGCAATGTGAATATTTCTTACATCCTTTAAAATAATACGAAATAAAGTTCTGCTTGTAGTAGATATTGATTTATAACCCTCCCACCGAAAATAACTTCAACAGATAACGTATTTCGGACCAAGACAACAATAGGGACCCCAGTTCAGTAACAAAACAAGCGGGACATCTTTTGGAAGCACCGGCGTGTTGACCTCGCAATACACGTGGTCGTTATTTACAAAACAACTCGGGTTTTTTTTTCTTTTAACATGTATACGCTTTTTAAAAAATCGGCTGACTTGTAATCTGTCGTTTTGCAATAAACAAAACAATTTATCATTTTTTATTTTGTTTTACTTTTATTTACTAAATAAAAAACAAATTTTAAACGCAATTCTATATTTCGTGTTGTGTATTTTAAGAAAAAGTGGATACTTTTTTTTCTTTTCGTAGGGAGGCGAGTAACTAGCGAAGTTTTATTTATTTGTTTATAATTGTTGCTTACAGAAAAAAAGGAAAAAACTTCATAAATTTTAAATTGCTTCCGTTTGGAAACTGATTTTTGAAGTCTAACTTCGCCGGTGCTTCCAAAGGATGCCCCGCTTGTTTTGTTACTGAACTGGGGTCCTTATTGTTATCTTGCTCCCGTATTTCCAATTTCGATGGTTTCTGAACAGATACAGTATAATCACAACTTAATGTTCTCTGATTTAAGGCATATTGGAATCAAACAAGTACTTGTTGATTATACGCTCATAATTAACTGATTTAATTTTTTTTACTTAAATCTCTCTCCTTATATAGATATCAATGTATGTATGTGTATGTGCTCCATATAGAAAGAAAAGCTATAAAAACTAGAAAATGTAATGGAAGACAATGGAAGTGGTCCCGAATCTCTAAGTGCCTCCTAACGACACTATGATCATTCTTCCATACGGAGCAACATCTATCCAAACCCACTGCTCTCTCTGTACCTTTTCAGTCGAAAGAGCAAGACGTACCTTGTTTATTCATCACGTAAAACTGACGGCTTTATTTGATCTGTGACGTTACTGCCGGGACACGTAACCGTACCCGAATTCTAACTTGAAAATTCCATATTGCCTGGTTTTTAACCTTATGTAGAAATTTGTCATATTAACTTTGTCTTTACAGATCCGCATCTAAATACTATTACACATGTGAACCATCATAGTGCGTTCACTGCACTGACCGCGATCGTCCTACACGTTGTGCCGGTCAAAAGTTGTTCGACTCAGTCGTTGTTGTTCGACTCACTTAGTACTGCAACAAAGAATTCTCATTCTAAGCCAGGCCACAAGTCAAGTTTATAAACATGTAACAGGTTTATTTGTTGGAAGTTACAAATGAAACTCGTGTTCCCCAGGTTGAACAGCAGACTTGTAAAATGAGATTTGTGCCCTATAAAACAAGATCAGTGCAATCAGCACAATCATTTAAGTAAGAGCCCTAATGGGTCCATCTTGCCTAAAGAAGCACCCAGCTCCAACTGATTGCCAGCTCTCTGAAAAACTAACTGACTCTCATGCGCAGAGGGCCAGGTCTCCCCTCTCATTCCCATCTCCTGGAATATTTTCTTCCTGACCGGAGATTTTAGATTCCAGTCTTTCTCACTGGTCACCATTCGACCACTCAGAGGCTGGCGGCTGAAGATATCCACTAGAGATAACTGCAAGACAGTCTACTCAAAGGGCCTATCATGGAGCCAATCTAAGAACATTAATTTTTGGTCTCAGCATGTTTCCCTGTTTCTATGAGGCACTTATTTCATTTCAAAGAGAAATATGATTCTGTGTGGCCCAAATACAAAATCAGAGATATTTTCACATTCCTCTGTCACTTTCCCCTTTTTCTTTGACCGAGCATCTAACACCTGCAACGTTTGTCATTCGCATGCACCACTAAAACATGCAGGTAAAACTGCAGGTTTACACACAGGTTTCTGCATCAAGCACATTTCGTAATCTCGATCTTCTTTCTCGCGTTCATACTTGCCTTTTTATTTTCATGAATAAGACACGCCGATTCGTGTTGTTGTCTTCTGGCGTGTTACTACTTGTACCCGTGGAAAGTAAAGTTATTTCATATATCACGAATGACTTGGTCGCCAGACGTCTTCAAGTTAAGATCGAGTAAAAAAATGAAAAGGGAGTTGTCATCACAGACTGGTATAGGATAGTTTATGCATCGCGCTCAAGTCGTGCTTCTGTCTATTTTCTGCTTTTATATTTGCGAGCATTCGTTTTTTATTTGATGAACATAGCATTAGTGTGATCCGAAATGTTCTCTACTGATGTGTTACTGATCTAAAAATTATCTGTTCTTTTCCCAACTCACAAGGGTTAGATTTATAGCATCCTTTAAAAACATCCAATAGCTTAGTTTGGTATGAGGCTATTCAATATTCCACACTACATACAAACTTTTCCGATTTCGACGGTTTCTTAAAACTAAAATCTCAATTTAATGTGCATCGATTTAAAAAAAGCACTGCTGGAATTTCTAATTATGGTATATTTACTCGATCTGAAAAGTTACTGTCAATCAGATTAAAAATATTCAATCTATTAATTAACCAATTGGATTTCTTTTTCTAATAGAGTAATACATTTTTGAACAAGTTGGCAAATTCTGTTAAGACCATCAACACCGTAGAGGATTTTAAAAGGGAATTGGAATAATTCAGAAATAAGGGTTAAAAAGGAATGACGAGGGTTTTTTTAGGAACTATCGGATGAAATATTCAATAGAATTTTCTGAATATCAATACTGTGTTAATAGTTTATATGTTGTATGCACTAATGTTATTGAACGAGTTGAGAAGATGGTTAAAATCGGAGATGTCTAACTACTACTACTACTGCTACTACTACTACTACTAATACTAATAATAATGACGACAACGACGACTCCAAAGAGCGGAAAGAAGTATGGAACCTGAAGAAAAAAACTTAATACCAATAATTGTAGGATCACTAGAAACAGTTGCAAACAATCTGGAAAAAGAGAGTAGAAAAAAGAATTAAAGGAAGGATTGACACTATTAAAAACACAAGCTGATGAAAACGACTGCAATATTAAGAAAAATCTTCGCGTGCGGAAGCCAACCTACAGAACTACGTAACACTACCAACCATAGTTAAGTTGAAATAGGATAATGTTGCGCAAACACATCCAAAATAGAAAAAATAACTCCACGAATCCGTGGGAAAAATCCGATAATCTGACATCCTTTCACTCATCCTCCCCAAGCAAAAAAGAAAGTGGTGGCACAAGCATCGGTTAGTACTACACAAAACGGTAATGAAAGATGGATGAAAAGACCGACGAGTGTGAGCACCATCATACCTCCACTCGAAAGGCACGGAGAGTACTTGAATGGTGAGGAGGCTTATTGCCAATCAAATTCCAAAGAAAGCCAACGACCGTTACCAACGAGAAATCAATAGTAAACAGCTGTTGCTAGAACGCAACGTGATCTGCCTCGGTTAACGAACGAAGTGGAGAGTATTGGAAAACTGGGGAGACTTTTTGTCACTCAGCCTCCAAAGAACGCGACTTGTTATTCTAGCGAGTGATAACTGATAAGGACTCATATGAGAACCTAATAATCATAATAATAATAATAATAATAATAATAATAATAATAATAATAGTGAAAACAGCTGCATTATTAAGGAATGCGTAAACAAACCCACATAACTAACACATGCCAACCAGCCATAAGTTTGTTGCCACATTTGGGCTAGTGCACCAACCATTAGTCTCCCCCTCTTGGACAGGTGCAAAAAAGTCTCTAACCTAATAAGCGCCGCACTGTATACCAAGCTCCATCCTCTGTTCCATCGTCGCAATATTCCATCCCTGCTCTTTTTTACAAGTACTTCAGCGGAATGTGCTCCGACGAACTTACGGCACTTGTACACTCTAAACGTAAATACCTTGTGTGAAAACTGCCAATGAGTAAATAATCATCCACTCTATAATAAAGACTAGTATATATATATATATATATATATATATATATATATATATATATATATATATATATATATATATATATATATATATATATATATTAGGGGAGGTCGATTTTGAAACTGTAAATAATCGCACTCGAAGAAAGTTGCCAAATAATGTCAAAAGTTACCACAAGAAATATTTTTCTTCAAAACTTTGTATTTATTTGAGCATTGCAACTTTAAGATCAAATAAATCGAGATTTTTTCTCACAGCCTAGATTTCACCGGCAGAAGTGTCGCCTTAAATTAAACCCGGGTTTTAACAAAAAAAAGTAATACATTACTTAATAATAAATATTTTAAAGTTTATTATTTCTTTTTCTTAAGAAATTAAATGTACATATTCAAATTAAAAAGGAATAAAACACTATAATATTTAATTTTATACATAAATAATTATTTATTTACATAGGCGTTTTATTTATTGGATATTTTTTATGGTATTCACCGGTTGAAAATTCAACGAGCGAATATGAATTCACGTGTTGATTCTGTGTTTACACATGTAATTATCACAAATATATATTGAATTGTCGAGCGCTGGCTTATCTAATCCCACTTTCCCGACCTTTTGTCACACCTTACCTTGTGGGAGTTAGATAAATAAAAACTAGTTCAGCCAGGGGTTTTTACCCCACCAAATAAACCGGTATTGTCCGGGTCTTTGGGTCTGGATTCACGCCCGTCTATTGGGGCTTGTCCGTCCTGCGCAATTCTAGGAGGTGCACCTCCCAGGTTTTGCCTACCCTCTTTGGGGAGGAGTAAGTTTATTGCTTACTGTCTGAGGCGGCCCTACCGGGGAATGACGACGGAGCTGCCCAGGCAATTTTTAAATTGCCAGAGTGCTCACCTCTCGAGCACTGGCTTGCACACTCCACTTTCCTGACCTTGTGTCAATCTTACCTTGTTGGAGGTAGATAAATAAAATCTAGTTCAGCCAGGGGTTTTTACTCCACCAAATAAATCGGTATCGTCCGGGCCTTTGGGTCTGGATTTACGCCCGTCTATTGGGGCTTGTCCGTCCTGTGCAATTCTAGGAGGTGCACCCTCCCAGGCTTTGCCTTCCCTCTTTGGGGAGGAGTAAGTTTATTGCTAACTGTCTGAGACACCCCTACAGGGGAATGCCGACGGGGCTGCCCAGTCAATTTTTTAATGGCCAGAGTGCTCACCTCTATAGCGCAGGCTTATCTAATCCCACTTTCATGACCTTGTGTCACATCTTACCTTGTTGGAGGTAGACAAATAAAACTATTTCAGCCAGGGTTTTTTACCCCACCTAAAATATTATATGTATTGGAGTTGATGGGAGAATCGATAAGGACACATTGATGTATAAGGAAATTGTGGATGAAAATAGACAGAGAATTATGAAAAAAACTAAGGGACCAGAACACCATTTAACTTTTACAAAAGAAACACCATGTGAAAGTAAATATCTGACACAGAGTTCTTCCTAATAGTGGTGCAACAGGTGCTGTTCATGCAGATCAAGTGGTGGATGTTTTGCATGAATTCCACAGTGAGAACAGTATCAAGGCTATACTTGTTGACGACACTAATACCAACACAGGTTGCGAAGGTGGAATGGTTGCAATTTTAGAAAAATAACTTTTTAAAAATCGTCAAACAATTGGTTGCTCTTTGCATCATAATGAACTACCTTTCAGAGCCCTTTTTAAAAACATAGATGGTTGCGCAAAGGGCCCTACAACATTCAGTGGCCCTCTGGGGAAATTATGCTCAAATGATTGCCATGATTTACCCCAAATATCATTTTCCACTATTAGCAATCCTCTAGAGTCAATTTTTAAAATTGATGAAATACATGATCTTAGTTCTGACCAAAGACTCCTTTATGAATACACAGTAGGTATTTCTAGAGGTAAGGTTGACTCTAGATATACCTCCTGGAAAATTGGTCCTTTAAACCAAGCAAGATGGTTAACTTTGGCCATCAGGCTCATGTGTTTATGGACTCGTGGTGCATACCCACAAAGGCACACAACAAAACTACACTATGTAGTAAATTTTATTGTAAATGTGTATGCCACTTCTTGGTTTGAAATTAAAAGAAATAGTAAATTCCACAATCAGCAAGTGCACATTTTTAATATGATCCAGAGGATTAAGGAGCAGCCTCAGGAAATCCAAGATATCACATTTAGAAATATACAAGGTAATACATTTTGTTTACTGCCTGAAAACTTTCTATATTCCATGGTTAAATCTGAAGAGATTGAAGTAAGAGAAGAAGCTTTAAAAAGAATTTTGCCCATTAGGTAAGTAATATTTATTCATATATCTCTGACTCAATTATTTATTCCAATTTATAGAATGATTTTTAAAGATTTTATCTAATTTCACCATAATTATTAAAGCAGTACAGATTGGAATTTTTTAATAATTCAATTAATTAATTTGTTCTTTCAGGAGTGAGGAGTCAACCAGAAAAAAATTAAAAAGAATACCACCTATTAATTTTAATGCCACACATTGAACACAATTAATAGATTTAAAATTATGCTGCATTTTTGGCATTCTCACGGCGTGGAACGGGAAGTTAAGTTAATAACAGAAGCTTCACAAACTGTATATGGTTTTGAAGCAAGGCATCAACACATTACAGCCAAAGTTTTGAGTCAGAAATTGAGACCAGCATTTTTGTCTAAGGGGTCTTATATGGAGCAATTTGACTCTCAATATTAAGCTCCATTAAAATAGTGTTAGGTTTTTCCTTATTTCTTTGCTTGTTATATTTTCACTTATAACAGAAAACAATCATTTTTTTAGGTATTCAAATATTACTGTTTAATTCATCACGTTAAAAGGTAGTTTACAAAAGCCGATACTGAAAATGAGGGGGGGGGGGGAATTTTCAATTTGAAGATTTCTTTAATTAATATCATTTTTATAAAATAAAAGGACATTCCCTGATTTTAAATGCACAAATTATTTGGTTTTCACACCAGTATTCAAGCAAATCTTGCAAAAACGAGGAATTTTCAGTATATTCTTGTCTACGATTTTTGATACCAAACGCTAAAAAAACCGCTGAAGTTTTTGATCTAATTTTTTGCATGAGTATTTAATAGGTCTATATACAACTTTCGGTACGTGCCTTTTTTAATATTTAAAAAAAAGTGTAAAATCGACCTACCCTAATATATATATATAAGAGGTTTATGTAGTTTGCTTGAAGCATTGTTTATTGGTATATAGAAATGTGATATTTAGAAGACAATACAATGCAGAGGTGTGACTGATAGACACAAGTTGGAGCAAATAAGACATATAATGGTGGAACAAATGAATTAGTTTCAACCTTAATACAATGTGTACATACACATATATATTTATTATTATTTTTGTTGTTGTTTTTTTTCCCTTTCAAAAGACTTATATATCTGTCTATCTACACAATGTTACAATGTTATGTAATACCTGTATCAAGATGGTCTGGTGGAAATTCCGTATGATATAATATATATATTTTTTAAATTTTCGGGAACTCTTGCTTCTTCAGAACCGTGTTCAACTCAAGTTCAAGCGAGCATATGAAGGAAGCCGTAAGATTTAGTCTCGCAGAAAATACCGGTTCAATTTTTTTTTTTAAATACCAAACCAGATTAAAAATAAAATAAACTTTTAAAAAAAAATTATTATTAATTTATTTATTTATTTTTTTATTAGTATTTTATTTATCTACTTTTTATCTAATTTATTTATTCATCTATTTACTTTATTAAACTTTTTTTGTTTGTTTTTACTTTTTAGAATCTTTTCTTTTTTTTGTCGTTAAATTTTAAATTCTAATCTAAATCTTTTTTTTTTTAACCAAGTCTATTCGTTTAAATTAATATGTCGGTTAATACTATCATTAAACATTGCATTCTCTGTTCGTTTTAAATTATTGTGTATATTAATATTTAGTTTATTTATTTATTTGATTCTATTTTTAAATATGTATATTTCATTAATTAATTCAATATTATCTTTCGTGTAACGCTAAGACAACAATGAAAGGGAGGTAATTCAGTTCATTTGTTGTTTACGTCGCTTATAAATCAGTTACTTCTAATTGTTAGGCTTTTTTTCATTTTTTTTCCTTCTTTTAAAAAAAAAATATTATTATTAATGTTATCTGGGGTGGTTCCGGTATTTCATCCATCATCATCATTATTATTATTATTATTATTATTATTATTATTATTATTATTATTATTATTATTATTATTATTATTATTATTATTATTATTATTATTATTATTATTATTATTATTATTATTATTATTATTATTATTATTATTATTATTATTATTATTATTATTATTATTATTATTATTATTATTATTATTATTATTATTATTATTATTATTATTATTATTATTATTATTATTATTATTATTATTATTATTATTATTATTATTATTATTATTATTATTATTATTATTATTATTATTATTATTATTATTATTATTATTATTATTATTATTATTATTATTATTATTATTATTATTATTATTATTATTATTATTATTATTATTATTATTATTATTATTATTATTATTATTATTATTATTATTATTATTATTATTATTATTATTATTATTATTATTATTATTATTATTATTATTATTATTATTATTATTATTATTATTATTATTATTATTATTATTATTATTATTATTATTATTATTATTATTATTATTATTATTATTATTATTATTATTATTATTATTATTATTATTATTATTATTATTATTATTATTATTATTATTATTATTATTATTATTATTATTATTATTATTATTATTATTATTATTATTATTATTATTATTATTATTATTATTATTATTATTATTATTATTATTATTATTATTATTATTATTATTATTATTATTATTATTATTATTATTATTATTATTATTATTATTATTATTATTATTATTATTATTATTATTATTATTATTATTATTATTATTATTATTATTATTATTATTATTATTATTATTATTATTATTATTATTATTATTATTATTATTATTATTATTATTATTATTATTATTATTATTATTATTATTATTATTATTATTATTATTATTATTATTATTATTATTATTATTATTATTATTATTATTATTATTATTATTATTATTATTATTATTATTATTATTATTATTATTATTATTATTATTATTATTATTATTATTATTATTATTATTATTATTATTATTATTATTATTATTATTATTATTATTATTATTATTATTATTATTATTATTATTATTATTATTATTATTATTATTATTATTATTATTATTATTATTATTATTATTATTATTATTATTATTATTATTATTATTATTATTATTATTATTATTATTATTATTATTATTATTATTATTATTATTATTATTATTATTATTATTATTATTATTATTATTATTATTATTATTATTATTATTATTATTATTATTATTATTATTATTATTATTATTATTATTATTATTATTATTATTATTATTATTATTATTATTATTATTATTATTATTATTATTATTATTATTATTATTATTATTATTATTATTATTATTATTATTATTATTATTATTATTATTATTATTATTATTATTATTATTATTATTATTATTATTATTATTATTATTATTATTATTATTATTATTATTATTATTATTATTATTATTATTATTATTATTATTATTATTATTATTATTATTATTATTATTATTATTATTATTATTATTATTATTATTATTATTATTATTATTATTATTATTATTATTATTATTATTATTATTATTATTATTATTATTATTATTATTATTATTATTATTATTATTATTATTATTATTATTATTATTATTATTATTATTATTATTATTATTATTATTATTATTATTATTATTATTATTATTATTATTATTATTATTATTATTATTATTATTATTATTATTATTATTATTATTATTATTATTATTATTATTATTATTATTATTATTATTATTATTATTATTATTATTATTATTATTATTATTATTATTATTATTATTATTATTATTATTATTATTATTATTATTATTATTATTATTATTATTATTATTATTATTATTATTATTATTATTATTATTATTATTATTATTATTATTATTATTATTATTATTATTATTATTATTATTATTATTATTATTATTATTATTATTATTATTATTATTATTATTATTATTATTATTATTATTATTATTATTATTATTATTATTATTATTATTATTATTATTATTATTATTATTATTATTATTATTATTATTATTATTATTATTATTATTATTATTATTATTATTATTATTATTATTATTATTATTATTATTATTATTATTATTATTATTATTATTATTATTATTATTATTATTATTATTATTATTATTATTATTATTATTATTATTATTATTATTATTATTATTATTATTATTATTATTATTATTATTATTATTATTATTATTATTATTATTATTATTATTATTATTATTATTATTATTATTATTATTATTATTATTATTATTATTATTATTATTATTATTATTATTATTATTATTATTATTATTATTATTATTATTATTATTATTATTATTATTATTATTATTATTATTATTATTATTATTATTATTATTATTATTATTATTATTATTATTATTATTATTATTATTATTATTATTATTATTATTATTATTATTATTATTATTATTATTATTATTATTATTATTATTATTATTATTATTATTATTATTATTATTATTATTATTATTATTATTATTATTATTATTATTATTATTATTATTATTATTATTATTATTATTATTATTATTATTATTATTATTATTATTATTATTATTATTATTATTATTATTATTATTATTATTATTATTATTATTATTATTATTATTATTATTATTATTATTATTATTATTATTATTATTATTATTATTATTATTATTATTATTATTATTATTATTATTATTATTATTATTATTATTATTATTATTATTATTATTATTATTATTATTATTATTATTATTATTATTATTATTATTATTATTATTATTATTATTATTATTATTATTATTATTATTATTATTATTATTATTATTATTATTATTATTATTATTATTATTATTATTATTATTATTATTATTATTATTATTATTATTATTATTATTATTATTATTATTATTATTATTATTATTATTATTATTATTATTATTATTATTATTATTATTATTATTATTATTATTATTATTATTATTATTATTATTATTATTATTATTATTATTATTATTATTATTATTATTATTATTATTATTATTATTATTATTATTATTATTATTATTATTATTATTATTATTATTATTATTATTATTATTATTATTATTATTATTATTATTATTATTATTATTATTATTATTATTATTATTATTATTATTATTATTATTATTATTATTATTATTATTATTATTATTATTATTATTATTATTATTATTATTATTATTATTATTATTATTATTATTATTATTATTATTATTATTATTATTATTATTATTATTATTATTATTATTATTATTATTATTATTATTATTATTATTATTATTATTATTATTATTATTATTATTATTATTATTATTATTATTATTATTATTATTATTATTATTATTATTATTATTATTATTATTATTATTATTATTATTATTATTATTATTATTATTATTATTATTATTATTATTATTATTATTATTATTATTATTATTATTATTATTATTATTATTATTATTATTATTATTATTATTATTATTATTATTATTATTATTATTATTATTATTATTATTATTATTATTATTATTATTATTATTATTATTATTATTATTATTATTATTATTATTATTATTATTATTATTATTATTATTATTATTATTATTATTATTATTATTATTATTATTATTATTATTATTATTATTATTATTATTATTATTATTATTATTATTATTATTATTATTATTATTATTATTATTATTATTATTATTATTATTATTATTATTATTATTATTATTATTATTATTATTATTATTATTATTATTATTATTATTATTATTATTATTATTATTATTATTATTATTATTATTATTATTATTATTATTATTATTATTATTATTATTATTATTATTATTATTATTATTATTATTATTATTATTATTATTATTATTATTATTATTATTATTATTATTATTATTATTATTATTATTATTATTATTATTATTATTATTATTATTATTATTATTATTATTATTATTATTATTATTATTATTATTATTATTATTATTATTATTATTATTATTATTATTATTATTATTATTATTATTATTATTATTATTATTATTATTATTATTATTATTATTATTATTATTATTATTATTATTATTATTATTATTATTATTATTATTATTATTATTATTATTATTATTATTATTATTATTATTATTATTATTATTATTATTATTATTATTATTATTATTATTATTATTATTATTATTATTATTATTATTATTATTATTATTATTATTATTATTATTATTATTATTATTATTATTATTATTATTATTATTATTATTATTATTATTATTATTATTATTATTATTATTATTATTATTATTATTATTATTATTATTATTATTATTATTATTATTTTTTTTTTTTTTTTTTTTTTTTTTTTTCGTTTTTGTTGTTGTTGTTGTCGTCGTCGTCGTCGTCGTCGTTGTTGCTATTGTTATTATTGTTACTATTATTATATTATTATAGTTAATCTTTTTGTTAGGTTAAGTTATTACTATTATTAGTTTATAGACTTTAATATTTTTTCAATTTATTATTTATTTATTTATTTTTTCTTATTTTTTCTATTAATTTTTTATTTTTATTCATTTATTTATTATTTATCTATTTATTTATTGTACTTAACCATTTACTTATCTTTTTTAAAAAAATTATTATTATTTATTTATTCATTTATCTTTATCTATTTTTTATTTATTTATTATTTATTTATTTAATTTTTTTCCCCAGTTTGTTTATTTATTTATTTATTATTATTATTTTTTTTGTTAAGTGAGTGTTTGACCTTTGTTGTTATATTATTTGTTATTATTATAAGGTGATGTTTTTTTTGTTAGATTATTAGTTTTTAGTATCCATTTAAGGGTTAAATTAAGATAAAATCAATACAACAAGAGTGAGATGTAAAACTATATCAGACTAGAAATGAAGATCCTAATTCTAGTCGGTGATTTATTTGCGGAGATAGTTTTGCTATTATAAATATATATAATAAAGTACTTAACTACAATTTATTTTAAAAAAATTCACTTAGTCCAGCCCGGACGATTGCTAATTTGAAACATTTTAAACTAATAAAAGCTAGCAAGGGAGAAACTTATTTTGAATTAAAACATATAATAAAAATTCCTATTTACTTGCTCCTTCACGAAGGCAGAGTTAGACACAAGGTCGGTGTTTAATGTAGGGAAATCTAGCTCTCCCCAAAACAAAAATTGCCTCAGCCAAGAAGAAACCCTCCTTTACTGACTGAGGACAGAAAAGGCTTAGCGCAGTACCTGAACAGACGCTACACATTGCTCCTAGCCAAAGCAGCAGCTGCCACAAGCCGCGTTAAATGTAGTAACATTTGGGGATGGAATCTCAAAATCTGCATTCGATATTGGAATTGGGTATTTTTTTTTTACTATCACTCATATCGTAGTTTACACCAGATCTCAGATTCTACTTTTAGGGGTGGATTATAAGTAAACAGCCAGAAAAAATATCCGAAAAAAAAGAATAATAATAAAAATATATATTTCAGATTTTGGAGTGGGGGATCAATTTTCTATATAAATTTAACGTAAAATGAGGACCCACTTCCTGGCCAGTTATCAATAAATGGAGAAACCAATTGTTTTTTTTTCAACTTTTCTTTCGAAAATATTTAAAAACAAATTTCTGAATTGTGCCCGGTTTCATAAAAAATCAGTGTTCACTTTCTGCTAGATCGTTTTCTTCTAATTCTTTTTTAGGGTTGTTTAGGGATACCTAAAGTATATTTATGGCTGCACCCCCAAAGAAATCTAAAAAATTCAGTCTTTTCACCGTCTAAAATAAATCCCTCCAGTTTTATTTATTTACATGTTTTAATTTATTTTTAAAGCAAAAAAAGAAACAACATTAGACGTTACACGTTTTGATTTACCGCTAACCTGCCAGAAAGTTAGTGCTCATTTTACGTTAAATTTATATAGGAAAGTGATCCCCCACTCTAAAATTAAAAATATTTAATTCCTTCTTTGCGAATATTTTCCAGGCTGTTTACATGTAATTTTCCCCAAAAAGTAGAATCTGATTTTTTTTGAGGGAGTAAACTATGATGGTCTGATAGTAAACTTTTTCTTGTAATTCTTATGAAAATAGTACTTTGTGTCATACTAAATGTTGTTGTTCTTACAACTTTTAGTATTTATCATACTAATTACATGATGTTTACTTATGTTATTTTATATAATGTAATATATACGCATTATGAATGCAATGATTTATTTCACCTTTAATATTACTATTTCATTTTAAAATTATTTGTATGCTTAACATTACCAAAATATTTATATTATTTATTTCTTTTATTAATTTTCAGTCTTCAGTATATTTAATACCCGGTTTACCGTGAACGTTCAAATCATTTTATTATTTCGATTAAATAATTTACTTGCCGATTTAATTTTAAATATTTTTTATATCGCACTGAAAAAATACCCGTTCCAGAACGGGTAAAAGTAATTTCCCAAATGGAACAATTTTGTACCACTTTTATGTCCTCTTACAAAGATTAAAACCAATATATAATGCTGCTAAACTTTACATCTAGAATCCTGGCTTCAATTGTGAGTAAAATCCATTACATGGATTTGATTCCAGCAAATATCTCATACGTAAGGCTTAAGCTTAAGGGGTCTTATGAAGAAATTGAAATTCACGGAATAATGCTCTATTGGTGCCTAATGATTATGGATCAAATTCAATGCAAATCTGATATATTTGAATCTTCTATAACAATAATTTAATTACGAAATTAAATTTACCAGAATGCATTAAGGTATATTCATAAACAAATCAGTCATTTTAATATTTTGTTAATAGTTAAAAATAGTCATCTACAGTATCTATTGAGCCAATCACTCACCCCACGTGTATACAATGGATCGTTTACAATAGGTATTGTGTTTCTAGATTTAATTTCCTTGACATGTGCATCCTCCAGAGAGATGTGTCACGTGCTTGAGAACATACTTCCGCCACTTATCACGGACTTGGACCACTGGTTCAGCTGTCAGAAGCGGCATACCAGTATAAACCCTTATGCAGTCGACCCATCTCTTTGATAATCGTCATCTTAGTCTTTTTTTAATTAAATATTCTTGATATGTTTTTTTACATAGCTGGAGTCTGGTAGCCGGGAAACATGTCCAAACCATGTTAATTTCTTTTTTCAAACAACGTCGTTGATGGACCAGTTAATATTTATATTCTTTAAGATACTCCAAGGATAGTCCATAAACATTTAATTTTAAATACACTGAGCTTCCTCATATGCCCATGCCAGTATAGTCCATGTTTTACTTGCATATAGAGCAAGTCTATGTTAAACTTACATATACAATAAGTCAATGTTTCACTTGCGTATACAACAAGTCCATGTTTCACTTGCGTATACAGCAAGTCCATGTTTCACTTGCATATACGGCAAGTCAGTATATCACTTGCATATAGAGGAAGCCTATGTTACACTCGCATATAGAGGAAATCAATGTTTCACTTGCATATACTGCAAGTCAATGTTTCATTTGCATATACAGCCAGTCATGTTTCACTTGTGTATACAGCAAGTATATGCTTCACACGTATATACAGCAAACCAAGGTTCCACTTGCATATACAGCAAGTCCATGTTACATTCGTGTATAAGCAAGGCCATCTTTCACTTGTGTATACAGTAAGCCCAATTAACCCTCGTGTATACAGCAATTCCTATGTTTCGCTCGTGTATACAGCAATCCCATGTTTCGCTCGTGTATACAGCAATCCCATGTTTCACTAGCATATACAGCAAGTCTATGTTTCACTCGTGATACAGCAATCACATGTTTCACTCGTGTATGCAACAAGCCCATGTTTCACTTGCATATACAGCAATCCCATGTTTCATTTGCATATACAGCAATCCCATGTTTCATTTGCATATACAGCAATCACATGTTTCACTCGTGTATGCAACAAGCCCATGTTTCACTTGCATATGCAGCAATCTCATGTTTCACTTGCATATATCGGATAAAACAATATTTCGGCATAATATAACTACAAAAGGTTAGAGTCTCCGCAGAACAGACACACGAAACAAGTTTTTTTGATAATATCATGATTCGACTCTTACACGAATAATGCCAGCATATAAAAACAAAACTGAAAAAAAAAAGAACTACAACTCTAACATGACAGATATTATTTTCAGCGCGCAAAATTTCCCCCAAAATTTAATTTTTAAATTTTGAATTTTAAAGCAATAAATTCGGACATAATTTAATTTTCCCCGCGAACTAATAAAAATCGATCAGAATAAATTTAATTTCCGGTTAAATAACGGCCTGTCAAACTTTATTTTGTTTGATTTAAAATTTCATAACTTTTTGGTTTTAACCCTTGTCTTCCCACTTTTTTCGTCTTCCCGCTTTTTTCGTCTTCCTGCTGTTTTCGTCTTCCCGCTTTTTTGTCTTCCCGCTTTTTTAAGACACAAAAAAGAAGTTAGATTAAATAACAAAACAAATAAGGACGCGTATTTTTGAGATGCGTCCAGTCAATTTGAGCTATTAGCTTTCAGGGTTCTATTTCAAACTTAAGCGTGACAGACCAACGTAAATCACATTTCAATTTTGAGCGTGACATACCAATGAAAATAATACTTCAAACTTAAGCGTGACAGACCAACGTAAATCACATTTCAATTTTGCGCGTGACATACCAATGAAAATAATATTTCAAACTTAAGCGTGACAGACCAACGTAAATCACATTTCAATTTTGTGCGTGACATACCAACGAAAATAATACTTCAAACTTAAGCGTGACAGACCAACGTAAATCACATTTCAATTTTGCGCGTGACATACCAACGAAAATAATACTTCAAACTTAAGCGTGACAGACCAACGTAAATCACATTTCACTTTTGCGCGTGACATACCAACGAAAATAATACTTCAAACTTAAGCGTGACAGACCAACGTAAATCACATTTCAATTTTGCGCGTGACATACCAACGAAAATAATACTTCAAACTTAAGCGTGACAGACCAACGTAAATCACATTTCAATTTTGAGCGTGACATACCAATGAAAATAATATTTCAAACTTAAGCGTGACAGACCAACGTAAATCACATTTCAATTTTGTGCGTGACATACCAATGAAAATAATATTTCAAACTTAAGCGTGACAGACCAACGTAAATCACATTTCAATTTTGCACGTGACATACCAACGAAAATAATACTTCAAACTTAAGCGTGACAGACCAACGTAAATCACATTTCAATTTTGCGCGTGACATACCAACGAAAATAATACTTCAAACTTAAGCGTGACAGACCAACGTAAATCACATTTCAATTTTGAGCGTGACATACCAATGAAAATAATATTTCAAACTTAAGCGTGACAGACCAACGTAAATCACATTTCAATTTTGCGCGTGACATACCAATGAAAATAATATTTCAAACTTAAGCGTGACAGACCAACGTAAATCACATTTCAATTTTGCGCGTGACATACCAACGAAAATAATACTTCAAGCTTAAGCGTGACAGACCAACGTAAATCACATTTCAATTTTGCGCGTGACATACCAACGAAAATAATACTTCAAACTTAAGCGTGACAGACCAACGTAAATCACATTTCAATTTTGTGCGTGACATACCAAGGAAAATAATATTTCAAACTTAAGCGTGATAGACCAACGTAAATCACATTTCAATTTTGCGCGTGACATACCAACGAAAATAATACTTCAAACTTAAGCGTGACAGACCAACGTAAATCACATTTCAATTTTGCGCGTGACATACCAATGAAAATAATATTTCAAACTTAAGCGTGACAGACTAACGTAAATCACATTTCAATTTTGCGCGTGACATAGCAACGAAAATAATACTTCAAACTTAAGCGTGACAGACCAACGTAAATCACATTGAGCGTGTTGATTCGAATGTTCTAGAATAAAAATAATTGCAGTTTGTGTCCCTTTTATTTTGTGTACTTCCTATTCATAACTGAAGAGTTCGAATGCAAAACACGATAAACGCCATTTTCAAAATAACGAAACTATCACTACAAAAAGTGTTTCATTTCAACACTTGACCACATCCAGAAATCATGTTTTACATCATATTATACAGGAATAATTTATTTTTGCTTTCAATTAAAATAAGCTTTTAGACGAACTATAGAATAATTTATTTTTGCTTTCAATTAAAATAAGCTTTTAGACGAACTATATAATACTTTATTTTTGCTTTCAATTAAAATAAGTTTTTAGACGAACTATATAATACTTTATTTTTGCTTTCAATTAAAATAAGCTTATAGACGAACTATAGAATAATTTATTTTTGCTTTCAATTAAAATAAGCTTTCAGACGAACTATAGATTAATTTATTTTTACTTTCAATTAAAATAAGCTTTTAGACGAACTATAGAATAATTTATTTTTGCTTTCAATTAAAATAAGCTTTTAGACCAACTATAGATTAATTTATTTTTGCTTTCAATTAAAATAAGCTTTTAGACGAACTATAGATTAATTTATTTTTACTTTCAATTAATATAAGCTTTTAGACGAACTATAGATTAATTTATTTTTGCTTTCAATTAAAATAAGCTTTTAGACGAACTATAGATTAATTTATTTTTGCTTTCAATTAAAATAAGCTTTTAGACGAACTATAGATTAATTTATTTTTACTTTCAATTAAAATAAGCTTTTAGACGAACTATAGAATAATTTATTTTTGCTTTCAATTAAAATAAGCTTTTAGACGAACTATAGATTTAATATATTCGCCCTTTTATTTTCTAATTCCTCAATTTAAACAAATTGGATTTATCGCGTTTTGCATTCGAACTCTTCAAAATGTTTATTAAACTATTTACACTGTGTTTCTCAGAAGTTCCTCATCTTCACGGGAAGTCTATTGTTTTAAAGATTTGTCTACGCCTCTCTATAAAAGACACGGTCCGTCGGTATGCCTGCTGGTCTGTCATGATTCAGTTAAAAAAAACAAACAAACAAAAAAAAGCTAGCAAACAGTTTTATCGCTAGACTCGCAAGTAGAAGGGACGCATCTTACTGCTCTGTTTGTCTAACAGAAACGCGCCCCGGTGCGTTTGACGTGCATTTCCTAACCCCATACCGTTGTTGTCAACGTATATTCAGAGTTGTCAATGTTGGTTCTAACCCTAACACGATATTTGTGAAGGAGAGCCCTAATGGAGGAGGCGATTTGGTTGGGGGACTTCGTACATTTTAATCAATTCAATATCCATAATTAATACAATAGCCCACGTCTCATCTGATATATACTGCTTTACGTAAAACTTCCTCCGTGATTACATCAACATGACAGATTTCCTAAACTATTCTTTACTGCTTCTTAAATAGTTCCATCATACACATCTGTTATCTAATGGTTGTTTAGATTTGGCTTCTGGTAGGACACACTTTCAATACATTAATTCTACATATCATGGTCTCTTGTGGCGTTAATAGCATAGAGTGTGTCTCTGCCGGGTTTATTGTTATCAAACAATTGTACTATGCCTGCTTAATTTCTGGCTCTCTGTCCTTTCATCTATTCCATACGTTGCTATTTATACAGATTTCCATGTACTCTTCTTTCTCACAATATTATTGATTAATAAGAAAAGTAAACGGTCACTTTTTCTTATATCCTGAAAACAATCACATTTTCTTCTTTCATGTACTTATTAAAAACTAGAAGAATATCTGTGACAGGACGGATAAAATGAATTCCCCGAACAGAAGTTTTGCAACAGTTTTATGTCTCCTTACGGATATTAAAATTAAGATATAATGCTAATAAACCAATATTTCAATTTTTATCAAAATCTATTAAATGATTTTAATTCTAGGAAAGACAATGGATACACTTTGTAATGGTGCCTGTGTTGGGATTCTATAGTAAAGCAAGGGTTGTGCAATCTCAAACCGTACTTCTCATGGACCAGAATTGCTTGAGTCCAGTGACAAGAACTCCAAGATGTTTGCTAAGAATTATTGGATAAGCAGAGAAAGACTGGAGTTTGGGAGTTAGCCCCTAAAAGTCTACTCTACTATTTATCCATAGTTGGGGGGGGGAAGATATATAAATTCATACTTTTCCTAATGTATTAGTGAAGGTGATGCACTAGCCCCGACAGAAAACTAACTCAGCAAGCCGAGATCACGATCCGCGCCAGTAACGATTATACTACGCCACTTCAAAAGTGCATATACATATTTATATTCGTCCGAAGAGAGATTTCTTTTTTCTTTGCAACGGAGAAATGTAAATACAGTGTCCGTTTGATCAAATCAGGCTTAGTTGCACAGTCCCAAAAATGATGCCAAACATTTGTTACAAACTCTCACGTAGGTCAGTCCACTAATTAGTGAAGTCAATCAACAGGCTACTATCAATATTCATAGAAACCTTCAGTCCCCATTGCATAGACAGGAAACCGATCTAAAATGCAAACATTAATTTTCTTCTCAACTAAAGATGAATATGCCATAAAAAGAGGGATAGCACTGTGTAAAAAAACATACAGATAGACTTGCTAACTGAAATGGTCAAAAGGTTGTTTCTAACAATAAAATAGCAAAACCTCCAAAAAAAAAATCCTGAAATTAATTATAATGAAGACATTTCTAAAACGTTAAGGCGAAGACTTATCGGTAAAGTTAAGTCGAGAGAGAAAATTGTCACACATGTAATATACTACGTCCGAAATGTATCTTCCTTCTTGTTAGCCATAACACTACATCATACTAAGATAATAAAACTCCATTATATTAGAAATTGTAGCGAAAATGAGATAAAGACCCATGCACACATGTCCCCTTTCCATCTAAATAAATCGAAAAGAAAGACACTTTTTTGGGCGTTAAGCGTCATGTATGCTCTAAGATCAAAGAGAGTTCTATGTTATCTACTGATTCTGACTTGTCAATCACCCATGAAAGTCGAAAGAGATGTGTCATACCGATAGTTGGAAATAAAAGACATCCACGCATGGGATGACACGCCCACTTCCATCCAAATGTTTTAACGGAACTTTTGAACCTGTTTTGATCAATCGGATACTTCATTAAAAAATTTCTGTTGCGAAGAAAAAATATCTTCTCGTACGAAAATAACCTATTTTAAATCGTCTAATGCTCTCAACGGGCTTAATCAAACATATTTGAATGCGGACTCAAAATATCTTACGAGATCGGAAGCATTGACCATCTTGGATTTAAAATACAATAAAGATATTCCAGTCATATACCCAGAAATAGTAACCTTGGATTACCTTCCACAACGAACGAGCCAAGAACTTTCTGAAACCAGCTAATTTTACATCTCAGAATATATAGAAAATTTTATCTGATTTTAATAGAAATATCATTTTCCTGAACTTATTTTATCCTAGGCCAAATTGTGCCAAAATATAATTGGACATCGGCTATTTTGACTTTTAAATTTATGAACATTGTTATAGAATTTGAAGGTAAGTGCTCAACTGTATGACCAGTTGAGTAACAAACAAGTAAAACTTCCAAGCACACTAAAATGCCGGCTTATATTAAGGTTAAAATGTTCCATGATGCTCAGATGAGCAAGTCTATTCTCTGAGTTTTGATTGGTTGCTAGTTTATAGATAGACACTCTAGTGTATAAATATTGCTCCATTAAAACAAGATTTATTTTGTCAAATGGATGCCAGTTGGGGCCCTTGTGCCTGTAAGTGTCATTTTGATTAGATATATGCCCTCCCCAATGCGCGAGCGTAATGGTCTCTGGGGAATAATGAGTTCCTTCTGGCCTGGTTGATTGTAGGGAAGTAACCTGGACAATGCCCAGGCAGATTTCGCTGGCATTGGTTTAGCGGTGCTTGTTGATATTGGGTGCCTGGGTGATGTCATTACGCTTTCTCTAGTTTGCGGCACTGGTGTATCAGATGAATGGGAATCCCAAGGTGTTGGTTATGGGGATTCTGGCAAAGCACTGGGAATGCGGACTGTAATTGCAGGTGGTTTAAGTTTTCTGATTAATATACGGTTTCGCAGAGTGATTCTACCTGACTCATCAATTCTGATCCGATACTAACCGTTAGGAAAAGTTTTGACAACTCAGCCTGTTGTGTATCCCATCAACGATTTTTTAAGCGTTGTATCGAGTCTCTTTCTCCTTTTCAGAGTGGGCATAGAGTATCATAGTTGTACCGCTCTGTGAGGTGAGCATTGCGTTGAGATAAGTTAGTTATTTTCGACGATATATTTTCTAGGTGTTTTTTTGGTTACTCTACCTTCCTAGGCAACAACGGGACAGAGATTTAATAGTTATATATAAAGTAGAGTGAGATTTTCCCGGTTTGCGAGAATAGTTTACTAACCAAAAGCGATAAAAAACATGTATTTTGTCGGTAAGATTAGATAAGATATTAGTTCGTGTTTAAAACATAAAAAGAATTTTCTAATCAAGTTTTATCTTTTTATATTTAATCCGTTACACAGTTTTCGTTTCGATTAGTAATATCATAGAGTGAATCGTAGGAGATAACCATATCTCACTCACAAGTCCTTATACTGTTACCCGGATCACTGCGTTAAAAAAATTCGTAAGAGACATATTTTCGCTACACCGTTTACTCAGCACTAAAATAATACCTTTTTACATTTTTTCTTCGTTAAAAATATAAATACATTATTTAATTTAATTTTGGTAATCTTATATATTAATATTTTACAATTATTTTTCTCTTTATTAATTGCACTTCATTCGGCAGACTGTCACGCAGAAAACACGTTGTTCAAAAAATGAAACAAAGACAACAAACTACATGTATACAATATACTTTTCATTATCATTTCTATTTATATAACCATGTTACGAACTATATTAGAAAAAATGGTGGCATCTTTCCAAATTCATAAAATACAACATGTAGCAAGAGAACATTACTCTAAATTCATTTTGTTAGTATATTAGAAAGAAAATTAAAAAAAACAAATGCATAACAAGTACATTACTTTAACACGCGCCACTGTCGTATTAAAGAATCCCAACGTGTAATTGAACCAACACTGTTCATGTGTGCTTGTAGTCAACTGAATTATTCTTTTTATTATTTATTATTAATCTATTCGAAATTATTTGTTGCTTTTAAAATCATGGCGTATTTTTCATTCTTACTTTTAGAATTTTTCGTTTTTAACGCGCACTAATTTGAACTTTGTTTCATTTGGTTGTCGTCGGTTTTTTCTTAGATGTCGTTTTTTCTTACTTTTCGTTTGTATTTTGTCACATGTAAAAACCAGGGCTTAAGCCTTCGGAGTTTGTTTACGTACGTTGTAATAATTCTCACCGAAATTTGTTTGTGGTATTTAGTTTAAATAACATAGCATTTTTATTTATAATTCTTACTTTTATGATTTTTGCGTGCACCAAACTGTTTCCAACACGCATAAAAAAACACATTTTTAGCTGTTAAATGTAACATATTTCCCATACGTCCCCAACCAAATCTTTCTTTTATTAGACTTAAACTATTATTTAGGCCAAATGAAAATAAACATATTCCAGGGAAACTCCAGGTAGAAATGGATAGTATATCTTATATTTATATAAAGTGAAGTGAGATTTTCCCTATTTTATTGACCGGTATATCTTCATTAACAAAAGTTGCATAAAAAATTGTTTCGTGTTCTGATAAAAATGTTTTATTTCCAATCGATCTTTCCTTTTTATATTTTATCCGATCGACAGTTTTCGCTTTGAGTTGTAATGCAATTTAGATAGTTGGAGGATATATCTTCTAACCGCCACTAGAAACACCGGGTTCAAATATTTCGTAAGATACTTAAATTTCGCTCACCGTTTCGAAAGTCTACGGATGCTCAAATATGTTATACTTATTCACATTTTCTTACATCAAGGCTTATTATTTTACTTTAAGTAAACACAGAATATTCGTTAGTCATAATTTATTAATTTATTGATAAATGCTAAATTCACACATCAAATATACGCTATGTATTCATAAAAACAATAATGATTTTCTTTCACTTAAATTTCATTTTGTTTTCAAGTATTTACATAGTGGACACTTTCTGAACCTGTTATAAAATCTACGGATGCTCATATATGTAATAATTATTCACATTTTTTACATCAAGGCGTATTATTTTACTTTAAGGTAACACCGAATATTAATTCGTCATAATTTCTTAATTTGACTTAATAAATGCTAAATTCACACATTACTTACACACTATAAAACGTATATTCACGAAAATAATCAAGATTTTCTTTCGTTTACGGGCCCCCATAAATTTCATGTGCTTTTAAGTATTGAAACAGTTAGCATATTCGAACTTTCATAAATACATTCTTTTATTTAAGAATTAAAATGCTATACTTTTACAAAACGCAAACACTGGATTACACTTGTTTATTTCGCTCACAATATTATATAACTAAAATGTCTTCAAATAAAAATTCCGTCTTCTTTGATCGCTCTTCACGAGAATTATCATAACTACCAAAAACTGGTTGTATAAAAACAAATACTTGATTATGGTAATTATAGTAAGCTAATTTTGTAAATACTATATTAACATATTAAAAACACCACGCTACATATAGTCACTTAAATGTTTATACAACTACACCAGTACGCAAAGGTTCGCTTACTTTCAAGAATGGGTTTGTTATTATTTCCTTTCAGCCTTTATTGAGAAATTATATTTTTTGGGGAAATATTATTCAAGCAATTTTTCTTTATTTTCCTTATTTGTTCATTATTACTTAAAAATCACTGGTTATCCAGCGGCAGCGGGACGTAAACACTGACGAAAATGTAGAGTAATATGGCTGTCAACAGTGACAAAAGGAGTTTCCTGGGTTGTTCAATTTTCACGGGTAACGCCGAGACACGAGTCCTGCTAGTGTAATATAAAATATTATTATGCTCAGCGAGCTAAACGAAAACGTTTGTGTTTCATTCCATCAATCGAAATTGTCATGTGTTCTTCTGTTCCTAGTATTATTATTTTTTTTATTTTAACTGCTATAATTTTCTATGGTGCAACTCCAGTTTAACGGATACTTTCGAAAAAAATATATAAAACAAACTGAGGAATATATGTTTGATGTACGTACCTGTCACGGGTGAATATATCCTATACCAAAAATGGAAGTGCAAATATGACAGCCATTTTGTATTTATTCAAAAGGGGAATAACTGTAATTCATTTACGGTTATCCCCCTTTGAATAAATCAAAATGGCTATCATATTTGCACTACGACTTCGTAAACCGCTAAAATTTAATTTTCTTTTATAAAAAAACTACTTGATTAATTTCCGTGATTTTTGGTATAGGATATATTCAGCCCGTGACAGGGACGTACATCAAACAGATATTCCTAAGTTTTTTTTTGAAAGTATCCGCTAAACTGGAGTTGCACATTTTCTGTTTCCAGTAAAATGAAGTAAAACCTCGTCTTTAAAGTTTGTGAATGTTCGACGCGAACAAAGACCCCACGATATCATTGTGAAAAACGCTAATACAAAATGAATGCCATCATTGGTTTCTTCGTAATAGTTTACTCGGGAAAAGTAGTGTTTGGTGTAGGTATAGGCTTTTGGTTTCAATCAGACCAAGACACAGACGGACACCATAAATGTAGTGATAGATATATGAATGTAAAAGAAATTGATAATTATTTTTTCGGGAGTAAAATCAGTGAAACACAAAAGGTTGAAAATTAATAGGATTTTACTCCTTAACATTTTTCAATTTTCTTTCTACATAGTTTGTTATATCTTCCCTTCCATTAGTATTTAAGTTAAACATTTTTTTTTAACATAGTTTACCCCAAACAATGCAGGCCGCCACTGTAGACGTAAGGGGCTACTGAGAAAAAAAGGGAGAAGGTAGGGAGGTCAACCTAAATTGGGACCGTCGCAGCGAGATGTCTGTTTACATTAGTTTTAAATTTCTGCATGTCAGTACTGTCGGGGAAACAGGGAGCAGGGAGGGAGTTCAAGAGGCTAGCAGCACGAGGAAAGAAGCTATTTGAGTAGAAAGCTCTCCGGCATCTGGGGACCTCCACAGTGAATGGATGGGATTTAGCTGATTGTCGAGTTGGTGTAGTGAATTTCCGTCGAGGGGCACAAGAGTAGCCAGTTCATCGGAGCATAATCCATTGAAGTATTTGTAAAACAAGCACAAGCATGCTACATTGCGGCGATAGGACAGGGACTGGAACTTGGTTGACAGTGAGGGGCCTATTAAGTTGGCGACTCTTTTTTTGGATCTTGTCTAGGAGGGAGAGACTAGTAGATGATGCACCAGCCCAGATGTGACAACAATACTCCATGCATTTATATTTGGAATTAATTCCCACAAGAAAAGCAAACACCAGGAAACCATTATAAATTTCTATTAAGCTAACTCAGCCAATGCAGTTTACTCTAAATCTAAAACGGATTCCTCTGTTCTTTATCTCGTTCAACTCTGGAATTATATCCATATAATTTACAAGCTGATTGGATTTTATCCAACTATCACAAATAGTTTTTATACCCGTTCTGAAAAAGATATCTGCCTAATGTTGAAACTGGTCGATGATATGACTTAAGTATTATGACGTTTCTTTTGCATGGTAACATAAATTTGGCTTCAAACATAAATTTAGCATTATATTTATTAAACGTTCGTGAGCAGCATAATTCAAATAATAAAGTAATGATTTAGAAATTGTTTTGGAATAAATTGATTTTTTATAAAGCAGCAAACATAATTACATATATATATATATATTTACTATATATATATATATATATATATATATATATATATATATATATATATATATATATATATATATATGTGTATCGTGGCAGCATTTTTTCTTTAAGACACGTATTATTGAAAATAACCGACAATTGAAGGGATCAACACTAAAATATCCAGACAAAAATTGTCGGTTATTTTCAATAATACATATATATATATATATATATATATATATATATATATATATATATATATATATATATATGTATGTATTTTTATGTATTTATTTTTTATTGGTGATTGGAGCGTTCGTTGTCTTTTGCTCACTACTACTTCGATTGTCTGCCTTCCTAAGTGATTAAGATGCAGAAAATGGCATTATTATCGAAAGTGCGTCATGATGATGACGGCTGTGAGCCAGAAACACGTGTCCATGGATTACTTTTATGTACGTATAAAATAAATAAAAAAATATAAATATATATAATATATATGAATATATATAAAAATATATAATACATAATATATATATATATATATATATATAAACATACAACACACACAACCACACACACACACACACACACACACACACACACACACATATATATATATATATATATATATATATATATATATATATATATATATATATAAAAGGACGAAACGTATACATACATAGATAGTAAACAACAACGAATATTTATTATTTGTCGCTCCTAGAAAAAGTAGAGCACTGTAAGTGTAGTATTAACACAGCATGACGTCACTAGCTTTAAATGCATTGTTCCTTTGATTAAAAAAAAGAGTAGAACGCTCTAGACGTTCAGCCGCCATATAAATTGTTAAAATTATCGCAGTTTATTCGTTGTTCAAAATTGGTCGAGTGGTTAAGGCGTCGGATTTGAGTTGCAAAATACTCGTAATCCGGAGTTTCGAATCGCATGACTGGTAGTGAATAGTCATATCTCTATGCTGATGAGTCTCGACTATAAAAGGACGAAATAATAAACAAATATTTATATATATATATATATACATGTTTCGTCCTTTTATAGTCGGGACTCATCAGCATAGAGATATGACTGTTCACTACCAGTCATGCGATTCGAAACTCCGGATTACGAGTATTTTGCAACTCAAATCCGACGCCTTAACCACTCGACCAATTTTGAACAACGAATAAACTGCGATAATTTTAACAATTTATTTTTATATATATATATATATATATATATATATATATATATATATATATATATATATATATATATCTCGCGCGTGTCAGAAGTAACTGGGAAGTCAAAATGAAATATACTTATCGAAGTAGTCTGGGTTAAGTAATTTTCAGAATATATATGGCTATTTGAACTAAAGTATTTTGACTTCCCAGGTTACTTCTGACTCACGCTGTATCCTTATAGATATAGAGAATGACAAGAAAGAGGTATGTTCGTTATCAAAATGTTTTATTGTGTATAAACTCAACGGATTATTAACGTGCGTAGAATATACAAGTGGTGTTTTTCTTTTAGTTTTTTGTTGCTGTTGTTGCAAGAGATGCACTTCCCCCTGCATATTTATCATATTTCAGGCAAACCAATCAGATTTCCCAATACAAATAGCCTAAATAAGTTCGACCAGTGATCCACAAAAGACTCTTCCTGTGTTGTGGTCAAATTATATTAACTGGCTAAGCAGACGCCTCTGCACGGAACTTGTCCACTAGGCAAGGGAGATAACTCAGTCCAGTTTTCCGAATGTATGTAAAAAAGAAATATATATATATATATATATATATATATATATATATATGAGTAAACCTTGTGAGAGCTGTTGTAAAACAGGAAGAAAATACATTACAAATGTGAAGAATAATTTTAAGAAACAAAATGCAAATAAATTACTTTTTTTTGTTTATCAATAAACGAAAGATTTAAAATCGAAGCAAACTGAACGAAATTAAAATAATAGATTAATCTTAAAATAAAATATTTAATACGTCTTCTTTTTTTATTGTTTCGCTCGGTGACTTCTTTAAAATGGAAAAGAAAAATGGGGGGAATAATGAAAAACGAATAAAAATGAGTTTGAGTTTTCGTTCATCTTGCGAAGTTTACCGTTTTTAAATTTTACTATTCTTTCTTTCAAAATGGAAACATTTGACAACTTCAGTTGTGCGCCAAACGCAACAGCAAATACCCTTTTAAAAGTTTCATCGTTTAAAATTAATTATTTTCTAAAAAAAAAAAATAGTTTTAATTTTTATCAGAAAAGAAAATAGCTAAAATATTCTTTCAAAACACTGCATATTCGTGAAATGAAAAACTAAAAAAAACAAACAAAAAAACAACAAAAAAACAAAAAAAAAACAAATTCAGTACTGTATCCTAGAATGCAACAGTAATATTCTTTATTTTGATGTAGCTAGATTCGCCAACCTTTTCATGAACTGATATATTTTAGATTTAATTAAAGACGAAAGGGTTTGCCCAGGGTGCGAGAAAGGTTGGTCGGCCCTTACTCCGATTAAAATAGATCCACAGGAGAGAACCGAATGCCTGTAATATCTCCCCGAACAACCAAGAGAACCAAGTTGCTAATTGCATTGCCTGGCGTCATAAGTTTCATGGGGGGGCCATTGCACATTTGTACAGGAAGAAGGGTAAGCTCCCGACAGAGACGAAAGATCGGAGAAGGCTCGCTACAGCAGTCCTTGCAACCCAGACATACTACTTCATCTGTGCCGGTTGCGATTTTGATAGCCGCTCGCGCACAAACCTGCACATCTGCAGCAGACAATGCAGCTACGGGTGTGTGTCGGCTGGCTCGAAGACGGAGCCGCTATGGTCTCCCAACACTGGGACGCGAATGATGATGAAGAACGAAAAAAAAAATATATTTATTAGTTTTAGTTTGTATTTTTTTTTTAAATAGATATTTGTATATAGGAACATTTTTTTTTGAAGGATTGCTTTTGTTTTTACTTTTCGAAGGATTTTTTTTTGTTGTTATTGTTATATTTCAAATACAGACGAAAAAGTTACGGTGAAATGATACAAAACGACATCTTTTTTTAAAAATTATAAACGTTTTCTCCTTTTACTACTGCAAAGTGTGGTAGACACAAATGTTCCGTTGTTGTTATTTTAGTTAACACAACGGGGTTACCTTGATTGGTATCAGGTGAAAAGCGAGGGTTCCGTAATGTGGGCCATTATAAGGGAAACATGTGAGGAGTAAATGAATAGAGGGAAGTATATATATATATATATATATATATATATATATATATATATATATATATATATATATATATATATATATGAGAGAGAGAGAGAGAGAAGCGATGGGTGAGGGGAGGGGGAGAATTTGTATTGTAAAAAATCGCTATTTTCCAAAAATGGATTTGTGTCATTACAGACGATGAAAATGTTGGAATGTCATAACTGAAATAAAACAAATAAACGATAAACGAAATTAACGAAACGAAACAAAACAAAAAAAAATAATAGAATCAAAATAAATAAACGGGAATTAGTTTTCTTTCTTCCTTTTCTTCAGTTTGATTCTTTCTTTCATTTGTCTCTTATTCTTTTTTTCTTTCTTTCTTTTTTCTTTCGTTTCTTTTTTCTTTCTATTTTCTTTCGTTTTTCTTCTGTTCATTTTTTCCTTCTCTCATTCTCTCTCTTTCTTTCCACGTATTTCTTTCTTTGTTTGACATTCGAATTCTTATTTATATAATGATTACGATGTGAACCCATGCAAAAGCATACACATATAACAACACACACCTAATACAATACACACACGGTTACAACGCACGCATACACACACATGCTATTTTTCTTATATACATGATAATATTAATATAATTTATGCATTTTCATTATTTCTCTAAGCGTGTATATTTTCCCATTATGAGTCAAATCTCCGTCACTTATTTGTAAAACTAAGCACATATATTTTTAGATCCGTAAAAGTCAATATATATATATATATATATATATATATATATATATATATATATATATATATATATATATATATATATATATATATATACATATATATA
>OY744517.1:100444026-100451526 GCA_963556195.1 Sepiola atlantica | reverse complement strand
CGCGCAGTGAATCGAATTAATCAACTGCTTTTACTGTATTCCGGAGTTATCACTCAAGTGCACTGAACTCATTCTAAGTTAAACGTTTATACTGTGTGTGTTGGTCACTTATAGGCTCAAAAACTATTGGTCAGAAATTGTACCAAATTTGTCATACAACACCCTTGGCATATATGGATGTGTAATCAGGTTCTAAAAATATACTACTACTACTACTACTACTACTACTACTACTACTACTACTACTACTACTACTACTACTACTAGTAATTATTATGATAATAATAAACACTTATAAACTCCACAAATAGTGGTGAGAATTGCACCAACGCTGTCATGAAGCACCGTTAGTATCTTAGATATGCCAAAGGAGGTTAAATATACTGCTGCTACTGCTACTACTACCACTAGTACTATTAATACTACTACTACTACTATTATTATTATATATTTTTTATCTATACGAATAGTAAGTATTAATAGCGTCCAAAACTATTGATCAGAATTGTACCAAATTTCGTATGAAACCGTTTCGGATTGTAAGATGTATCTTAGAGGAGGGGGTCAGAATCTATACTACTAAATTTTATAAAAACGACGCCTATAAAACGGCTTTTAAACACATGTTACTAAATATATCCTAAGTGTCTAGTGATATATACACACACATATATATATATATATATATATATATATATATATATATATATATATATATATAGTAAGCTATGAGAATATATTTAAAAAAATAAATAGCCTGAAGATTCCCTCGGGGATGAAACGCAGAAGTCGCTGTGTAGCTTAATTGCCATAAATATATTTTCATAGCTTACTACTAAGCTCTACTAACGTATCGAGCACTGTTGAAGTAAATACTGAAAATTGATACATAAATAAATTATATCTCCTTATAAGATGTTATGTGGATACATGAAATAGTACTATATGTATATATATATATATATATATATATATATATATATATATATATATATATATTTACATATATATATATATGCATACATATACACATATATATATATATGCATATATACATATATATATACATATATACACATATAAATATACATATATATATACATATATATACACACATATATATATACATATATATACATATATATAGACACCCCCCCCACACACACACACACATATATATATATATATATATATATATATATATATATATATATATATATATGTATATATATATATATATCGTAAGTGTTCAGTCCTATAAACGCCTTTGAAAAGTAAAAGTAAAATGTTTTCTGCTGTTTTCCTGTTTTCAATATTAGCAACGTTTCGAAGCTGCATGGTTAACAGCGACAGTTTGGGACTGTAGGAAAATATAGATATGAAAATGATATGCAAATGATATGCAAATGATATGCAAATGACATGCAAATGATCGGAACGTTGACGTGTGTCAATCAATGAATATAGGAAAATAAAGGAAGGTTAATTAAAAAAAACATATTTTATAATACTGCGCCTAGTTTATATCTTGATAACTTTATCTTTTGTCTGTAACACCAAACTAGTTAAACATAAGACAATTGTTAAAGCAGTGAGAACCCTGCACGACATTAAACTCGACCGAAATTAATCTTTGACATTCCTTTTTATCTTTTGTTGCCATTTTCTTTTCTTCTGTCTACCCTACTTCCCAACCCTATCAAATACTCATACCCGAATCCGGCCCTGAATATGACCGTACACTCCATTTAGTGTTGAGGCACCAATTTGGGAGCTTTGTAAAGTGTGGGGTCACCTCTTAGTTTCTAATACTTCCGGGTCCAATTTGACTCGAAGTTGTAGTCCCTGCCAAGGTCCCATCTATGGGTCAAATAATATTTATTGATTCTAGACTTGTTATTTACAAAATACATGTCTACGAAACAAATTAATATTTGAAGTTATTAAAAAATTGACGCATAAAAACCTTTACTAAAATAACTGAATTAATCCTGAATTAACCCTCGTCCCTCCATCAAAGATACAATGAATTATATCAAACGAAACCAACATGAAGTTAGTTTATTGTCGAGCGTTCGATATATAGTGAGATCGAAGAGAATCTTTAAATATGCAGGACACCTGCTGATAATAAAATAGTTTAGAAAACGGACGTTATACTCGAATAAATATACATATGTAAATAAATAATATTTATTTATAACTGAAATCTTTTTATTTATTAATAGATATTCTGTTTAACTTGACCCATATACACATGTGTTTCATGCCAAACGTGCAATCATCAGTATAGGGGGAGACAGGAGACAATCCCTGCCGGTCGCACGATTCAAACCCCGATACGAATATATATATATATATATATATATATATATATATAGATATATATATATATACGTTCGTCGAATACTCTCGACTAGTCTTCTATCTGTGCCTGCTTCTAGGTACATATAAGTCTTAATTTCTATTAATTACGTGACAGTTTCCGTTGGCCGAGTGGATATGGCGACTGCTTGCAGATTCTAGTGAACCGAGTTCGCGCCTCCGACCGTCTGAAATTGTAGCGTTTGTAAGTATTAATAATTTAAATATATATATATATCTGTGGGTATGTGTGATGTTTGTGTGTTCCCTATATGAAGAAAGGTTAGAAAATTTACATAAAATCTAAAGTTTATTCGTATGTAAATTTACACTTTTCTAACATGTTACACAATTAACGTAATTTGTTTATAAGCGTTAGTTTAAGAGTATTAACATATATCTGAATAGCTCGGCGAGTAAGATATCTAGCTGACAGCATCAAGGTTGCTGTTAAAGTAAACTCTTCTTAATATGATGCTGCACATGATTCTATCCAACACTCTAACCGGGTGACCCTGCTAATAAATAAATAAATTCCAAACAGCAATAATAACAAGAATATATCTAAGTACAACCAGATAACTAACATGCAACTATATTTTCATAAGCGTAAGCGCAACATTCTCTATAAATATAATAAGTGTGACGGAAGGTATCTGGTGCACCTAGTTTGTCTGTCGTTTTTTGTATCTTGATGTCTTCCTTTTTTGCTGCATGTATGACTGTATCTTATCCGCTGCCTGTCGATCTGTCTGTATTTTTCTATCGGAAGTGTCTTCTTTCTTGTATTCTTATATTTATTTTTACACTCATTCTAATGATAAACCAAAAGAAAACCAAAACTCTTCATCGATAATCTATGGTAGTTATTTCTATTTAGGTACTCTCATGTTAATGGGTTCTGTAAATCTATAATGGTAAACTGCTTGCCATTGAATTCCCTCCATGCTCACTGTTTCTCCAACTGTACTAACATGCATAAATTTAAATGTAATATGAACACTTCTTCACTTTAATCTGGCCCCTAATTCTCAATAGTCCCTTGGAAATGCGTCTTGTTTAAGGTGAATATAAATAAAAGAATATCCTATGAAAATATTAGCTTAGTAAAAAATCGATATATTCAGTTTTCGTATTTAGATAATTTTCGTGTACATAACATTTAAACCTGTCTCTCAATCATCGATGCATATTATTTGTGTACTCACTTGATATTTCGAAACGAGGCTAATGTTTCAATGTATAAAATATATTATATATTATATTATATTATATTTCAATGTAATTGTATTTATTTAAAAAACCAATGCATAAAAAATGTGTTACTGTTAACAGTTACAATTAATTTCTATAAGCAAATTGTTTCTTTTGTTCTTAGATGATTCTATTCAAAGGAAAGTTGACTTAAATCCGTGGAAACGACAACGCAATTGCTGCGCACAATGGTGAACGGACGCTTTGAAAGCGCAATCTCGCCACCCTGGTATCATCGGTCAAGCGCGTTACACTACGCCCGACTCTACGCAACAATAACTCCGTTAGAAGATCCATCACAGAAGAATTATGCACAATTACTTGTTGAAAAAGAAACACGTGGCTCGATAATGAGTACTTTCAGATCTTACGAGTCTCAAAGGTGCGTGCAACTTATTCAAAATCTTTTGCATCCGCAAATGAGGGATCTTCCCTCTTTGACAAGAAAAATAGGTAATGTCATCCAGTCGCTTCCCATTCCTACGATCTAGACTCACTGGTTCCAGACTGCTGGGAAATTTGACAGAGTAAAGCTTGCGGCGAACGGCGTCATTTAAACGCCAAAACGAAAACAAAGTGAAATATGGCGTAGAACAAAGAAGTCAATTGTGAGTCGCTCAGATCCGTAGGTCAGGGTAAAATATGTAATACAAGTAAGTTTTAAAAATAAGTAATTAAATAATTCCTTCTATAATCTTACTAAACAATATAATTGTTTATCTGAAAGCTAACATAGATAAGTCAAAAGTCGACTTTAAAAAAAAATGTAAACATCCTTTTAAAAAGCAATGAATTCCGAGAAAAATGTATGTTATTAAATTTGTCCCCGGTGTTATGGGTGGTAGTGATAGTAGATCTAAGTGTGAGAGTAAAATCTCCCCAACCCTCCTGTATTTATGATTAATCAAAAATAAAAATCGATCTATCAGAGTTAAATATGAAAATAGCAAATGCAATTTTTTATTTTTTAAGACCATAGACCAATATTTGCCATACATGAATGATTAAAAAGATTTAATTATGCACCATGTAGAAAAGAATCGATTAATCGCAGAGGTTGGTTTAGGAAGAACACTGGCTTTATTTATTTATATAAGAAGTACATACAATAATAGTATTTCGTAAATTGTACTTATTTTAAGCTCAGAACATTTTCTTTTATCATTCAAATCTTCATTAACGTATTTTCTTAAATTAACGAATAAGTATTTTCTTTAATTAACGGTACATTGCCCATGGGTGATTATACTCTAAATGAATAAATGAATAAATGTGATAGTGTTTTTTTCATCTATCACACCTATACTACCATCAAAACGGCTGACGGTTAAATAAATAATCCAACATAATCTTTTGAAATACAGTATATATAGTGGAGAACAAAGACCCAAAACACAACCATTTGTATGCCTAATTTACGTAACTATTTGTTAAACAGTTCATAATAAAGTAATGTTTGGCGTTATTCATTCGTAATTTTATTGTACTATTAACCTATACATATGCAATAGTTTCGTCGATATTAACAGTAATAAATCAAAGTGATTTAATAAAAATGGATAAATTACCAAAACAATTTTCAAGGGAGGTAATTCAAATGAAAGAGATTAGTTTTCAAAATTACAATAAATTTTTTATTAAAGTTAGGTCATGTAATTAATTAATAGCTGCCGGATGGCGGATTGCTTTTTACTTATATTTGTGTTACAAATATTAAATTAACAAAAAGGCTTGAATATCTGGGATATCTGAGGAAGTATTGGCGCCATCCAGACGACAGCATCCTTTAAAGAAAGAAAAGAGAATCCTCAAGACAAACGAGATTCTGCTGCTAGAGACAAAGAAAATAAATGAATATTTATTCATGTTTAAATACTTGTACTTGAAACAGCATTTACCTCCTGGGGTGGGTTGAGCCGGTTCTATCCACCCTCGCCACTGCGTCCCCATGAAGGCCGACAAAGCCTAACGATTTGAAGTCAACGATTGCGTGATCTCTAGTAACTAGTATAGTTTATATACACCCAATTATAACTATGAAGTGCGCTGCCCGTCAGTCTGTCAAATTAAGTCTGAAATACTTTTTCATTGGTCTGTCACACTGATTCGAACATCATTTTAATTCCACTTGTCCCAATAAGAGCCCATGCCCGTGCTTTATAAAATAAAAAAGCTACGAACATTTATTTTTTGATAATTGTGAATTTAATAACTGCGAAATAGTAAACAAAATAAATTTGCTAACAAAGATGGTAGAAGGTGGTTAATTCGAAACTCTGCCACGAAAGTATAACAATATAAAAACTCCTGGAAAAAACATATAATTATTAAAGACTTCATTAACTAAACACGGCCTAATGTCCATTAATAGATATTTTCCCATCCCACTCTCTTTTTCTATTAAAATATATTCTTTTTAATTTACCGATTTATAACTTTTTATAACTTTTTTTTAAAAAGATCGTGGAAAGAATTTCTACGGGGAGGAGCACATAATCAGAAAGTTATTTCATGGAGACAAAAGAGAAAGAAAAGAACAAGCCAAAAAGGACAACGAAGAGAAACGAAGTGGCGCAGATTAAATGATGCTAATAATGAAAAGATAAAAAAAACGGAAATGAAAACGAATGACAAATGCAGTCAGCCATCTTGGACAAACCGTTTCATTTACTGACGTCATACTTTATTCTTTGATGTCAACTGTAGCACACACAGTGTCTACAGCGGCCATGTTTTGTAAACGCGATGCCAAAAGCAGCAAGAAGCAACGCACGACACCATAAACACACACAAGAATACAATAATAGCAACTGCGACAAAATAGAAACAATACACAAACATAAAACACCCAAAGAATAACGATAATGATAATACACTTATCTTTATAAAGTCGCAAAATGTTTTCTTTTGATGTACATATTTTGATATCTATATAACGGCTTATACAAGTTCTAAGTCTGCAATATGCGGATTAATCACTATTCATAGGATTTAAATCCCTTGGAGGCCGTACATTAAAGTTAGGATAGTACTACTATTACAAGGAATATGACACAGGGAATGCTTCTGTATTGCTAGCAGTGTGGTTTGTATAATAAATGTCTGTCAAAGTCAATACTATTAAGACGGAATGCCGCTTTCTTCTTCCGTAAAAATAATTGTGATGGTCAGCTAAAAATTATTTAAATAAATAAAACAGATATGTTTCTTCGTTTTTATTTGTTTTAAATCATAGCAAGTGAATTCGTTTTAAAATGATAAATATTATCTCTCTTCATACCGAAAATAATAATTTTTAGTTAAATATTTAAAAACTTAATAAAGCAAATGTCACTTTTTAAAATGTATTTATTTTAACGTTTTTGAAATGTATTTATTTTAACGTTTTTGAAATGTATTTATTTTAACGTTTTGGAAAAGTATTTACTTAAACGTTTCTGAAATGTATTGATTTAAACGTTTTAGAAATGTATTTATTTAAACGTTTATGAAATGTATTTATTTAAACGTTTTAGAAATGTATTTATTTAAACGTTTTTGAAATGTATTTATAAAAACGTTTTTGAAATGTATTTATTCAAACGTTTTTGAAATGTATTTATTTTAAGGTTTTGTAAATGTATTTATTTAAACCTTTTTGAAATGTATTTATTTAAACGTTTTAGATAAGTATTTATTTAAACGTTTATGAAATGTATTTATTTAAACGTTTTAGAAATGTATTTATTTTAACGTTTTTTAAATGTATTTATTTAAAAACGTTTTTGAAATGTATTTATTCAAACGTTTTTGAAATGTATTTATTCAAACGTTTATGAAATGTATTTATTTGAAACGTTTTTGAAATGTATTTATTTAAACGTTTTTGAAATGTATTTATTT
>OY744517.1:100431526-100439026 GCA_963556195.1 Sepiola atlantica | reverse complement strand
TCCCTATTTTACTTCTATATTATCCCAATTTTACTTCTATATTATCCTTATTGATTATATCGAAGTAAAGAGTCCTATTATTTTGCTATGTAATGTTAACAGTGTATACGGACACAATAATTAGATTAGCTGAAAAGAGAGATTCACTTTGTCTGGAAATGCTTGACGGGACATAAACAAATATCAGGGAGTGGTTGAATCAACATAGAGCAAGAGTGGTCGAGAGAACTACATGTGTAGTGATAGATATGTGAGTTGTTCAGTTAATTGAAATTACGGCGAATTAGAAAAATTGAAATTGATGGTTTCAAACATATCATCTCAATCTCAGAAGGAAGGAATATTTTACTATGAATTTTATATCATTAAAGTATATATAAAAAGCCGTATGAAAAAAAACATTGATTAACTCAGCTTTTTCATAATAGATAGATATAACTCTCAAATGGAGTACGAGCATTTAGCTAACCCTAACCCTAACCCTCAAATGGAGTACGAGCGTTTATGGCTTCCCAGAATGCGAGGTAACGATGTTCTCCAGGTGTATTTCTCCAGTTACGACGAAGACAACGTGCTCACTTCTTCTTCTTAAAACTGTGTTCTGCGGCTACGGTAGTCAAATGACATCCCGTACCTGCAATCAGTCGTCCATGCTAGTTCCAGGCCATCTGGCTTTGTCATGCGCAAGTTGTCGTAGGTAATAAAGTTATTTCGTAGTATGTAGTGGTCCTAGTCCCGCATGCTTGAGGTCAGCACGTAGTGTGCCCAGCAGATTTGAGCAGTGCCGTCCTAGTCGCGGTTGGTAGGCTTGCGAGCCAGGAACGGCAAAGTCACTTCCGTATATATAAATTAACAAATTTCTATGTGTGTGTCTATCTGTCCACCGATCTGTTGTCAATGGTTGTTCTCTAAGCAAAACCAATCGCATGTTTGGAATCAGCACGTTCTTAAGAATATTGTAGCCTGGATTTAAATGATGACATTTGATTCTATTATAATGTAAGGAAAACACCTGTTATTTTTATAGTTACAGCGTGTACGCAGACGAAACACTTAAACAGAAACACATTCTTGCGTGTAGACAGTCTCTAGGACGAATAATGTATAATAAAGGGTTGGGTTATTTTGTTTAACCATTACCATCATTTAATACTGGGAACTATTTCTATAATTCTTCCATTGTTAGGAAAATTTTTTTTTTCACTATCTAACCTATAAATAGGCGAAATTAAAGGATCCATACTTTTCCTACGTATTATCAAATATGCTTAATATATATATATATATGGTACCCAGGAAATACTGGGACAATCTGCTACTTACATATATTTTACGACACTTAACAATGATTTGTTTAACTATTGGTGCATTTTACTGATATAGGAATAGCTTTTGGCTATTTTCAGAGAAGGTTTTAATGGGTCTAAAGTCATATCTAGAATGATTCTACGCTATATGTGTTTCCATCGTGAATTTCTAAACCCCAACTATTGCAACAATTTCAAATCCTTTAATGACATATGAATAAATTAACCAATTAACTATCAATCTAATTATAAATTTACCAAAGCTTTTCTACAAAACATTATATACTTTGAAAATAATTCTACACTTAACCTCAAATGAATATTATCGCTAATATATATACCTAATATATATATATATATATATATGTATATATATATATATATATATATATATATATATATATATATATATATATATATATATATTAGTAGCCGTATATATAAAAAACAAAAAAAACCCTAATTAATAGAATCAACTTTAATATCGGTAATAATATTCTAAAATGTTTATAGCTCCATTATAGTTTCGTATTTAGTACATAATTCCCGCCAAAAACCTTCTATAAATACTACACATGGTCTAGACCTGATTAACCTCATTCCCCCGAAGATGGACCCAGATGGGTTCGAAAGTACTTGGGAGATAAATGCAAATTATGGCAAATTCATCAGCTAATTCCCCTGTGAAACTAAGATCCTAATTCGAACTATTGAAAGGATCTACCAAAGGATATCTATACATGAGTTGTCTCTTATATTCAACAATACTTGCCTGCAAGAGAAGATGCTGCCTAGACACACACACACACACACCACCACCACACACACACACACCCACACCCACACCCCCACACCCCCACACACACACCCACAGACACACACACACACACACACACACATATATATATATATATATATATATATATATATATATTAGGTATAATTTAAAAAAAATGAGACTAACATTATTTGGCTAGAGATTACCAGACATATTTTAGTAAGAGCCATGGATAACCAGACCTCTTTTCTATACGGCTGCATTTAGTGGAATATATATATATATATATATATATATATATATATATATATATATATATATATATATATATATATATATATATATACATATAGTTGTATTGGTTACTATATGAAGAGGAGAGTAATCAATATCGGTGATAGACATTAAGCGCGCGCACACACGCACATACATAAACAAAAAACAACTTCAAAGCTAAAATCACATAACAAATAAAATTGGCACCATCTTTGAGAAAGAAAATTGTTTTGATATATATAAGTTTACATAAGAAGCCTTTTGAAAAGATATCTTGAATTTATTAATTATCAAGAAAAAATTCTTTTGAATTTCTTTGTAAAGTCAACTCGGAATATTTATTAAGTGGTATATTGTTAGCTCGTCGTCTAGAATATTTAGACCGTAAAACATACGTACACACACACACACACACACACACACACACATATATATATATATATATATATATATATATATATATATATATATATATATATATATAGGTTAATACAACAAAATATATAAGAGACAACTAATATCTTTAATTAGTGAACATCCGGATAAAAATGAAGTTCAATATACTGGATAGAGCATTGATAGCATTAGATGAAACGAAAGAATAAAATAAGGGGCGAATCAAATTTTATTTCAATTTAAAGTAATTAAAAGTCCTTAACCCATGTGTTTTCAAAGAAAATTCTTCTCGTTAGAGGATCATTGCCGCAGTGGAATTACAGCGAGTAATTAAAACTTTACTTTGAAAACATAAAGATAAAATATAAAAATATAATAATAATAAACAAAATTAATAATAAATTAATAATAAAAAATATGAACATAGGACTTTCAATTACTTTGCTTGAACTTTGAATTGTAATAAAATTTGATTCGCACCTTATTTTATTCTTTCATTTGATCTAATGCTATATATATATATATATATATATATATATATATATATATATATATATATATATATATATATATATATATTAAATGAGCATGTTCGTAGTAAAGTTTTATCGAACCATATATATCTGTAAACTGTATAGGCGAAGTTCTTTGTAAAAATTAATGTGTAAATAAATACATATTTAAAAAATTGATTCAGACCAAAACTATTTTAACTATTTTAACTTTTTATATTGTTGGTATTGTTTTCAATATAATTACATAAATATATTTATTGAAATATGTTAATATCAACTAAATTAAATAGCAAGTTAGTCTATTACTGAAAGGCTTTCTAATGTAAATAATTAGATTATTATTATATTTATTTATCACTGTTTAATATAATACAATTTAATATAATATCATTTGATAAAAGCTTTGAAATCTTGGAAATAGAATTAAGATGATCGCATATGCCAATGTTTGATGAATTATGTAACCTTCTGAATAAAAATCCAGATAGTATGACGAAACACGGCGTTTTGATACTGTTTAAACTGATGGATTGGAAAACAATTTAAATGGCGGTTATGCAAAAAAATAAGATAGTTAGGTATTTTTATTAAAGACGTATCAAAACAATATAAAAAAACTTCTTGTTTCGTTAAAAAGAAAAGGTCCGGCGTCAGCGAATTAATATCAAGTTTTGTTTCGCCCATTTTGGTAGCTGTGAAAAATGAAATCACAAAAATGAAGTTAGAAAAAGCAAACAAAAAACGAAAAAAAAAAAAAAACACAACAAATATTAAACAAGTTAAAAGATAAACTCGATAAATAATACCAGAATGTGAAAATATACATGTGCACATATACAATGGATGTGTGAAAACGTATAAATGAACGTGTTCATATATATATATATATATATATATATATATATATATATATATATATATATATATATATATATATATATATATATATATGTGGTTCGTGTATAGTTAATTCGGTTCACAAAAAAGACAACAACAATAAAATACTGACATTTGTTAGTTACGGTTTTATTAATATTCAGATTTCCGGTCTTTGATTGGAAATTGAGGAGCAAATTGATATTATTTTCGTTTGTTTTTCGAGGAGAATTTTTCAATTGTTCTTTTCCTCAGTTTTATAAAGAAAAAGAATAGTTTCTCGAACTTTTTTCGCATTATCTAAAACAAAAGCGAAAATTATATTTTTAATATTACTAATTTGTTCCCCAATTTACAATGAAAGGCTGATAAACAACATAATAATAAATACGTAAGTTACAAATTCGTCTATTTTATTGTTTTGTTCTTTTTTTAACCTACATTTGTCTGTCTCTCTCTTTCTCTGTATATATATATATATATATATATATATATATATATATATATATATATATAGTATAAATTTTTATTTATACCAATATTATTGGTTACATATGTGCATACATGTTTCGGTTGTACTCTTCACAGAGAGTCAACCTCTTCAGACCAAAGACAGGAAGACAACATGACGATTGTAAAAAGTTAAATCTTGTTTTCAAACATAACTGGACATTTAATATTTCTAAAACGTAAGCAAACTAATAAGTCTTGGAACTTGTTTTTGATTAACAATTGTTTCGTTTCTAAAGCAGCTAATACACTTTATTATGGCAGTGAAAATAGACCTGATTTCAGTATAAGCTTAATTGTAAATTTCCTACACTATCAAATATTGTGGGGATTATAATTCAGTCTTCTCATTCTGTCGAATTAATTTCTAGATATTTTATCACACACACACACACACATATATATATATATATATATATATATATATATATATATATATATATATATATATATATAGTCTCGGAAGTTTTTCAACCATTAAAAATATATAAAAAAAACAAAAAACAAAAAAAAACATTTTAGTCCCAAGTCGTTCGGTGGAAAATCACTTTTTCTAAGTCAATTTACTTTTTACAGTCACTATATTGGTTTGCTTCCAAGAATTTACGCTAGTCTTAACATTATTTAAGGGATCATCAGTTGTTTAACGTGAAAAACGGTTTCGGGAATTTAAAAATTAAACAGTATTTTATTTCATGGCTTCTCAGCAGAGTTGATCAGACCCCACTACCCTTAAAAGACAAGAATAAAAAACGTTCCGTATATTAGATCTAAGTTTTGTTCCAGATTAATGTTTTGCTAAAATATTTTGTTATTAAAAAAATGTCCTCCTTGCCTGTGTTGTTCGTCTGTGTCTAAGAAAATGTATTCGTTATTTACAAAAATGTTGCTGTATTTTAAAGTGCTCGGACGAATCCATTACACTACTATATATATAATTACTCGAAAGTGAGCTTCATTGCCGTTTCTTGACTTATTCCCTTTCAAACTAAATTCAACAGAATCGTTATTATTTCCAAATTTGTTTACGGAAACCAATATAATTGTAGTTATGAATGATATGATTTGTTTTTTTCTGTGTACCTATATATGTGAATATATGTTTATTGACCAATTCTTCATTCATTGTGTTTGCGTTGGAATGGTCTCTCTGATGTGTGACAAATAAGATGGACTCTAGAGGTTACCAATTTTCTTCTATTTTGTATCAATGATCTTCTGGCGGGTTTCTATAGATTTGTAAAGGCTTATATTTTTTGGTTAACCAACAATTTAATAAAAGCATCATGATTTTATTTCTACTGTTTTTCTTCGACCGAAAAGGAGTCGAAATATGAACGTTCATGAGGATAATTGTCCGAAGAAAAAACATGTAAATAATAATCATTTCTCATCCATGAAATTCAGAATGAAAGAAGCATGGCTCGTTTGAAACGAAATATCATCGGCATCACCAGTGGCATTGTTGTGAAGTTGATATAAGAATAAGAAAGAAGGGGAGGAAGACGAAAATTGAGGAGGAAGAGAAAGAAGAAGAAAGGGTAATAAGGAGGGGAGGAAGAAGAAGAGAAAAGAGAGGATGAGGAATTTTACGAACGAGTTAAAATATCACCGAAACAAGATCTTTGAGAATCCTTTTTTAAATAGCAAATAGATTGTTCTTTACAAGAACAACAAAAAAAAAAGAAAAAGAAGAGGAAGAAAGGCTGACGAAGAGGAAGAATAGGAGAAAGAAGGGGAGAGGTAGAAGGAGAAGACGAATAAGAATAAGAAGAGAAGGTAGAAGAAGATGGTTAAGAATTAGACGGACGAGTAAAAATATTATCTAGACAAGATCTTGTAGAATCCTAACACTTTTTAAATTGCAAGAAAATTGATTTTTTTTATGAGCACACAAAAAAGAGAAAGAGGAGGAAAAAGAGAAGAAGAAGAAGAAGAGGAAGAGGAAAAAGAGAATAGGGAAAAGGAGAAGAGGAGGAAGAAGAAGAAGAGGAAGAAGAGAATAAGGAAAAGGAGAAGAGGATGAAAAAGAAGAAGAAGAGGAAGAGGAAGAAGAAAATAGGGAGGAGAAGAGGAGTAAGAAAAAGAAGAAGAAGAGGAAGAAGAAGAGGAAAAAAGAATAGGGAGAAAGAGAAGAGGAAGAAAAAGAAAAAGAAGAAGGAGGAGAAGAAGAAGGAGAAGGAGAAGAAGAAGAAGAAGAAGGAGAAGAGGAATAAAGATAAGAAGAGCTCAGGATCAATTCCCAAGAAATTGGAGAGTTGCTTGAAAAATATTGGAATGCTACAAGAATTAGATCGTTGTCAAAAATCTGCATGAATCGGAACAGGTAATATTCGGTGAAAAGTGCTCTCTGTCCAAAATTGTAAAGATTTGATGAAAAGTTTTACATAAAGAGAACCGTTAATTGAACGGAGAAGTTATAAACGGATTAAAGGTCAGAATTTAACCGTTAGTTGGTGAAACTACGTAACTTTCGGAAGAACGAAGATCTTCCCTTCAACGTGGCGACACGTTAAGCAAAGCGGATGCTTAAAAGGCGATGCCCCAGATGCGGGGTAGAAAGTCGACAGTCTGGCACAATCTAGCTCGGTGTAATAAGACAAGATATCTATCTGTCTATCTATCTGTCCGTCTTTCTCTCTCTCTCCCTCTGTCGCGCGCACACAAGTAACTCGTGACTTTAAAGTGTTGATTTTCGCTCTTTGGTTTTCCCAGTAACTGTTCCTTTCTGATTAAAAAACCTTTTTATAAACAAACATCAGCGTCCGAGTGATTTTGTCTACAGATGACCAAGAACTAGGCTTCCCGACGATGACAATAAATGTGTATAATGTGTATAATG
>OY744517.1:100411526-100416526 GCA_963556195.1 Sepiola atlantica | reverse complement strand
TATATATTATCATTTTTTTGTTCTGTAGATTAACTTGTATATAGCTTTTCTATGAACACACCATGTTTTTTTTTCAAACATTTTTAACAATAATTTATTGTTATAAAAGTTTTGTTATTGTTTGTGTCATTTTTGTTTCAAAGATTTTAAAATTCCGGACTCTAGTTCATTTAAAAAAACAAACATTGTTATTAAGTATAATTTGACGTCACCAATTTTGATCAAATTAAAAAAAAATTAAAGTATTTAAAAAAAGAAGCGAAACAGATAATATCTAATATGTGTGAGAAAAAATAATGAATTTTGCCATGTCTTCAGTATTACCATTCTGATTTTATTTCTTTGTTTCCAGCCGAAAATCCGCCATCTTGAATAGTACAATTCTTTCGTTTTTCATAGTTCTTTTCTTTGTCAGTTTTTTTTTCAATGAAGGGAAAATGTTTTAAATAATGTTTGAAATTGTCACGTGTTCAGTCTCTGGTTTAAAAAAAAAAAACGCAACACGTTTGGTGATTTCTTTTCTCTTCATTTCTTTTCATTTTTTTTAAGTATAAAATTGTTTTGATGTTTGCTTGTGTTTGCTTTTGTTTTGATTAAAAATTTTTCTCGAATTTCAGGCTGGAAATTTGAATGGTAACAGGACACAGAGTCTTGTCTCTTTTTCCTTTTTTGTTTAATATTCACCTTGTTTTTAATTTTTCAAACATTTGTTTCTGAGGTCCGTTTTATTGTAGAATGTTTAAAAAGGGAGACAGTTTATTTTTCCTCTGAAAATTTCGATGTGATAATAGGGGTGATGGAACAAAAAAGGAGATAAATCTTTATTTTCTCCCTTTATTTCGTCCGAGTGATTGTTTTCCGTCAGTCCTTGTTTGTACTTCTAGTATACATACAAATACATACATCCACGACTATATATATATAATATACATGTATACTATATATTATATTCATGTATGGATAGTCATGTTAAGAGAGTGTGTGGTATAAACATATGTAAATATGTATGTAAGTTTTTTTTTATATATCGGGCGCCATTTGATTTTTCCAAAACTCAGTTTACAACATGGTGAATACTTTACGAATTTCAAATTTCATTGGTCGGTAATATTTTCTCTTTCCGAGTAAGGAAACTGTTTTTTATTTGGATAGGATTTTTTAAAAACAAACCCCCAAAAATGATGACAAAAGATATCCTATATTTGATAGACCCTTTACTTATTTTGTAAGGAACAAGGATAAAATGAAATTTGTAATTCTTTTAAATTTGATTTAGAAATTATAATAACAGAAAGTAAACAAATATTATAATATATATATATATATATATATATATATATATATATATATATATATATATATATATATATATATATGTATAATTGAAGGATCTTTAAGAATTTATACATCTACACTGAAATACTCTATCTCAAAGTATACATAAAATATTTTCAACCACTTGCATAACCGGAAGTTTGTACAAAATATCCTAACAATAATAGCGGGTTATCAGTTAGGAATTTTGAAAGACTTGTCAAAGCTTTGGATGGCCAATGAAACAGCAGCTCCAATCTGGTTTAACTATGATTAATATTTCACCGATTACTTCGAAAATGAATAGAAAATGTGTAGTTTTTTACCAGATGAGCCGCACCTCTTTATCCTACTTTGGCGGATGCAGTACAATTACGTAGTGATGAAACAGTGGGGAAGATATTTAGTTATAGAACACAGTTTATAAGTGGGAGGAAGGGCACATAATCACTCACTTTTCTTGTCGCCTGTTGTCGCAAACCCGTTTGAAACTCTAGTTTTTCTTTCTTATATAACATTTTGCATGAATTCATTCACCGACTCGGGCAGTTTTAGCAATGGAATTTATTTACAAAAAAGCGAAAAGCTTATTTCTTTTGCTCTAGAGAAAAAGAGTGGAAGATAAGTTTTGAGAAATAAAATGGAGTCAATTGGAAGGCATATAACATTTGATTTGGATGTCTGTGAATTGAATTTCAATTGTTGGTCTTGTTGTCGTTGTCGCCGCTATTAATTTAATTACTAATAAACGAGTAAGCTTTCGTATGGTTAGGGTTAAGGTTAGGGTTAGGGTTAGTGATTAAGAAAGAAAGTAAGAAAAATAGAGATTTTTATACTGCATTCACGTTATCGTTTGCTCCCAATAATAATAATAATAATAATAATAATAATAATAATAATAATAATAATAATAATAATAATAATAATAATAATAATAATAATGATAATAATAATAATACTTGGACGTTAAGGCAGCGTATTGCCATCCAAATCCCAGAGAAGACCAATGCTATCAATGGTAAGCGGCTATTGCGATAACGTAAAACCATTTCCAATGGTTATCGAAAGATGTGGAGAGTACTAGAAATTTAGGGAGACTTGTTGTCTTTCAGATTCCAGGGAATACTACATATTATTGGCCGTGAGTAATCACTGATGATGACCTGTGTGATAACCCATCGTGAGTTGATAACAACAACAATGATAATAATAATAATAATGATAATAATAATAATAATAATAATAATAATAATAATAATAATAATAATAATAATAATAATAATAATGTACTCAGACTCTATGGAACACCACTGGTTATTGTCAGTTAGCAATCAGTGATACTAACTTGTATGAAAACTCCTAGTAACTAAGTAATCATAGTTCATTGAAGGAAGAAAAGAAATAAATATATAAAACGATTACCATAAAAATCTATTTGAAATGAAACCATGTTTCTCTACTAAACCCTTGTATAGAAATTCAAATATATCAGTGGATTTCTTTTTCACAGGTAAGTACTTGGTATCAATAAGTTAACAAAAAAAGAAACGTTATTTAATTGATTAAAACTATTAATTTGGTTAGCGCCCGTTAATGGCTGACAATATTAAAACTGAAAGGAGGCAAGAACGGTGTCTACGTTGCTGAACCGTATTTTCACGCATAAGCTCTATTATTGAACGGAAGAAGAATTCAGGCGCGAAGAAGAGTTCACATATCTATTCGTTATAGAAACCAGTTTCAGGAGGTTTTTAAACATTACGGTCAAGACAAAGCCACTAAGGATACCCTCGTTTGTGACTATCAATGTCTGCGTGTTCCGTCCACGTGATGCGATTAGAAATATCGCGGAACACCGCGTATAAGGGAATGTGTGCAGCGGCTGATTTCGTGACAGGCGGCGATCGGTCACTTTCCCAGTAGTTGCGAACGAAAATAAGCAAAGACCACGAAACGACACTGACAGTTTATTGTCGAATAGGGGAAATATATAATGGGTAAGACAGACGACACTTATTAACGGCCATAACTGAATGAAAGAATCAGAACATGACCAATATATATATATATATATATATATATATATAAACAAACGTGGTACGAATTCAAGCTTTGAACAGTAAATGGAGACATATTTGTTTATAAGTATATATGCGAATAATAAAACATAATATGCTTTTTTTTCAGTCGATGGCTAATGAATGAAGACCTTGGAATGGGTGAAAGTAATTCAAACGAATGATATTTAAAAGCAAATGAATAAAGAATGCAATATAATTTATTGCTTTCTCATCAATTCAAAATGGCGACAGTGCTCACTGTGGCCACACCGAAACGCTCGCTGTCAAGTAATAGAGACATCACCAAAAATGATATGGTGTTTTAAGTGTTTCATGTAGGTCTATAAAACATTCGTCTGAATATAATCTTCAACACATGCAATATTCTTTCATAGATATTATGGTTTATTATTTACATATATACGTATTAAAATATCTCAATTATTGTTTAAAACTTATATATATATATATATATATATATATATATATATATATATATATATATATATATATATATACCTACATACATATAGGCAAATATACATACATATATATACATATGCACGCATATACATATATATACAACTGACACATTTCCAAGCTTTGCGGCAAATCCTAGTTCAAGTTTTTACTAGCAATGTAACCATACTTACTTGCCGTATCAGGCAGCGAAATACTATAAACATTTTATATTATTTTAATATTAGAACCTTTATTTCCAATAGTATGTCATGTATTACGCTGTTTTTGTTGATGCTCTTTTTGCGCGGGTAATATTTCTAAACAAGCAATTTATTTTATCCGCAAGGCTGGGTATAAACAAAGAATGCCACAAAGCGGAAAATGAGACTCGTACCAATCCACATATATGTAAGCTGGATTAATAAAGTAGGGATTATATTTTACTACAGAGAGTTTAAAAAATAGTTTTCGAAATTGTGGATAATAACGAGAAGAAGAATACTTAAATTGCTTCATCGAAGATCCGTATTCTTAACTGAATTCGCTGATCTCCCATCTTTCAGAACCACCGTTCAAATACCAACAAAGATGATATTGGTATCTCGCATGTTTGGTGCGGATAAGTTGGTATAGATTTGATAACTTTTTTTTATTTCCCTTGGAACATGTTCTGCGTTTATGATTGGAAGAATAACGTATAAAAACCGTTGTTTCAAGGTTCAAGCGTCAGCGTATTTCACCTCTTCAAAATGGCGACTGATTTCCGCTTAAAAAAGGATGGTCTGGCAAAATCCAATACTCCTTTACTCACATTTATTTTACATCAGCTCGTCAAACTTGAAGGAGCTGATAATGGAGAGAAAAAAAAAAGATGTCGATACCAATTACTGAAGAACCCACGAAACAAGGGTTTAAAATGGCGCCATTCTGCGTATTCAAGCTGGAATAGGATCAACCCAAATGTTATCATCCACAACTATCACAGTGACTGTTGCTCTGATTCGTCTTTTAAAAAGAAGTTTTCTCTATTTCAAACTACACTATTCAACGCACTAAATAAGCAAACACAACTAGCAGATACATTTTATTTAAAACCAAAACAAACTATTTTTGATATTAAAAAAAGAAATCTTTCTCAATCCATATAAAACTTTTCGCATATTG
>OY744517.1:100374026-100409026 GCA_963556195.1 Sepiola atlantica | reverse complement strand
AAATGGAACCCGGCTAAAAACAGCGAGCAAAAGAAACGATGGGAGAATATTGGAGAGAAATGCAGAGAGATGCGACGAAACAAATATGGACAACTAAAAAGCTCGCTATTCTATTGGGGGGAGGATAGAAGCAATAAAGGTAGAAGGAAGTTTGGCAGATATACAACAAGGAAAAGGCAATGAAAGAAGAATATAATAAATACAGCTGGGACTGAGAGATGGAGGAAGAGGGAGTAAATAGATGGAGAGTAAGGAGCGAGTATATAGAGATTAGGTGAAAAGAGGTTCATCACTACTGTGGCCAATAATACCGGGGAGAGCAAGGATATAAAGACGGGGGTGGAGAGCAAAACTGAGTAAGAGGAGAGTAAAGATGTAAAGAAGGAGAGTAAGGAGAAGAAGAATGGGAAGAGGAAGAAGAAGAAGAAGAAGAAGAAGAAGAGTAAGGCAATAGCGAAGGAGGAGAGTAAGGATATACAGAAGGAGAGCACAAAGAAGTAGAAAGGAGCGTAGAGATGCAAAGAAACAGATAAGAATATGATGTGAAGAAAGAAAGAAAATGAAGAAGGAGAGTAAGGATGTACAGAAAGAGTGTAAGGATATGATAAAAAGGAGAGCTAAGATGGTTATTAGAAAAAGAGTTGGTCTCCTTTGAATCTTTTGAAGCAATGGCTACCCCCTGTACGGGTGTCTGCGTGATATGTCTATAGTGAAGACAGGGTTGTGCAATCTTCAACCGCAGCTCTTCTGAACCAGTATTGCTTGAGTCCGGTGACAAAGAGAAATCCAGGTCGACTGGAGAAAATGACGAGGTAATCATAGAAAGACTGGTATTATTTAGGTGTGTTCCTTCTACTAAACTAGTCGCTCAAGCAAGGCTTGAGAATCTAGTCTACCCTACTAATTAATCCATAGCTGGAGGGAGAGTGTATGTATTCATATTTTCCACAAGGATATTAGTAAAAGTTATGCGGTAGCTCTGAAAGGACTCGAACCTTGAACGCCAGTCACACAGTCCGCGTTTGTAACCACTACACCACGCTACTTATAAAGTATGAAGTAGGAAAGTAAGGATGGGAAGAAGAAGAAGAAGAAGAGTATAGTTTTGAAGTGAATAACCGGGGTGGAATCGTAAAAATGCATACTCGGAGGAGGAGAGAAAAATAGTGTGGACGAAGATAAATGGAGAATTAGGTAGAAATAGTATAGAAAGAAGAGCAAGAAGGAGATACAAATAAACATTGAAGAGTAAGGAGAAGCATGTGACAAAAAGAAGCACCAGAAAAAGGAGAGTAAGGATGAAAAGCTGAGAAGGAGAGTTAAGATGAAGCCATCATCAAAGCAACAGGTAGACATTTACAAGTGACAATTTCTAATGCACTAAACATAAGAAAATGAAGATGTCAGAAAACAGGAACATGTTGCCGATACACCAATCAAGACGTACATATATGCACATTGATATTTGCGGGTTAAAGGTCGCGGGTAGCTTGGGCATGCCTGGTTCGCGTTTCTTGCATTTTGATCCGATTCACTTGAACTTGAAAAGCATACTGCACATCTGATTTAGTGACTACGGCCGACTAGTTTTAAAGATCAGAGTTTTATCTAACAAAATGAAAAGTGGAAACAAAAACCAACATGGTGGCTAATTATTCCACCTCTTTTCAAAATGTCGCTTGTTTTAAACACCTGATCTCTGAATATATAAAAAAAGTAATTGATCGCTCATTAAAAAAAACACTACATGTTTATATACATATTAAAAGATTATTTATAGTAATAGATATGGAGGGTTAAATATTACAGAAAAATACAAGACTATGGAAGATTCTAAATTATCTTTAAAAATCTTTTTTATAGTCGTGTCGTCTAGAATCTTTGTTTTTAATTTTACTTTCGCGGCCACTGTTGGAAGAGAGAAAGTGCTGCACCTGATCAAAAATTTCAGAGCTGTTTGACTCAACCTCTTTTTTCGGAGGCTCCTTGATATGTCACGGGTCACGTGTGGTCACACTTTACGTCATCTTAGACGCGCCAAAGTTTTCGTTTGCTTCGGTAAGATGAATAAAATACAGGTCTGATATCTCCATGTTACTGCGTTTTTTCTCAAAATGACGACCGTTTTAGCCAATATCTTACGTAGGCATGTTCTTTTAAAATATTTAACGCTTTGCTTGTGGTATTACACAACACTCGCTGTATATTAAAGAATTCGAAAATCAAAAATTACTTCACCGAATTTTACTTGCCTCCTTAGTTAAAATGGCGGGTTTGAATACGTATTGATGTAAAAATACCAAATTCTTCTTTAACACTGTTTCACGATCGGTTTTAAAATCGGTCGTCCTCGGGGTATCAAGTGTAAAAAGAAAACGTACATCAATATGGAAACACCCTTATGTCAGTAATCGTTAATCTATCAGATACAAATTCAAATTCATTCACAAATAAGACAATTTGTTGTATAAAAATCCCACATATTATTGCTTCAGAGTGTTTGATCAAAGTAGTTTCTAAATATACCGCTATATATATATATATATATATATATATATATATATATATATATATATATATATATATATATATATATATTTATTTATTTACTTACAAGTAGTTATGAGTATATATGTTTTAAAATGGGCAGAAACAATTTTATGGATTAAAATGTTTTGAAAAAATTCGGAACATTAATTAAATTATTATATTATATTTTGAACTCTAGTTAGAGATGTTTTGAAAAAATTCGGAACATTAATTAAATTATTATATTATATTTTGAACTCTAGTTAGAGATGTTTTGAAATAAGATTATACAGGAACGAAAAATTAGATAATATGTAAATATGCCAATTTATGTACGTACATGTATACATATATTGTATGCATATATTGTATGTATATAAACCATACATATATATGAAAAAAGTTATATATATATATATATCTTCTGTCTTATCACTTTTGACCGTTTTAAAACAGTCATCCGACAATAGGTCCTCATTCACAAATTACAATGTCACACGAATAGGTATTCGTATATATATATATATATATATATATATATATATATATATATATATATATACATATATATATATATATATATATATATATACAAATACCGGTTAATATTCATCTATAGATACAAATATGACTACTTACGTAAAGAATATATATAATTATTCACACATGTAAACATTGAATTACGTATAATTATTCATATACACACAGAAATAAAGTTATATATGCATATATGAATATTTATGTAGTCATTAGACTATATATATATATATATATATATATATATATATATATATATATATATATATATATATATATACTCAAAACTATGTATTTATATATTCACATATGAATACTCATAGTCATTTATTTATATACATTCATTTCAGTAACATATTATTATATTTATATACCATAAAATAATTCTTATATATATATATATATATATATATATATATATATATATATATATATATATCTAAACACCTCATTGCTTTTAAAGAAAGGCAAAGTAAAGATAAGTCTTTGATATATTGATGAATCTCGTGTGAACGATTGTATCTCATTTAACTTCTTTTAGTTCAAAGCCAATTCACAGGATTTCGAAATTGTGTATGTTCTGTATTGCAAAACAGTGTTGCTATTTCTGCTTTTTATGTGTACCCTGCGGATAGCCATTCAGTCGACTATTTAATATATTCTGCTCCATCCGGATGTTGTACACATACGAGATATGTAATGGATGCAGAATTCGAAAATGGCTGTTAAAAGAAGTTACGGGGTTTGTGAAGGCCTTACAGATTCTACTAAAATATATAAAAAATATGTGATATATATATATATATATATATATATATATATATATATAGTTAAAACTGTATGATAATTATTAAAAAAAGACTTTTATGAAAAGGGGTTAACTTAAATGATTAATATGTAATACACTTTTCAGAATCATGCCATTTAAAACTAATTTATATAACTGCTAATTTGAAATATAAATGATGTATGTATATATATATACATTATATGTATATACCCATATATATGTACATGAATATTTATCGTAATTTCAAAATCATTTATACTTAAAATTATGTGCGTGTGTCTCACATAATAGAAAATAAATTCTAGAAAATTCTCTAAATAGTTACAAATATAATCTCTTTATATTTATAAAGATGTAGACATATTAATATATACATTTTATCAACTTTTAAATCATACATCTGTATATGTGTATGTACGGTATTTAAATGCTAACTGAAGCTGACAAATGACTACAAAATAATTCGATTTAATTAGTATATATATATATATATATATATATATATATATATATATATATATATATATATATATATATATATATACACACACACACACATATATATATATATATATATATATATATATATATATATATATACATATACATATATACACACAAACATATGTATATATATATGTATGTATGTATCAACAATTTAAACATCATAAACACGCACACATACAAGTATGTGCCTGTACGTATATATAACGTTAAATCCTAAAAATATTACAAAATAATTTGTTTCATGATGTAGATATATATTAATTTTTAGGCTATACTATACAAAACAAAAATTACTTGTCATATGGAACTTTTATTTTCGAGTTCGATACGCAATTCAGTCTAGTGGAAATAATGTTTCAGTAAATCAGCAGTTGACAATCTGCATGTCAGCATTATATAAAATAATGTTTCGAAGATATTTTATTATTATGAAGTCCGATCATCTAATCTCGTTCTAACTTTTGGGACTCTTACAAATTGTTATCCATCTTCATGGATGAAGGTTTGAATATGAATGTTTCCATTTTTATGTTTGAATCTGAAGACGCGATTCTGATAATCTCTATCGCGACGGCAACAACGACCCAACAACATTAACTGCTCCGTAGGTTTGAGTTTCCAGAATGAAAATAAATACAAACGTTACAAATGGCGATTGTCGTCTGGCGGTGTTTCTCAGAAAGACATTTTGTTTTATATTAACACTTTCCGATTCAAAACCGTATGTCTTCCATTGAATTAAAAAAAAAAAACTATCTCCCATTCCTGCAACTTGTTGTATTTCTTATTCTGTTAATAAGATGCTTGATTCACTTATTGCGAACACTACCAGCCTTCACCTCTTTTATTTCTCTTTTTATCTCTTTTATATCCCTCTTTATCTCTGGCATATCAAACAGGAAGTTGGGATCTTTTTGTATCAGAGCCAGGGAGACTTCATTTGCGTCACGTGGCTACAATAGATCAACCATGCATCCAATATTTTTAGTTATTTTATGTATTTTCTACGCTATTTCTGAAATGAGATATTGTTGTCATTTACATTTTTTTTACTTATTTCGAACTGTTATCCTTGTTCTAGTTGTCATTCCTGCAACGTTTTCGACCGGTGTATTCTCCAGCCTTCTTTAGACACCTTCTATCATAGTCAGTAACATCAGCATTTCGATTTGAATCCTTTATTTTTTCCACTGTGGAAGACTGCCCTCTCTCTGTGTTCTTTGCCCTACTTTTTTTTAGATACCTTGTATCAGTTATTTTAAAAAAAGTTTCTACTGAACAAATATCCGAATGGATAACGGCGTTAGTTAAGAGATCTTCGGATTGTATTCTACCTAGAGGTTCTGAATTCAATCCCTTGTCAAGGAACTTGAGAACAAATTAACTGATACGGGATATCTAAAAAAGGGCATTGTGCGCGGGTTGAGAGCAATCTACTCAACTGAATTAAATAAAGGTTTTTGTTCGAATTTAATCTGGCTCTCTGCATTGCCTTCAGCCTTCTTAGTACACTTATTATATATTTCAGAACTATTCCAAAGTAATCGACCACGACCAAAAGTGCATAAAGAAGGCCAGGTAGTACAGCGTCCGAAACGTCGTGAACATGATTACGATAAAAGCGACGACAACAGTTTGAACCATGTAGACAATTTACTTAATAACATGAACAGCAGTATATCATCCCAGAATATTTGCATGGAAATATACATATAAAAATAATACTTTCATCTAGAGTTCAAACATACATTATATGAATATTTACGCAAACGCAATGAAAATAACATTTAAGAATTTTGGAGAAAAAAATAGAGTTTAATCCAGATCGAAATAGTTGCCAAAATCTTCTGTGTGTAATCGAAGAACCACCTATCCGTTTGGCTCTATTTATTTTTCGACCAATGGATTCGACATTTTCTCCGACCTAAAGGTTTCTGCTTGCGTAGGAACAACAACCACAACAGTAAAACTCTTCATTATGCAATTTGGGCATCGTAAAGGTATCGTTACTTAATTCTTTGAAATATCTGCAACTTACAGACGCGACATAGTTATGCAAGAGAGAAAAGATTAAAGAAATCTTCCTAGTAGTGATACATCCCTGCTTCCATCCCAACAAATAAAACGTAAGATAGTTTGAAATAAGAATATTCAGCGTAAATTTTTACTTAACGTAAAAAAAAACTTAAATTGATACATTTATTGTTATAGTTTAAGACGTGTAAATTTCTCTAAAAATAATTATTAAATGAATTTTATTTCTAATAAGATGGCAACTGAGGCAAAAGTAATTCTGTTCAATATTTTCTTTTTACAAAACCTTTTTCAATGTGTACCTGAGTGTTTTGATTCCATTACGAAGAATACATTCTAATGATACACCGAATTGCATCGCCAATGATGCTTTAAGCCTTAGATTGTCGTGGGGTAGGGGCCTCTCTATATAATATCCATTCACTAAGGCGACCCAGCAGGAACTTATTATTTTCCTGCTTGCAATCCGAAGGCAGCGTTCCACGGACTCCTGCACATGTTTCTGCGTGTCAGATTAACTGGCAGCCGAAAGTATCAATAACAAAGTTTGTTAAGATCTGATAAACAGGTGCGAACTGTAATATTATGTCCAATGGGCAATCGTTTTATTTCGTACTTCTTGGTTTTTAAGACGTTTGTTTAAGATGCTCTTTTGTAAAACTGTGTAGAAATGTATAGCTAACTATTTTGATTTCATATATATATATATATATATATATATATATATATATATATATATATATATATATATATATATATATAACAAAAAATGTTTTTCACTGACTGTAATAAGATGATCCCGGAAAGTGACGTGTCGGGTAAGCTAGTATATATATATATATATATATATATATATATATATATATATATATATATATATATATATATATATATATATATATATATATATAAGAAAGAGGAAAGAAAAGCACATTTGGAAATTAAATAAAATTATTATGGGTTCACAAATTTAATTTCTTTGTTGATGTTGGTTGAAATGGATTTGGATACCGAGAGTGTTCTTTGAATGATGAAATGGGAAACCAGTTTCCGGCTTGGAGACTTTTATTTTTGACGAAGTCGACCAATTCAGTCTGTTGTAGTTTTTTTTTCTAACCATTAATATTCAGGGAACGAGAGATGCTCATCAATATATATATATATATATATATATATATATATATATATATATATATATATATATATATATATATATATATATTTTTTTATATACAAAAGTGGGATTTTTCCGTTTGTGAATAGGGTTGTGTTGTAGGTGGGTTGATATTAAAAGTCGACTGATCACATAGAATCATAATATGTAACGTAACACCTTCTTAAAAAAACGTGTGATGCGGATAAATAAGTTGATAAAAATGAACATGTAAATAATAAAAGGTCGAATATACTTATGTTGTATGCATATATATTTGTATATGTGTAAGCATATATACATCCGAGAACACGCATGTTTCTATGATTAATATATATATATATATATATATATATATATATATATATATATATATATATATATATAGTAGGAATAAATCAAAATGAGATTTCAGAGAGGTCTGTAAAGCTTTTAAGCACCTCTTTCTACTAGCAAATTTGTGTCACGTGATGGAACTTTGACAATTAAATGAAGACAAATGATATTCCTTTGGAATCATATCACATTTATATATATATATATATATATATATATATATATATATATATATGTCTTTTTTTAACATTTTGTGGAGCTCACCATTCTATATCGCAAGAAAGACATTATGTTATTTTAAAAATGTTTCCATTGAAAAAGAATTTTAGAAAAATTGGAAAGAAAAGTTGTTGGTTGGGTAGATGTCCATTGATTCTTAATTGTTTTTTGTTTTCATATTTTTTTAGTTTTTATTTCTCTCTGAAATGTGATTGGCAACTTCTGTTTTTATTTTGAAGAGGAAGAACACAATGCTGTTTGGCTGAAGGTGATTTGGTAATGTCTGTGATGAACATTTAAATTTTCGTAATATTCTTCCTTCAAGCAGTCTATATTCCTCGTTCTTTTATTGATAATTGAATGAAATTAGTGAAATGGTGAGCATCCACTGATAAACATATATGCGCATAAATATATGAGCATCTGCTTGTGAAACACACTGACAATATATATGTATATACAACATACATATATATATATATAACATATATATATATATATTATATATAACATATATATATATATAACATATATTAAATATATATATATATATATATATATAAATGACTAAGAAACAGGAATATGCATATATATAATAGTATATATATATATATATATATGTGTGTGTGTGTGTGTGTGTGACGGTATATACGCATGTATATAGACACCTATGTAAATATATATATATATTTATTTACACATATGCACATAGTTATGTCATTGTATACATATAGATGTGCGTATATATATATATATTTATATATTTGCGTATGACGATAATACACTAAAATGGTAATTCAAAATGGTTTATACCTATAAGACACGCTTATAATTACATTGATAATTATATATATATATATATATATATGTGTGTGTGTGTGTGTATATACATATTCAATACAACGTTTATATGTGTATATGTGTATATGCATATAAGTATGTGATTCATATGTGATGGTTTCTCCTTCTCCTTTACTAAAATAACAAGACAGTGCAAATTGGTGCTTTCTGTTTGCTTCATCTTCTACTACTCCATTTCCTGATGAACCAATGGGTCCATTTTGAAATCTGTCTCACGTTCTCCGTCAAATCTAAAAAAACAACGAAAATAATTTACTTTTGCTCTTTTCGTTTCGTCCCCTTCCATAGTTTTCCATTCCTTTTTTTTCATCATGTTCGAATTTCGTTTCGTTTTTGTTTTTTTTTCGAGTTTTGGAAAAAATGACTTGCATCTCTTGTCCGGACAGAGAGTGAAATAAAAATGACCGAAGTAATTTTCTTTATCAATTGTCACCTCATCTGCCTTTCTTTTCCCGATATATTTCGTTATTATACCTCCGAGTCTTTTTTGCAAAGACTATATTTTCCTATATGTCCTTCTGTATTGTTGATATTATTATATATAAATATATATATCGAAATCACGTATCGTTTGCATATATACATTTATATGCATACATATATTGAAACAACATATATATATAAACGGAAATGATGTAAATATATATTTATATGGATATTAAAACGATATGATATATATGTACATACATTGAACTGATATATATATATATGTACATTTAAATATATGTATTGTATGTATATATATATGAATTTTCTTTTGACTACATACACATTGATGTATATAGAACTGTGTCAGTTGAATGGTTATACACGTTGGTGTATAGGATGTCATTGATCGATTCAAAGGATAGTATCTTTTTCGATCATTTTTTTGTTTCGTTTCGGTTGATTTGTCCTTTGTAATTTTATACGAAACCTTTCTATCCAACGAATGCAAAAACGGAATTTCCGTTTTTTATATTAAGATGCTGTTACTCTCATTAATAAGGACGTGTACGTGATACAAAAAAGTACACACGCAAGGAATTGATTCACTTCGCAAATCGCTTCTCTTATTCATGTTTGTTGTTGCCATTTTCTTGTTTCATATACGTATATAAGTATCAGGTCAGTTAAAGAATCGTGTGCTTTTTCGCTTTGCAAAAAGATGTAATCCACAAGGAGAAAAACTGTAGTTCAAAGTTACTCCACTTTAAACATTTGGGCTATTTTCTTTATTATTGTACTTGTCTTTTTAATTCATTCGACATAATAAATTAAAAAAATTGATTTCCTTTTACAGAAGAGCTCCACTATCAATAATGAGCGTCTTCGTGCAGTTCATAATATTAAAACCAACCATAAACTGTAAGACATTTCCTTACATCTTTCGGTTGTATAATTTAACTGTTAATCAATAAAAAAATCGTACCCAATGTTCAAAATGTGGTAATTCTGATAAGTATTCAATTCATCTTTGTTTCTTAAATATCTATCCACAAAAGCACACGAATTCATAAACTGGCCATGTATTATATATATATTTCGGTGTTTGCAGTATAGTTTGAATTGTTTGTTTTGGGTGTAATCGTAGAAGCTGGTGTTATTTCCATTCTGTATTTTATATTTATTATTTTTTGTTAATTTCTTTTTAATGTTGTTCTTCTTTTGCAGTGAACCCTTCTTCAGGAGATCCAATGTCAAGACGCGACATCTTCGGCTAAACGGTCTTAGAAAGCCGACATCCGGTTTAAACTTGCGTATGTGAGTTCCCCTCGGCATAGGACTCGAATGCTATTAATTGCGGAGCTGTATATGTGAACTGCAAAAGAGAGAAAAAAAAAAAGAAAATCACATTTAGTCACTCTCATGTTTATAAACAAAACAGAAAGAAAAGAAAATTTTATAAGATCACGATAGCGTAAACTAAAACAGTTAATACGCTGAGATGTTATATTTTATATATCGCCTAGGCTAATCTTTTTCTTCATTATCGGTTAGTTTGATGATGTAATGAACGGCTTAAACTAACCAGTAATAAAAGTACAAATCAGTTGTCTGTTCAATAATATCCGGTACAGCTGGAAGGTGACGGTGGTTAAGTGGATAACGGTTCCCCAGTATCACTTTCACTTAGGGATGTTAGCAACCTTCTCGTGGTCCTTCCCGTAAGTACCCGATGTCTAACTAGAAAAACACTGGGGAAACTAATGTCAACACCAGAATCATCTGATTCACACGCAAGAAGAAGAAGCTATTAAAGGAATAGCGATATGCAAGAAGCTCACGACTACACGACTATATTATTACAACTCGGAATAAAGTGAAAAATAATTAAGAATAAAAAAAGAAAGTATTGAGTTTGTATATACGTAATTTACTAATAATCACGAGGATCTTAATTATTTTAAAATTTTATGCATTAGTCAATGAAATACCGGATGAATTAATTAAGGACAGATAGTTTATTTACTTCGTTAGGAGGTTAGACACAAGGTCATGTACAGATTGAAAAGCCAGCACACTAGAGGATATGCACTCTGGCTTACAAAAGATGTCCAAACAGCCTGTTGGCATTCTCTGGTAGGGACATCTCATAGGATTTGCAATAAAATGACCCCTTTTAAAGGTTCGAGAGGGTTGTCCTCCTAGAATTGCACAGCACCATACCTAAGTCGGACTGATTGTCGAGGGCGTATCCTTATCTGGTATGCATAAAACACCCACTCAGGTTGTACAAGAAGTTAACCAAATGAAGATGACCGACAATGTCAAAAACAGGATGAAACAATTTTGCGACCGGATTTTGTACGAGTTGAGGTAATGCTAACAATCGGAGCAAAATGTGCAAGAATACAAAACAAAAAAATGTTTTGTCAGCCTTACTTACATAGAAACGATTTGCAAGATTGCCTAGTGTATATATATATATATATATATATATATATATATATATATATATATGTAAAATAAAAAAGGGAAAGCCAAAAACTATGTGATTTATCGATTTATCAACTTTTCATCTTTATTGAAAGACTTCCTCAGGATGAAGAAAGCAATGTAGAAAAATCATACAGAATATTAATTTTGATTTGTCAGAAAGCGTCCTGACTTCGGCATGGTTGTTGACGTTAACAAGCAGAGACTGAAAAACATGATTTTGGTTATAACGTTATCAGCAGTGGCCTGTCTCCTTCAAAAGACGCAAGATAAATGGGATTGATGGCTTCGACTTATTAGTTTATGTCTATTTTAGCTAGGAAGTTTGTCGGGGTCAAAATATGGCTGGCAGTAGATGTGAGGGACGGGGTCGGAAGTATGAATCTGCTGTCGGGTTATAAATTGGAAGGGGAAAAGAGGAAAATCTTTCTTTCTGGAACATAATTCAAATATATTTTAAATCCATTTATAATTATATATATATTAATGAAAACCTACTGTGGAAACAGCTTTTTCTGGCAAGTAATCCGGACACAGATGTCCAGTCCCGTCTTTATCTCCTGATAAAGCGTCACCTGATTTCCGCCCGGGAATGTATTCGCCCTGTGTAAGAAAAATAAAACCAGTCGTGTTAAGATGCGTCATGTTTGTGATCTTATCTTGTTCAACAGGACATATATTGAACGAAAATGAATCCAGAGTTTGAACACGAAATATATTGAACGAAAATGAATCCAGAGTTTGAACACGAAATATATTGAACGAAAATGAATTCAGAGTTTGAACACGAACCAAGCAAAATTGTAATCCAGAGTTTAAACAGGAATTTCATTAAAAAAATTAAAAATGCAGATTTTGAAGAAAAGTTCTCCTTAAAATCTAGAATTTCTATAAAAATTAAGTTATAATTATTATTGTTATATCATAATATTCTACTATAAGATTCTGTTTTGTAAATCCGGAATTGGCTTATAAAAATATTTTTATTGAATATTTTAACTCGTAAAAACAGTCTTTTTTTATGATTAAAAAAATGAAATCATCAAAAACTAATAAAACCTTATTTCTAAATTTTCCTTTACGAAGCAACTGTAATGTTTTTCCCAGCATTTAAAACAAGTAAATGTACTTCCCTCTGTTGGAGGGAGCGTCATTTTCCGGTTGAGAAACAACGTGTGTACGGGTGTTTAATGAAAAGGTTGAATTTAAGATTCGAAAAAAAAAATTAGAGATTAGTGAACTTACTTTTGAACCTCGGCATTTTAGTTTGCAGACGAATTCGACAATCCCAAGCGCTATGGCCAATGCCAAGCCACAGATTAAGATATAGAAAACACCAGCTACATTGCTTAGTGAGAGCGATCGCTTTTTTGAATCCTGTTAAGAAAAAAAAAACAGAAGAAAAAACAGAACAATTAGTGAACAAATCGTGGCGATTTTGAAAATTATTTTGTTTTTTAGTCCTCACATTTCAAATTGCTGTTTTCTGAATCGGAATATATTTAACTAGCACTTGTTGTTGGATATTTTTGACGTTGAAGTAGTATATTTTTTAGCTCCTTACATCAAGTGACTTCATGCCTTGTCTGGAGCGATTTCCATAAAAAAACAGGGGAAAAAAGAAAGATTCGAATGAAACGAGCTTTTTTGAAATTTTATCCGAATGTATTTAATAATTACTCAAACGGCCAACATACAAATATAAAAGTTTTTTTAATGCGAGTAAACAATGCAACAAGTAATTACAAGTTAAATAACTGGCTTGTAATGTATACGGGAAACGGCCCGGCTGTACTCTTACTACTGTTGTATATCTCGAGACTAGCATCGTCGTCGTTGATATACTTCTCAGGATAGTTAATTGTATAAGGAAGAGGGATTAGTACTTTCTCTACAACAGTTTTAATTGGGAGACACACAAAAATGAATGAAAGTAACGGCGTATTTCTTTCATTGATAAAACACAGATAAATAAAGAATGAAACGGGTCAGATACAAATTGTGAAATCTGAGGAAGCAGATTAATGAATGAATGAAAGATGTTTGTTTGACAGTGGGAAAAACTGAACAGACATAAATGAACGAAAGGACTGTTTTTTTTTTTACTGTTCCAGATGACGCGCCTAATTTCCGTGACTTCGCGTCGACAACGATCGGGCATGTCGCGGAAGCGCCCGAGAGTTACCGAAACGAAAACAACAAGCGTTGATGGAAGGCTTGCAGGCGATAATATAAGACGAATACATTCAGAGAAAAAATACATAGATAAAAAGATAAAAACCGAACAAACTGTAGGGTTGGGGGGGGGGGGTCAAATGAATCATTTTTAATCAAATGTGTAGAAAGAAAATTTGTTTTGCGGGAGGGGGGAATTTTGTCAACGTTTTCTTTTTCATTTGTTTCGCTGTTTTTCTTTTTTTCTTCTTGCTAACATAAAACAAAAAATGGGTTAGGGGTTAGGGTTTAGAGTTAGGCTTTAGGGTTAGGGTTAGGGTTATGGTTAGGGTTTAGGGTTAGACTTAGCGTTAGGGTTAGGGTTAGGGTAAGGATTTAGGGCTAGGGTTAGGGTATTTTGAAAGCAGTGAAGCGACTATTTATACAAAAGCAGAGGTTAGGGTTAGGGTTAGGGTTAGGATTTAGGGTTAGGGTTAGCATTTAGGGTTAGGGTTAGGCTTCTCGTTAGGGTTAGGGTTAGGGTAAGGATTTAGGGTTAGGGTTAGGGTATTTTGAAAGCAGTGAAGCGCCTATCTATACAAAAGCAGAGGTTAGGGTTAGGGTTAGGATTTAGGGTTAGGGTTAGCATTTAGGGTTAGGGTTAGGGTTAGGCTTCTCGTTAGGGTTAGGCTTGCCGTTCTTAGCGATAGCCAAACCCTGAATTCAAACTGTCAAGCTCTAACTGAAAGACTGGCAGAGACTAATATAAGATGAATGAATTCAAAGAAAAAATCCATAGATTACATTGTAAAAATGATGTTTTTTTTAAGGGGGGGGGGGTTAAAATTTTGTCAATATTTTTATAAAATAAAAGAAAGAAAAAATGATATTATTCCGTCAGCGCTCGGGCGCTTCCGCGACATGCCCGATCGTTGTCGACGCGAAGTCACGGAAATTAGGCGCGTCATCTGGAACAGTACCTTTTTTTTTTAAATTAAGAATAATAAAATTCAATGAATGGGTGAAATACACAAGTTTTGAGTAAACACGTAAAATTTCATATGAATATTCAAGTAAAATCAATGTTGGGACTAAATTAATTTTTTTTTAAACATAGTTCACCCCAAACAAGGCAAGGCGCCACTGTAGACGTAAGGGGCTACTGAGAAAAGAAAAGGGGAGAAGGAAGGGGTGGGGGTCAACCTAACTTGGGATCTGCGCAGCGAAATGTCTGTTTACATTAGTTTTAAATTTCTGCATGTCTGTTCTGTCGGGGAAACAGGGGGCAGGGAGAGAGTTCCAGAAGCCAGCAGTACGAGGAAAGAAGCTATTTGAGTAGAAGGCTCTCCGACATCTGGGGACCTCCACAGTGAATGAATGAGATTTAGTTGATTGTCGAGTTAGTCTAGGGAATTTACGTCGAGGGGGAACCAGAGTAGCCAATTGATCGGAGCATAATGCATTGAAGTATTTGTAAAACAAGCACAAGGATGCTACATTGCGGCGATGGGACAGAGGCTGAAGCTTGGTTGACAGTGAGGGTCCAATTAGGTTGGCGATTCTTTTTTGGACCTTGTCAAGGAGGGAGAGACTAGTAGATGATGCACCAGCCCAGATGTGACAACAATACTCCATGCATGGGCGAATGGTGCCTTTGTAGAGATACAGGATAATGTCAGGTGTGAGGAGTTTACTAGCACGGTAGAGGGAGCCAACCTTCTTTGCGGCAGCCTTGGCAATGCCTTCAATGTATTTGTTCCAATTCATGTTACCTGTGAAGGTTAGGCCGAGGAGTTTGAATGATGAACTCTCAGGTAGAGTGTTATTTGCCATGACAATGTAGTCATTTTGATGAGCTTCGTCTGGATTCAGATCATTTTACAAGGTTAACCAAAAAATGGTTGTACAAAAGGTATTTAAGAGAATACTATTGATGGACTAAAGACTATTTATTTAGGGGTTAGTGCAATAAACAATAACATTGAATATTTAATGAGAAACCGTTAGTTATGTTTTGGGTTGTTAGATAATACTAAATAATAAACAATAATATGTGGAATATTCAGTGAAACAACGCTAGTTACCTCCACCAAGGAGGTTATGTTTTCGGTCGAGTTTGCTGGTTTGTCACTATGTTTGTTTGTGTACAGCCTAGCGTCTCTATCGCTTGACCAATCGTCCCCAAACTTTGTCAAAATATCGTTCATGGTATAACTTGTAACTAATTTAATTTTAGGATATCAAGGTCAAGGGTCAAAGGACAAAGTCAAGGTCACGGTAAATATTAAAGTCACACTACATGGCTAATGCAATTGTTCATTTTATGTAACCCTTGAAAAGTTCAATCATGGTAGACATTTTGACAGAATTTCAACTTCGCATTTTTCCAAACAAGATGCTTTGATCTGATGCTCTTTGATAACACGAATCACGATGCAAAATTTCAGCTTGATCCGATAAATATTTTCTTTCAGTCATCAACGTTTCCCTAGCATTACTTCGGGAATACTTCATGCAATATGGAGAAGTGAGGCCCAGATAAGACTTTGACCCATCCTTACATTTTCAGGACATGGTATGCTGTCTCACGACTGAATTTACGACAGGATCAAAATAAACTTTGAATATTTAGTGTATAAACGATTGCGTTTTGTTTTGTTGAGTATAAGAAAATCTAAAAAAATGACTTTGTTAGTTTTAGGTAAGATAGTGAGATAGATATGAGAAACGTTTGCTTACATTTCCTGAGTCAAATCCACATTGGCCTTTCTCGTACCACCATTTCTGGTATAGCTTGTGAAGTGACCCCTCCTCTTTTAACTCGAGAACAGCAAGGGTGACAGTATCTCTGCAAAATAAACAAATGAATAAATCAGATAATTGCATATTATCAAAACGGATAAATAAACTAACTCTTTTAACAAAGTGAATATTATTGCACATAAGTTAATATATTTGTGAACACATTGCCAGATTAGATCAAGAACAGAAATAGTGTAGAACATGGAATTAGAAGAATTCAGAAATAATGGCAAAAGAGAGCATTTCAGTGTAGAACATGGAATTAGAAGAATTCAGAAATAATGGCAAAAGAGGGCATTTCTGTGTAGAACATGGAATTAGAAGAATTCAGAAATAATGGCAAAAGAGGGCATTTCAGTGTAGAACATGGAATTAGAAGAATTCAGAAATAATGGCAAAAGAGGGCATTTCAGTGTAGAACATGGAATTAGAAGAATTCAGAAATAATGGCAAAAGAGGGCATTTCAGTGTAGAACATGGAATTAGAAGAATTCAGAAATAATGGCAAAAGAGGGCATTTCAGTGTAGAACATGGAATTAGAAGAATTCAGAAATAATGGCAAAAGAGGGCATTTCAGTGTAGAACATGGAATTAGAAGAATTCAGAAATAATGGCAAAAGAGGGCATTTCAGTGTAGAACATGGAATTAGAAGAATTCAGAAATAATGGCAAAAGAGGGCATTTCAGTGTAGAACATGGAATTAGAAGAATTCAGAAATAATGGCAAAAGAATGCATTTCAGTGTAGAACATGGAATTAGAAGAATTCAGAAATAATGGCAAAAGAGGGCATTTCTGTGTAGAACATGGAATTAGAAGAATTCAGAAATAATGGCAAAAGAGGGCATTTCAGTGTAGAACATGGAATTAGAAGAATTCAGAAATAATGGCAAAAGAGGGCATTTCAGTGTAGAACATGGAATTAGAAGAATTCAGAAATAATGGCAAAAGAGGGCATTTCAGTGTAGAACATGGAATTAGAAGAATTCAGAAATAATGGCAAAAGAGGGCATTTCAGTGTAGAACATGGGATTAGAAGAATTCAGAAATAATGGCAAAAGAGGGCATTTCTGTGTAGAACATGGAATTAGAAGAATTCAGAAATAATGGCAAAAGAGGGCATTTCAGTGTAGAACATGGAATTAGAAGAATTCAGAAATAATGGCAAAAGAGGGCATTTCAGTGTAGAACATGGAATTAGAAGAATTCAGAAATAATGGCAAAAGAGGGCATTTCTGTGTAGAACATGGAATTAGAAGAATTCAGAAATAATGGCAAAAGAGGGCATTTCAGTGTAGAACATGGAATTAGAAGAATTCAGAAATAATGGCAAAAGAGGGCATTTCAGTGTAGAACATGGAATTAGAAGAATTCAGAAATAATGGCAAAAGAGGGCATTTCTGTGTAGAACATGGAATTAGAAGAATTCAGAAATAATGGCAAAAGAGGGCATTTCAGTGTAGAACATGGAATTAGAAGAATTCAGAAATAATGGCAAAAGAGGGCATTTCAGTGTAGAACATGGAATTAGAAGAATTCAGAAATAATGGCAAAAGAGGGCATTTCTGTGTAGAACATGGAATTAGAAGAATTCAGAAATAATGGCAAAAGAGGGCATTTCAGTGTAGAACATGGAATTAGAAGAATTCAGAAATAATGGCAAAAGAGGGCATTTCAGTGTAGAACATGGAATTAGAAGAATTCAGAAATAATGGCAAAAGAGGGCATTTCTGTGTAGAACATGGAATTAGAAGAATTCAGAAATAATGGCAAAAGAGGGCATTTCTGAGACCATTTTTGTGAACAATCGGATGAAATATATAACAGAATTTGATTTTTTTAATGGTTTAACTGGTTGATGTAATGATTTTTAATGGTTAAATTTAGAAGGCTGTTTAAATAAGATATGACCAATTAGACATAGCAATAACTACTGCTAATATATAGGCTGACCTAAAATATGACACCATGGAATCGTTAATAAAATTGACAATCTTTTCTGCAACCCAACCATATTTGGTATAAAAGATCTTCAGTCCATGCCTGACTTGTCCACCAAGTTTCAGTCATGAATGTCCAACAGTTTTTGTTTTATCGTCGTTCAATTACAAGCCCACCTAGATACGGCGTACAAAATTGTCAATAACACCTCTCTTGACACTGTCCTGATTTGGGCTGTGACGGCTCTCTTCAGTTCAGGAATAGCATGGATCTACATTCCATAATCGTTTTCATAGTTCATCACTGTCTACTTCGGCTTCTTACAAATATGTATCTTATGTATGTGTACTTTTGAGGATAGCAAACTACTTTACCTGATCGCGGAACCTTTAGGTGTTGCTATTCCAAATCCTTTCGAGTCAAGAGTTCCACCGACCATCATTGTGTCGCAAGGTTTGCGATTATTCAGATAGATGTTGCTCGAAGACTCCAGTAGAAAGGCATATTTTCCCTTTGAATTTCGGACCCTTTCAACCCCTTCTCGGATCGATTTGACGAACACACTGGGGTTGGATGACATGAAGGCCCACATCCGTTGGTAGATTTCGTTGTTGGAATCCTGCAAATAGTTTTAAAATAAAGAAGAATTTTTAACAAGCTATAATTTCTGTAGCGATATTAGAGTCAGCTGGATACTCTCAGACACCGTATATTCATTACAATAAGCTAGCATATAAAGTTATCTTGTGGGATTTTAAAAGTTGGGCCTAAACAGAATTCAAGTTGACATATTAAACTTTGATTCTCACTAGCGTATTTTCATTTGTTATTGTTGTAACATGTTATTGGCACTATAATAATGCACTTCGATATTATTAAAAAAATATATATGTAGTTTCACCAAAACAACTGGTAACAAGCCGCGCGTGCGTGGTCCCCCTCTGTATGTGACTCGATGTGGCGAGTGTAAAATGGAATAAATTTGGGCAATTTGGGGCATTTTTGACTCCCCTTTGAACCCCTGGGGGCGCGAACCAGAATTTTTCTGAGGTCAAGGATGCTCATTTTATATCTAGAACAATTGCCTCTACATTTTACCCAAGTTTCAAAAAAATTGAATGGATGAATCAAACGTTATGGGAGAAAAGGGTCATTTTTTGCCATTTTGGGGGCTTTTGACCCCCTGGGGGCGCGAACTAGATTTTTTCCAAGGTCAGCGATACTTATTTTCTATTAGTAACAATTGCCTCCACATTTTGGCCAAGTTTCAGAGAAATTGAATGGATGGATGAAAAGTTATGGGGCAAAAATGTCATTTTTTTGCCATTTTGGGGCCTTTTGACCCCCGGTTGGGGGGCTAATTTTCTTTCAAAAATCGGAGAATGTCACTTTCTAACCTGACCAAAGTTACAACTTCATGCAAAATTTAAGAGAAATTCAATGAATGCATGCGGAGAAAAATCCGGACATGCCTCAAAACATAAGTCCCCCGATTTTATAAATCGGGGGACCAATATGGAAAGGATAACTTTTAAATGATATGAGAGCGAAGTGACCCCAGCCTTGATATGAATTTGAACTGAATTCGCTGATTTTTTTTCGGCCTAATAGATAACACCCGCACGCAGTATTCAAAACCAATTATTATTAGGCGTACGATCGTTTCAAGGACTTTTTTTGGAAATATGTTATTTTCCATTATTTTTGATGATTCCAAAACGTCTCTTCGTCGGCGTCTTTTATAACATCACATACAGAAGTCTCTTGGGGAAAAACATCAGATTTCAGTATTAAAAGACTAAAGGATTTCAGAAATAGCAAAAACAACCCAGCAAATTGAATAACAAATGAAACATTTAAAACATACGTATCATTCAATAATTTGGGTTTCTTATCGATAATTAAGATACTATTATGGACAAAAAGGATCGTTTTATTCCTATTGGCTGACATAAAAATAAATACGAAAACAACAGATGGAAAATAAGTTAATTAGGTTTTGTCTGTAGATATCCAGGCGTTTGATCGATATAGAATATCTAACAAAATCGATTTATTCCTTTGGGAATAAGGGAAGTGACGATCATATCGGGATTCGTTTGCCATTTTTGTTTTTTGTTGATTGAGTTCATCGTGTCTCTCTTAGTTTCAGCATTTACTTCCATCATCAGTTACTTCCCTTGATTATCTCTCTTGAATAAGTACTATCTAGTCTAATATTATCTCCCTTAAATAATAGTAGATAGCTATACATAATTATGTTTGTATGAAATTATTATCAGATGAACCAAACTTTACGAGTTGTGTCGCACTCTAGTGTTTTTATTACAGGGGTATTGTTGTTATATGTTTCGGCCGTTCCACTCTCCAGCCTTCTAAGATGAGATGTTATCATTATTTGCATTATCTACATGTTTCAGGCTGTTATCCGTGACGTAATTTTTAGATCATGGAAGTTAAACGACGGTGAGCCTGGACAGTACTAAATGGGTTACCATTTGGGTTTACCAGGTACTGTATGTGAGAAGACTCTCTGCTTATCCCGGCACTGTTTCCAGTCGTCCTGCACTTCTCTTTGCGACTAAACCAAGCAATACCGATTCAGGAAAGGTATTGGTGCGATATTGTGCAACCCTTGTTTCACAATAGACTCCCAGCCCATCCACCATTACGGGAGTATCTATTGTCGATCGTGACTAAACGAATTGTTGTATTCACGAGGTTTCTGTCGCTGTATTCTCCATTCTGATGGTAGATGGTATTGTTATTTACATTGATTAAAAGTTTCGAACGGTTATTTTTTTTATCTTAGGCGTTGTTGCATTTGCAACGTTTCAGCCGTTATGCGTTCATCCTACTTTGAGTTTTTATTTTTATTTATTGTAGTCTGTAACCTTACGGGAATTTAAAATGAAAACTTTTATTTAATCCATTTGAAGAGACTGTTCTCATTCCGCGTTTTATGCCGTTAATTCATCTCGTATCAGTTAATTTGTTTTTGTATTATTATACCTGTGATTGAATACATTTCCGGTGTAGATGCGGTTTCCAAAAATGAATGGAAAATTAATTAGAACACAGAATGGAAATTTTTTTTGTAGTTCACATCATATCAATCAACGTGACTGTCACATTCGTTAAGTTAAGCGTTTAGTTTGAACGCATGTACACCCTCGGTAAAAAAAAAATGCCGGAAAATTATGCTTTGCTAGTGTTCGCACCAATATAAAATAACGTCTCTGTCGTAGAAGTTAAAAAAAACAGAAATAAGAAAGAAAACAACGTTTCAAACTGGAAAGTTTATAAAACGAAAATAAAAAAAATAAAAAAATCAATCGGAATTGAAGTTAGAAAGAAAAAAAGAAGAAAGAAAACGTCTCATTATAGAATAGGATTTCTTTTCCAAATTCTTTTAGGACGGCAGGTGATAGCCGAACATGATATTTGCTTTCTTCATTCCCCTAAACACTTGAAATATTTTTGCCCGGCAGTTTATTTGCCTGCAAACTTTTGCGTGAGGGGCGGATGTATATCAATATCTATCTATCTATCTATCTATCTATCTATCTATCTATCTATCTATAATATAAAAACACAATATGCATTTATTTGTATATATATATATCCGTTCCGTCACACAAAAGTGAGCGTGTAAAAAACTGGCGGATGAATCCATTTCAAGTATCTAGGACAATTGAGAAAGCAAATAGCAGTCAGACATCCCCCCCCCGCCTTCTATCTATTTCAATAACGACACCTTTTACGTCTTTTACGTTTTTCTTTCTGCATTCTATACCGATTTATACGTTTTTCTTTCTGCATTCTATACCGATTTATACGTTTTTCTTTCTGCATTCTATACCGATTTATACGTTTTTCTTTCTGCATTCTATACTGATTTATACGTTTATTCGTTCTTTTAAACTTTCCAGTTAATGAGACGTTTTCTTTCTTTCTTTCTTATTTCGTTTTTTTTTAACTTCGCTGATTGTTATGTTATTTCATATAAATATGAATATCAATGTGAACACTGGCGAAGCATTATGTTTTTCCCGTCATTTTTGAGGGAGGATGTCCACTCGTATACAAATAAATACACATTGGCCTTTATTATAGAATGAAGGATAATTTGAAGCAAGATAAAAAAATATTTTTCCCATCTAACTTTGGTTAACCTTCATTCAAGAGACGACAGAATTATTTACAAGATTCTCAAAAAACGTACGATTTCTTTTCAATCCAATGTATGAGACGGTGATTTTGTGAGCAAAGAGACACTCGCTGGACTTTCTATTTTGGACTTGCATACGAGGACACACGAACAACATTTAAAGTCAACCTAAAGGTCAACGTAACTGAAGATACATGCTAGGGAAAGAAGCAATGCGAGTGTCAGTTAATCACAACGATTGTGTCAGTTTTGTTTACACATATTATTTGACCTTTACGAAAATAATAAAAATGGCCGCCAAACGTAGAGGAGTTTCTCCTGTTTGGGCGCCATCGTTGTTGCGAACAATTTAACTCGTAAAGGCAGGTAGATTAGCCACCCGTTTCAGAGAGTCACATTTTGGAGTTTGCTATGGTCCCGATCGATAACAGGATTCGGAGAAATGAGGACCTTTAATTCATGTACGATCATTCATTTCCAATCATTTATTAACCGATGCAATGCAAGGTGAAGTTTAATAAAATTAAGAAAGACCTCGGATTTGAGAGAGGAAACGTGCAAATGGCGCTCGCGAAATTATCACAGTGGATTTAATTAAACTTCGCCTCTTTATGATTCTACAGTTGCTTCATAAAATTGTTGTTGTTTTAGCGTGCAAGCATCACTATAAGCTACAAGACTAACCGTGCCCCGTTGGGTCACAGTTGCTACCACATTTGTTACGCTTTGATTTCATTCGAACATTCATAAACTGTGAAATATTTGTTAACAATTATTCCTGCATAACTAAACATAATGCACCTCTTTAGTTCTATAGTATCTATACGAATAATTAAGAAGTGCAGCGACCTAGTATTTGGCTATTTAAGGTACACATATGTTTACGGTGTGTACGGACACATATGTAAAAGAGCTGGAAGGATATATATATATATATATATATATATGTATATATATATATATATATATATAGAGAGAGAGAGAGAGGGGGGAGTCACTCATTTAAAAATGCTCACAGAGACATTAAGAAATATTAAAAAGTGATTGATTAATGTGAGAAAAAACGATGGAAATACATAGATAGCTGAGAGAGAGAGAGAGAGAAAGAGAGAGAGAGAGTCACTCTTTTTTAAATGCTCACAGAGACATTAAGAAATATTAAAGAGTGATTGATTAAAGTGAGAAAAAGCAATGGCAATACATAGATAGCTGAGAGAGAGAGAGAGAGAGAGAGAGAGAGAGAGAGAGAGAGAGGGGGGGGGGGAGAAGGAGATAGATAGATAGAAAGCGTTCGATGACTTGTTCAGTTGATTATAAATTACGAGTAATTAGAACAATTAAAGCATATTTTTTTCAAACACAACCCAATCCCAGAACTATGGTTTATTTTAGCATATGTTTCGTGTTTTAAATTATATATGAAAAGAAAGCCTTAGAGAAAATGGATTAACTCACATTTAGTATAATAATAGATTTCGTCCATTGGTCCACCCGTTTGTTGTGTTGAAATAACATTTGCATCGGAGATGCCGGTGATGAAGTGATTACGTGCGCGGAAAAAGCATTTTGTTTTGTCTGTCCTTTTTTGCATCGCTAAACGCGCAGAATGAATGGACGAATTTTAAGGATGGACCCTTTCTTGTTTAAATGACTTTTCCAGTCTTCGATTTTCTAAAGAAATACACCTGTGGAATTTTCGTAAATCCAAAGAATTCTATATCTATTTGGTTTTGTTCGTTTCTTTTAAACACGTTTTTACTGGTAATTTACCATCGATTTGTTAAATATTGTGGTTATTTAATTTGATAGATACGTTTTGACCCCAAGGTTATCTGCGAGGATACCGTTCAGACCATCCTTTCCCGCTTTGGCAGAGTGCAAAAGCGACATCGAAATCTGTTGGGCGATGTCTTCTTCTTTTCCCGACATCCTCTTTCTCACAGAAGAGGCATTGCTAGTCTTTCTCTTCTCTATCATTATTTTCAATGATAGGTGTTCGACTGAGCTTCAATCTATGGTCCCTAACCCTGGTAAACATTTACAAAAAAAACTCATTTATCTACAACCACTGTCAATAATTTCCCTTTATTTCTCTGTGTACCTAAAACTAAACGGAACTTCCATGAGCAAAGTTTCTTTCCAAGAAATATCCATCTGTGGAACACAATACCACGAGGCTACTTACCGCCTGACTACAACATTGCCGTTTTCAATTCTAATGTAAACAGATTCATGTTGAGCCGTCCTCTTGAATAATGAATTTTTGACCAGTTACAATTATCGTTAAAAATCTCATCGATGTTTCACCGTCCACCTGACAAATTAAATAACCATTATCCTCGAGTGGCCTGTGGGCCTTGATAATCGGTGACACGTTAGTATATATATATATATAAATATATATATATATATATATATATATATATATATATATATATATATATATATATATATATAAGGAAAGATGAAGATAAAAAATTGCATAAAAAATGATTGATTGCTCTACTCAACGTATTGAGCTTTACTTTATCACGATAGATCACTTTAACGATACTTCACTTATCGTTAACTCTATTATATATATATATATATATATATATACATTTTTAATTAAATTGAAGAAAATTGAATCATTGTTTAATAATAAACTACCATGATAATATAAAGCTCAATATATTGAATAGAGCAATCAACAGTAGAGTTGAAAGATGAGAATAAAAAAATGTAAAGATACAATATATACATCAGAAGTTCAAAGCGAGGATTTTCATATCCTTAATCCATCCTCTGATGAAAAGAGTTTATCTTTGAAAATCCATGGATTAAGGATACGGAGCTTCTCACTTTGATATATATATATATATATATATATATATATATATATATATATATATATATATAATATTTTAAATAAAATCAATTGCAAACCATACATCTACGCATTTAGTTTAGCGATTTTCTTCGGGAATGAAACAAGAACATTGTTTTTGTTTCTTACTTTCTTACTTGTGTAGCTTACTTGCCATAAATATATTTTCATACAACTATTAAGCTCTAATCACGTATTGAACACTGTTGAAGTAAATACTTTAAATATATATCGCCTTATAATATTATATGTATAAACATGAAGTAGTAACATAAATTATATACATATATAATGTGAGCCCATAAACAGGAAGTAGTAACATAAATTATGTACAGATATAATTTGAGCCCATAAACATGAAGTAGTAACAGAAATTATATACAGATATAATTTGAGCCCATAAACACGAAGTAGTAACAGAAATTATATACAGATATAATTTGAGCTCATAAACATGAAGTAGTAACAGAAATTATGTACAGATATAATTTGAGTCCATAAACATGAAGTAGTAACAGAAATTATATACAGATATAATTTGAGCCAATAAACATAAAGTAGTAACAGAAATTATATACAGATATAATTTGAGCCCATAAACATGAAGTAGTAACAGAAATGATATACAGATATAATTTGAGCCCATAAACATGAAGTAGTAACAGAAATTATATACAGATATAATTTGAGCCCATAAACATGAAGTAGTAACAGAAATTATATACAGATATAATTTGAGCTCATAAACATGAAGTAGTAACAGAAATTATGTACAGATATAATTTGAGTCCATAAACATGAAGTAGTAACAGAAATTATATACAGATATAATTTGAGCCAATAAACATAAAGTAGTAACATAAATTATATACAGATATAATTTGAGCCCATAAACATGAAGTAGTAACAGAAATTATATACAGATATAATTTGAGCCAATAAACATAAAGTAGTAACAGAAATTATATACAGATATAATTTGAGCTCATAAACATGAAGTAGTAACAGAAATTATATACAGATATAATATGAGCCCATAAACATGAAGTAGTAACATAAATTATGTACAGATATAATTTGAGCCAATAAACATGAAGTAGTAACAGAAATGATATACAGATATAATTTGAGCTCATAAACATGAAGTAGTAACATAAATTATGTACAGATATAATTTGAGCCAATAAACATGAAGTAGTAACAGAAATTATATACAGATATAATTTGAGTCCATAAACATGAAGTAGTAACAGAAATTATATACAGATATAATTTGAGCCAATAAACATAAAGTAGTAACATAAATTATATACAGATATAATTTGAGCCCATAAACATGAAGTAGTAACAGAAATTATATACAGATATAATTTGAGCCAATAAACATAAAGTAGTAACAGAAATTATATACAGATATAATTTGAGCTCATAAACATGAAGTAGTAACAGAAATTATATACAGATATAATATGAGCCCATAAACATGAAGTAGTAACAGAAATTATATACAGATATAATTTGAGCCCATAAACATGAAGTAGTAACATAAATTATATACAGATATAATTTGAGCTCATAAACATGAAGTAGTAACAGAAATGATATACAGATATAATTTGAGCTCATAAACATGAAGTAGTAACAGAAATTATATACAGATATAATTTGAGCCAATAAACATGAAGTAGTAACATAAATTATGTACAGATATAATTTGAGCTCATAAACATGAAGTAGTAACATAAATTATGTACAGATATAATTTGAGTCCATAAACATGAAGTAGTAACAGAAATTATATACAGATATAATTTGAGCTCATAAACATGAAGTAGTAACAGAAATTATATACAGATATAATATGAGCCCATAAACATGAAGTAGTAACAGAAATTATATACAGATATAATTTGAGCTCATAAACATGAAGTAGTAACAGAAATTATATACAGATATAATATGAGCCCATAAACATGAAGTAGTAACAGAAATTATATACAGATATAATTTGAGCTCATAAACATGAAGTAGTAACATAAATTATGTACAGATATAATTTGAGTCCATAAACATGAAGTAGTAACATAAATTATGTACAGATATAATTTGAGTCCATAAACATGAAGTAGTAACATAAATTATGTACAGATATAATTTGAGTCCATAAACATGAAGTAGTAACATAAATTATGTACAGATATAATTTGAGTCCATAAACATGAAGTAGTAACATAAATTATGTACAGATATAATTTGAGCCAATAAACATGAAGTAGTAACATAAATTATATACAGATATAATTTGAGTCATGAATTCATACTTCGACAAATATAATATATAGTTGCGATTGAATTGTTGTCGATCCCACTACTTCTACGTGTGTTCTCTTTGTTCCCTCCGCAGACCATATACTACACTGTCAGCCCCAGAACGCAAGGGAGCCAATGGACTGAACAATAATATGAAGTGACAAATCGCCATTGTTGGCCATTTTCCCCTTTTCCATCGCATTTCCTTTAGTTACGCTGACTAAACAGATAGAGAAATAGTTTGATAAACAGGGATTGCCCCCAAGGTCAGATGACACCGTGTACGAGAAGCGGATATTTGAATTGTTTATCTAACCAGGAGACGAGACCGTTAGATATATAGTCAATGCCAGCCTAGAAGTTAAATGGATCATATATTAATGTAATCTGGTTAAATAAGGGACGTTTCGACAGCCATGAACAAATCCAGAATCAATTTGATCTATTCTTAAATATATAAATATATAAAGATTAGATTGTCGTCGTTTATGCTTCTACGTGTGTGATTATTTTCATTGACCACCCTGATACTACACGGTAAGACCCAGAAAACGATGAAGTCAGACGACCGACTATAATTGTAAACCGTTATGTAATAAACGCAAAACTTTCTGAATGGCATTAGCGCGTAAGTGACTATCATGGACCACATGGAAGGTGACGGTGGTTAAGTGGATAACGACACGGACTGAAGACCTGGGTGTTCCAAGTTCGAATCCAGTTCGGTTCCACAGTACCACTTTCACTTAGGGATGTTGCCAACCTTCTCGTGGTCCTTCCCGTAAGTACCCGATGTCTTTCCAGAAAGATTTCTAACTAGAAAAACATTGGGGAAACTAATGCCAACACTAGAATCATCTGATTCACACGAAAGAAGAAGAAGAAGAATGGACCACATGAAGTTCTAGTTCAACAAAGTTAGGGTTAAGGGGATGGTTAATTTGATAGGGTTTCAGGGGAAATATAAAAGATATTCTTTTTCGAGAGATTAAAGCATAAGAAAATAATAATAAACTAGATGCCTTCATTTAACCTGCTCGTTTATTTCAAACTTAAGCTTGACGATGCAACGGACGATCGACCGGCTATAGACTGTCAACCCCAGAACGCAAAGGAGCCAGAGGACTGATCAGCAATATGAAGCGACAAATAGTTGCTGGCTCTTTCCTTCTTCCATCGCATTTCCTTTAGTTACGTTAACTAAAAAAAAATCGAGAAATAGTTTGATTTATAGGGATTGACCTCAAAGGTCAGATAACCCTACATACGAGTATTTATTTACTTCTCTCCAGGAGTTAGGCACAAGGCCAGTTTTATCTTACTCCCACAAGTAAGATGTGACCCAAGGTCGGGTCGGGAAAGCGGGGCTTGAAAAGCCAGCGCCCGAGAGGTGAGAACTCTGGCCATTAAAGATTGCCTGGGCAGCCCCGTCGGCATTCTCGGTAGGGCCGCCTCAGGCAGTAAGCAATAAACTTACTCCTCCCCAATGAGGGGAGGCGAAGCCTGGGAAGGTGGACCTCCTAGAACAGACCCATAGAACGGCGTAAATCAAGCCCCGAAGGCCAAGACAATACCAGTCTATGGGGTACTGCACAGATCGGAACAGATACTACACTTTGATCTTAGCCAAAAGGCCAAGAAAGAAAATGCCTCCTATACATGTTATTCAAAACTTAAAAATGGCAGACAGAGGAAATTACTATTTTAAACGTAAACGTTATAAATTCACGTAAATACTATTTGAAGCAGTAAATATGTTCAATAACACAAATGGTTGATACGCCGTAAAACAAACATGCCAAACTTGTTTCAATTTTTTTTACGGCAATTTTAAAGATTGATATTTAAAAAAAAATATCGTTTGATATTTACAAAGCTCTTCGGAATTTGATTATAGAAAAACACAAAATATAGGAAGAAAAAAGAAACTATTTTTAAGATTCACATTCTGTAAATATATCAGGCGGTGGCTTATCGAGTCAATAGACACTCGTTCTACTTTCTATTTCGGGCTTCTATAAAAGACGACACACGAAAAACATTTGAAGTCTAACTAAAGGTCAACATAACTGAAGGCATGCTAGGGAAGAAAAACTCATAAGCGAGTTAATCACTTCGATTGTATCTGTTTTGTTTACCCATATTATTTGACCTTTACGTATAGAATAAAAGTGGGCGCCAAATGTAGAGCCGTGCTGAGTGAACACGTTTCAGTGGACATGTTTATTATGTGTCACGAGTTCGATCCGAAGTGAGGGTTCGTTTACTGTGAACTCATACCATTTTTACAAGAATATATTCCTTATGTGATGTAAGTCGCGTAGCTATTATTCTTTCTCTTTTTTTACGATTCTATTTATCTTCCTCCCACAAGGTAAGATGTGACACAAGGCCGGGAAAGTGAGAAAAAACCAGCGCTCGAGAATTTGAGCACTCTGGTTGTTTAAAAATTGTCTGTGCAGCCCCGTCGGCATTCCCCGGTAGGGGCGCCTCAGGCAGTAAGCAATAAACTTACTCCTCCCCAAAGAGGGGAGACAAAGCCTGGGAGGATGCACCTCCAAGAACTGCACAGGACCGACAACCAATAGACCGGCGTAAATCCAGACCCGAAGGCCCGGACGATACCGGTTTATTCGGCGGGGTAAAAACCACTGGTTGCGTCTGCGCAACGATTACGATAACCCAAGGCAAAAGGTCGCTTTCTCGACATTCTCCTTTTTTCTCTTCGTCCTGGATGTGACACTCAATTGAACTTTTGGCTACGATCAGAGTGTAGTATCTGCTCTGATACTGCACTTTATCTGTTCTGTCCTCGGCCAGTGAAGAAGAAGTCTTCTAGACTGACGCAATTTTTATTATTGCTCAAATCCAGAGTGACCCTATGACATTTTTGTCTATTTCAAATCCAATACACGCTTTTGCGCCCTCGTCAGTGATAGAATCGGCAACAAACCCTGAACATGCAGCAACGTCAGCAGAGAGCCGCAAGCGGTCAATATATGCCAATCTTCTCGACAGATTTGTATTTCAACCGATCGCTGTGGAGACGAGTGGAGTGATTGGCTCTGCCACGCGTGACTTCCTCGGCAGCCGTGGTCTATTAATGACGCGCAACACCGGAGACAACGGCGAATTGTCTTGGCTTTACGAGCGCCTCTCTATCGCCATTATTCGTGGAAACGCCTTGAGTCTGCTCTCGGCCTGCCAAGCGAGCCGGACATTCGAAGAAAACTATGGACTGTGATACAATTATATATAAGGAATCAGTATTTCTCGATATTGAACAAAACAATGTCCAAGTGACGAATAAGGGATTTATTAATTATTTATTGAATTATTAATCTTATAGTTTACTTTTTCACAGAATGGAACAGTGTAATATATTTGTTTCTTATTTTGTTAAAAAGAATATTTTTCATGAACAAAAAGAAAATATACGGGATAAATAATTTAAGACGTTAATATACGTCACCAAAATAAATATAAAACGTTATTCAACTCCGAGTGAGATCTTTCCACAAGTGTGCTTGAGTGTGTGCAAATGTTCGTTTTTGTGTCGATAAAAGAAACAGAATGATTAAAATAAAAAAATAAAAAATAAATAACAAAAAAGCGGGAGTCAAAAAAGAAAACAACTGACTTTGAAGAACTGTTTGGAAGTTCCAGATCCGATTGTTCCGTATGCGATTTCTGTTTGTTTTGCAAGATCTTCGACTGATTCAATTGGGGTGAGCATCCGTTCAATCGTGAGGAAGGCGGCAAGATTTGCTGTATAGGACGAAATGATGATAAGGACGAAAAACCACCACACACCGCCAATAATGCGGCCTGACAGCGATCTGAACGGAAAATCACACAAAAAAAAGATATATAATAAACAATTTAATATTTGAAATCCGAAAATATCAAAAGAAATATAAAAATCCTTACGGGATCCTGTGGACATTTCACTGTGCTTTCTACATCATTCTTTATTCTTTACTGTTAAAATAATATTCGTTTTGAAATAATAAATGTCTCTCAAGGTACATTACTATTAAGAAGAAATTACTTTTTCTTCTTCCGCAAAAAATAATTCTCATTGTCAGCTAAATATTCGGCCCATTAGCGAACACTAACAATTATATCAAATGGACCGGTTATATGTGTTAAATAAATAGAATTTATTAATTACGAACTATTTATTTACAAAATATTTTTTCACACCTGACAGCACCATCTGCCTATGCATGAGAGATTGTTGTCACATCTGGGCTGGTACACAATCCGCCAGTCTCTCGTTCTTAGACAAGTTCAAAAAAGAGTCTAATAGGTCCTTCACTATCCACCAAGCTCTAACCCCTGTCCAATCGCCGCAATGTAGCATCCTTGTGCTCGTTTTACAAATACTTTAATGGAATGTGCTCCGATCAACTTGCTGCTATGGTTCCCACCCTCCCTCGACATAAATACACTCGACCAACCAAATATGTCTCTTCTTTCTTTATTTATTTATAAAAAATTGTAGCAATTTTATTCTTTTTTGAACAATAAATATTCGCCGACTTCTTACTGTATATATAATTGTCAGCTAAATATTCTTGGAATTAATGAAACGAATGTGACGTTTTTAGTCGACAAAACGTAATATATATTTGATTTTGGAACAATTCATTTACAAATTGGTTAAGTCGGAATTGTTTACCTTAGCGACATCATGTTAATGACCAATCACCATCTTTGCTAATTGGACGATCTCACTTTTTAAATGGATGTGAAAGGAAATACACACACACACACACACACACACACACACACACACACACACACACACACACACACATATATATATATGTGTGTGAAAGGCAATATATATATATATATATATATATATATATATATATATATTAATTAAAAAACTATACATATATAGTGAGAGGGTGAAAGATATCATAGGAGCGTGATATATATATATATATATATATATATATATATATATATATATATATATATATATATATATAAAATTCAATATTTGTGTGTACGAGTATGTGCTGGTTAATGTGATGTTTCTGTGTTTCCTATACAAAGACAGGTTAGAGCATCTACATACAATGTAAAAGTGTATTCTTACGTAAAATTTACCGGGAAATATAATGGAAGTGTTCCCGAATCTCAAAGTAACTACCAATAACTTCCGACCAAAGTCGAGTCTTCTTGGTAGTAATATATATATATATATATATATATATATATATATATATATATATATTTATATATGCATATATATATCATATATATAAATATATATTTTATATATGTATATATATTATATATGTGTGTATATATAACATATATATATATATATAATATATATGATATATATATAAATAATATATATAATATATATAAAAGATCTAATATATATAATATCTGATATATATAATATCTAATATATATATAATATATATAATATATACTATATGTAAAATATATATATATATATATATATATATATATATATATATATATACTATATGTAACATATATATATATATATATATATATATATATATATATATATAACATTTATTACTACTGGAGATTTCGTATCTGTCTGAAGCCGAACCTATACTATTACTTCGGTTAATTTTACTAATGTACTATCTTTCAGTGCTCGATTCAGAGGAGGGTAGTGTCGTATCTGTCCTGTTGTCATGGTACTATTCTCCCAGGGATTATCTTCACTGTTTTAGCGGTTTGTCTGTAGTTTATATATTGTTTCTGGTGTCATGAGAGAACCCTTTCAGTCATAACTTTCTTTTTTCGCGCGGAGTAGTACAGTATCCGTTCTGAGACAATCTTCCCAGGCATTATCTTTTCCCCCGAGGTAACGTATGTAAACAAAAAATTGTCACAATCGGCTGTTTGTTAACAAACTCAACACTTACATTATGAATATTAGCAAAAATATGCAACCAGATAAAACCTATTATTACTAGTATATAACTTATTATTACTAGTATATAACCTATTATTACTAGTATATAACTTATTATTACTAGTATATAACCTATTATTACTAGTATATAACTTATTATTACTAGTATATAACTTATTATTACTAGTATATAACCTATTATTACTAGTATATAACCTATTATTACTAGTATATAACTTATTATTACTAGTATATAACTTATTATTACTAGTATATAACTTATTATTACTAGTATATAACCTATTATTACTAGTATATAACTTTTTATTACTAGTATATAACTTATTATTACTAGTATATATAATTCACTAGAAAAATACCCGTCCTAGGACGGATAAGATTAATTTTCCGAATACAAGAGTTTTGAACAACTTTTATGTCGTGTTGCGAAGATTGACATCGCGATATAATTCTACTGAACCCTATGTCTTGAACCCTTATTCACATTTTGATCGAAATCCATTACATGATTTTGATTTAAGAAAATGTTAAACATTTAACGTTTAAACTTAAGAGGTCTCAAGAAAAAATTGAAATGCAGAGAATCTTTCTTAATTGGTGTTTAATTAAGATGTATACAATTTTATGCAAATCTGAAATATTTAAATTTTTAAATAGCAGATTCTTACACATATTATGCACACCCCCTTTAAAAAATTTGAAATCATTCTAAGAAACTGAAATTTGGGGAATATTTATTAATTGATGTCTAATACCTATTGGTAAAATGTCACAATGATGTCATAACGGATCTTGTCCCTCTTTCTCTTGTATTGGATGCAATCGTTCTTATGTGGAGCCATAAAAAAATCTTCATCCCCATTTGTTTTAATAGAAGACAGTATCCTAGTGTGACGTCATCCAGTGTGCATACATACATACATACAT
>OY744517.1:100369026-100371526 GCA_963556195.1 Sepiola atlantica | reverse complement strand
TTTGAAATCACCTTCATTTCTTCAAATCTTTTCTAAAACTATGACACTGCCTACATACCAAAAACACAGAGCCTCTCCCCTCCCCTCCTCTTTCCCCACCCTCCACTCACAGCCATCCACATTAATTTCATTCCCTGCCACCGACTTCTCTACGCCCGGTCCTGCGCTCCCAGTAATGGCTACTACTTATTCTCATTAACCCATCACGTCATCCCAATATTTTCATGTACTTGCATGACAGAGGAAGTATTACAAATAAAGACGAAACGTTGATGAATACATAAAAAACATCTTTTGGTTTTTCCTTTTTCATTTCCCGTCACGTCGGATTACCCTCATCCTTCCTTTCTCATATATATATAAAAATTTAAAAATGTTTAAACATCCTAAAAAGACGAATCCTCTCCTTAGAAATTCACAAATAATTATGGACCTTCAAATACTTCAAAATAAATTTGTAATAGTTCCTATTAATAAGGCAGCAAATAATATAGCTTTTATATGTAAAAAATATTACATACAACGATTATTGTCAGAAGTAGGAATTATAGGTATAGAATCAGATACTTATAAAGTAAGTAATTGTGAAAAAGAAAGTATTATTCTAAATAACACCATTATTTGTGAAAAATTAGGACTAAAATTAGATGAGAAAAATAATAAACTTCCATGTATGTATTGGATACCGAAAATGCATAAAAAACCAGTTGGGGCCCGTTTTATTGTTGCCTCCAAAATGTGTATTACTAAACCCTTGAGTAAGGCTATATCAAATGTGTTTAAATTAATAATTAATCAGATAAATAATTTTCATAATAAAAGAAAGTTCTATAGTAATATAAACCTATTTTGGGTAGTAAATAATTCATATCCAATAAAAGAAAAACTAGATCATATAAATTCCCGTAAAAAGGCTAAGTCAATTTCTACATATGATTTTAGTACCTTATATACTAAAATACCACATAATGAACTAATTAAAGAATTAGGTAACATTATAGATTTAGCTTTTGCCGGAGGTAAAGGTAAATACATAGAATTTTCAAAATCTAAAGCCTTTTGGTGTAAGACTAAAAACAGTAAAACTAGTACTTCAAAAAATGGCCTTAAAATACTTATAAGTCACCTGATTAAAGAAAGTTATTTTAAAATAGGAAATAATACACTAATACAAACAATAGGTATTCCTATGGGTTTGGACCCTGCCCCCTTTTGGGCAAATCTCTATTTACATAGATATGAATACATATATATGTCAGCATTAATAAAAAATGATATATCTAGAACGTATAGTTACCACGGCTGCAGGAGGTTTATTGATGACCTGGTCTGTATAAATGATAGAGAGGAGTTTGAAAATACTAAACATTTAATATATCCTAGGGAATTAAAATTAAATTGTGAACATACAGGAATACATGCTACCTTTCTAGATTTAGATATAAAAATTGAGGATGGTAGATTTATTTATAAAATGTTTGATAAAAGAAATTCTTTTCCCTTTCATATCGTTCGTATGCCGCATAAAAGTAGTACCTGTCCTATGTATATATTTTATGGGAGTATAATGTCCGAATTTCTAAGAATAGCCCGCGTTACTTTAAGGTTAATGGATTTTATACCTCCAGTCACTTCATTAGTAATAAGAATGCTTAAACAAGGTGGAGATAAAAATAAAATATTTAGACAGTTAAATAAGGCAATAACACGCTATCCTGACGCTTTTAAATTATATCAAATAAATCAAAAGAAATTGATAAAAGAAATCCAAAACTCTACTATAAAAATGTATAACATATGTAAATAGTCCATGATAAAATAAATAAATAAATGTATATATATATATGTATATATGAAATATTTTTATAAATATATATTTTTAATTTTAAAACATTTGTAGACAAAAAAAAAATAACCAAGGGAAAAAAGGGGGGTTATTATAATGGAATCATCTAACTCTATAAAATAGATGTTCTGTAAAATAGTAAATACCCACTTTGAAAGGAACAACACAGGTAAGGAAACTATATTTTAATACTTTAGAAAAACAAATCTGGAGGCAAAACTAAATCAAATATTTGTAAACTTTTTAAATTAAAAAATAATTATTAAATAGGGAGGTGGTGTCTGATCAACACTGCTGGGATGCCATGATAAAGAAATACTGTTTTGTTTTTAAAATCCCGAAACAGTTTTCATGGTAAACAACTGACGATCCCTTATATATAAAAACATATATAAAGATATATTTATATTAGAGTATATTCTTGGAAGTAAACTAAAATAGTGATTGCAGTAGATTGATTGACTTACTAGACTAAAATCTTTCAACAAAATTTTTTTTTTTTTTTTTCCTCAGTTTTGAAGGTTAAAAGAACTTCCGAGACTATAGATATAATATATATATATAATATATAATATATATAATATATATATAATATATATATAATATATATAATATATATATATATATGTATATATATATATATATATATATATA
>OY744517.1:100359026-100361526 GCA_963556195.1 Sepiola atlantica | reverse complement strand
ATGGGCGTTCTTACTGAAAAATGGCATATTTTTAGCTGAGGTCTTGGTATGCAGTCAACATCATGAGTTATTCATTAGGGTTAATGTTGGCATGCCTTTATCCACCCTTGTCACGTTAATAATAGAGTGCTGCGTAATCGAATATCAATAGTCTGGTATTGTGACAAAGGTTTTACACTTTCTCCTTCGGTTCGTCTAATCTCGAAGAGTTAGCGTTCAGCGCTAACCTCGCCTTTCTGTTCATATTCCATCAAATATGGACAGCCTGCGGCCTTCTCGTCCGCTGATTTCTCTGACTATAATATCGATCTTCACATAATGAGATGTTCACGAAAAGATTCCACACCCAGTTTAAAAGGAGCAAAGGGCCAGGGGCGAGCAAGAGAAATATCAAATTTGCGCTTCTCAAAGCTCTCGACGGGGGATTCGTATTCGTTAACCAAGGCGAAAATATCGATACTCTCTCACGCATCCGCCCCTCCTCCCCGAAAGCAGATCTGTTCGCTTAGAAGACTAGCGGGTTTATTAGTGGCCACCCAGGACTTTCATGAAAAATCGGGCCGACCTGAGATGATCCTTGAAATCACGATATTGAAGCGATCGCTAAAACAGCTCTCAACGCGTTCTTTTAGGGTAAATTTATTGACTGCAGGTAGCGTCGTGAGATAATTTATTTAAGTCATTTTAACAGCAACGTGCACAGCTGGGATCAAGAAGTAGACTGGTGCCTGGAAAACTTCTTTGTAATATAGCAGGAAAAATCCCAGCATAGTGCCTGATTAATTGAGAATTAAAGTTAAAAATTAAAAATTAAGAGCGCAATATTTATTTATTTTGGTACAGAAAAATTAGTACAACATTCGTACCGTCGGTTTCAAGCACAGAAGGACTCAGAGAAGCTGAAGAGAGCCGAATGGCTAAGTACTTCTGTGCTTGAAACCGACGGTACGAATGTTGTACTAATTTTTCTGTACCAATATATATATATATATATATATAATTGTTTATTATCTATGTGTATACATACATAGTTTCGTCCTTCAATAATCGGGACTCATCAGCATAGATATATGACTATTCACTACCGGTCATGCGATTCGAAACCCCGGATCACGTGCATTTTACAACTAAAATCCGACGCCTTAACCACACGGCCAATTTTAAATAGCGAATAAACTGTGATAATTTTAAAACTTTATCGGTGGCTTAACGTCAGAGCGTTCTACATTTTTTTAAAGGAAGGAACGATGCATATATATATATATATATATATATATATATATATATATATATATATATATATATATAAGCATAGTTATAGTGAAAGTTAAAACTACCATGTTAGGTATATGTAATAATTTATTTCATTTTCAGGCACAAACTGAAGAATTTAGTTTTACTTTCGCAAAAAAAAGCTAATAATGGAATTATTATGATGTGAGGGAAGGACATCTTTTCGAATAGAAGTCAAGATTGATCGAGAGGAAAAAACAACTCGTGTATTCGCAACTCGTGTATATATACTACATCAAATATTTTGCAAAAATCGCTGGTAAAATGATTGCGTCATCGCTCCAGAAAGTACCTTACGCCTGACGCGATCCATATAAGAGACATATATGGCCTAAATAAAGCACCGCTGTTATATCCGAGTTAGTGCAGCACGTAACACTCTTTCTGGACTTGACAGAGTACAAAACCGATTTCGCATCCAGTGGGGGATAATCACTTCACTTACACACAGAATAGATGTTGCTAGCCTCTCTCTACTGTATCGATGTGTTCACGATAGATGCTCGACTGAGCTCCAATCCCTATCCCCCCATGCAAAGCATTTACAGCAAGAACTCGTCTCGCTACAACCACAGTAAAGCACTTTACTTTCTCTCTTCTTGCACCAAAAACCAAACGGTACTTTTATGAACAAAGTTTCTTTCCGCAGAACATCCAAACTATTGAAGAAAATACAACGAGGCTGCTTCTCAACATGACTACAACATAACTGTCTTAAAGGCTTATGTAAAAAAATACTTGCTGAGGCGTCCTCTTAAATAATCAATTCATCTTAAGTAATCTTCTGTCCGTTCTACCAAATGTTTCTAATCAAGGGAGGCGCGATAGTGCTCTATCCCTTAATAGACTTCAAAAACGGCCTATGCTAGAAATCTCATTTCTTTGATCAATCATAACTCAAAAACAAATAAATCAAATTAGTTAAAACTTTGCACAAATTTTTTTTTGATAGGTTCTATAAGTGTGTAGAATTTCAGCATCATTAGTCAAAGCCACCCAGAGATCCAGAAAGGTCAGGCATGATTTTGTGTTATCCGTGTGTACGTACGTACGTATGTGCCACCCTGTATCTCATCAACTATTTGATGGATTCAGCTGATTTTTGGCAGAGATAGAGCTTCTAGGTATAGTTGATGGCATTTTCATTTCAGTTTACCATATACCTTAGTTTTCCAGAAAATTAAAAAAAACCTTAAAAATGACCATT
>OY744517.1:100294026-100354026 GCA_963556195.1 Sepiola atlantica | reverse complement strand
ATCTATACACTTCATCTGAATAACGAAATAAATAATACAAATTTCCAACCAGTTGTATTTTTTGTATATTCCTTTGTGTTAACCGTAGTGGCTTTATCCGGTATTTTTACCCTCCACTTGTATAACTGTTGTTGGATAATGTCCCTATGGGAATGGACGTATCTGTTGGAAATCGTTGGTTTAACTTGCGCGAGTTAACGCGGGTGCAGTCGAGTGCAGAATAGGGCTTGTTCTCACAGTCAGAGCTAACAGACGTGACAAGGTTACCGTGTGACGAGACCCTAGATCAAGAGTCAGTCTGCACCTGCGAGAGGCTCTGTGACGTCACTCGTTCTCGTGAGAAGCGAGTTTTCGTCAGTCTGATTCGGAAGGCGAACCGAGTAGGACGTGCGATTCACGATGTAAAAATAAGGGATATTTCCCTTAAGGGAATACAAGCGCGAGAAATCTTCCCCCTCTCTATGAATGGTTAAGAAAACATTGTTAACTAACTACGATAAAGTAGTGATTTGCTCTCTCCATCTCTCTCGACGTAGTGAATGACCCCCAGTTAAAATAACAACGCTTGTAATAAAATGAATTAAATTTAAAAGAAGAGTTTGTCTTCGGAGTGCGTCATGAGGCTTTTGTTGCAGACACGGACGGCGTGGTTCACGACAGGAAGGAAAGAACAAATAATTCATCCACTAGACGACACACCATCCTCTACAACAGATGAGAGAGAAAATTAGGGTATGCAACACTGTGTCTTAATTACTAGCTTAATTTTTTTAAATTTTTGTAGTGTCTGGACTGAATGGAAATAAATTGATGATCATAAACGATGTAGAAGATTTATAATATTAATTTATTAATACAACAAACAATCCCCGGCCGGGTTATGGGTTGCTTAATAAATTCCTAAAAATTAACACTGTTAACTATTTTCAGTTTGGCGAACCACCTGCTTCTATAATTGCGTCTCACCAACTGAAAACTTAACGGACTGACCATTTCAAGCGTACCCTCTTGTGATCTTTCTCGACCAATCAACACCTTCGTTATCAGGTACCTGTAATACCTCGACTGTGAAGCATTTGCAGTAATTCATATCCCAACGTGTTAAATATTGACGAGTATGATATGTAGGTTTCAAGAAAACCATAAGAGTGTAAACAAGAAGAGAATAAAACCTCTCAAGTTTTGAATCAAAAGAAGCCAGGTAAGTTTATGCTATCTAGAGTCAAAGTAGGTGACGCATAAGACATCGCGATTCAGAATAAGCCGACAAAAAAACAACAACAATCTTTTTTCACGTTACTGTCTTTCTTCATTCGTTCATTTAACCTTTCATGCATACATTCTTGGAAGCTTGTAGGTATTTTTGAACTATATTACAGATAAAAGAAATTAGATCCGAGAAAAGAAAAACACAATATTCTTGTGTGGTTAAGAACAGGTTTGAAACTATGCTATAACTATGAAATAATATACTTCTTCTTCTTCTTCTTCTTCTTCTTCTTCTTCTTCTTCTTCTTTCGTGCGAATCAGATGATTCTGGTGTTGGCATTAGTTTCCCCGATGTTTTTCTAGTTAGAAATCTTTCTGGAAAAACATCGGGTACTTACACACACCCACACCCACACACCCACCCACACACACACACACTCCCACACATACACACCCACACACCCACACACACACACATATATATATATATATATATATATATATATATATATATATATGTGTGTGTGTGTGTGTTTATATGAATGATTTGATATATCAACCTTATGTTAATATCATTGCTCGCTCACTTTTTGTGTCAGATATTATTAATCAACTTAAAATCAAAGATGAGTTCAGGCTTTCGTTTTCCCAATAAGAGTATATTATTCTTAGTCAGTCTAGGGTTGTGTCACTTGAGATTCTGTTAGTGCTACCCGGGGTAACTGTTAATTTTCAAGATCTGTTGGCTTCATGCCCCTACTCGCGAAGATAGCTGGCTTTGGCGTTCAGCCAATTTCAACTTCATGCGCGCTCAATTACTCTGAGATAATTTTAAACGGGAAGCCCTCCTCCCTTAGGGGTTAGTTGCATCATTTGGTAATGTGGTTAACGTTGTTCCGTTGAACATTTATCCCGTGCTCAAGCAAAGCGGAAGTCATCCAGTACAATCGAAGCCAGTGTCATCAATTCATGTCGGGCTTACGTAACACACGTGTACTCAATGACATTCGATTTATATGCACTCAACACTTTCCTATCAAAGTACAGATCTGTCAGTAGAAATTGGATGTTAATATAATTTCACAATTTAGATTGCCACAGGGAAAAGTTTAAATACACACACACACATCTATATCTATCTATCTATCTATCTATCTATCTATCTATCTATCTATCTATCTATCTATCTATCTATCTATCTCTCTCTCTCTCTCTCTCTATATATATATATATATATATATATATATATATGTATATATATATATATATGTATATCTAGGCAACATCTTCTCTTGCAGGCAAGTATTGTTGAATATAAGAGACAACTCATGTCTGGATATCCATTGGTAGATTCTTTCTGTTGTGGACCCGTTTAGGGGTACCAACAATGAAATAAAAGAACAAAAGGTTTAGAGATAATAATAATTAATTGTATTGAACAGAGAAATTATACACAAGTCAGTGTTGGCAGTGCTAGTGCCTAAATGTACTACACATGTTCTCCCGGCAAAAACCGGTATTTATGGTAGCAGGTTGCTACCATTTAGTTATTACTAAAGGGTAGGTAGGTTCACCTACAACACTTTCAATAGTCCGAATTAAGATCTTAGTTTCGGAAGGAAATTGGCTGATGAATTTGCCATAGTTTGGATTTGTCTCCCAAATACTTTCGGACCCATCTAGGTCCATCTTCGGGGGAATGAGCTTAATCAGGTATAGACCATGTGTTAGTATTTATAGAACGTGTTTGGCGGGAATTATGTACTACGCACTAAACTATTTAGAGCTATACACATTTCAGAATATTATTACTGATATTAAAGTTAATTCTATTAATTAGGGTTGTTTTAGTTTATATATATATATATATATATATATATATATATATATATATATATATATATATATATATATATATATATATGAATCCAGGTAAGGTATGCATCCACAGGGTAAAATCCGGAGAATCTTTACTGTGTTTATATAATAGTGTCCAATAATATATATAAATATTTATATATAATAAAGGTTCTACTGATACAAAGGTAGCATGGCTACACATCAGGTATATGCTTCAACCGAAGATTTAATAAGCTCGATTTCCTCAGCCTACCACCAAATTGTTACCTCTCTATTTTCATACTGAAGAACGGAGGAAAATTTCAAATTGTGAGTGGTCACGTGACTAAGTTCAAGTTATCTCCTTTGAACATGAAAACCGTAAAATCTTTTATATTCATGTTTCAGACGTCGTGCGATCAACCTAGTTTACATGATATTTCTACATTTATTTCGTCACAATATCTAAATGAATGAAAACGCTAATCCAATATGCATACACCCAAGATCCAACCATCAAGTGTAACATGCCTCATTTTATAAAAATGTAAATTTATGAATAAAATGTTTGGAGTGTAGCTTTTTGTTTCCATAACCTTTTAGATTGTAGTATTGGTAACCTTAAGTGGGAGGAGTTTAAAATCTGTTCTTAAAAAAAAAGGTTTCTTCTAAAAGATTTTCAAGTGGTCGTAAATTTTTGATCAGGACTGGGAGGTTTTAGTCTAATATCACTTCGATACGCAAAAAGTGTTCGATACTCGAAATAGAATAGACAGCCACCATATATATATATATATATATATATATATATATATATATATATATATATATATATATATATATATATATATATATATATTGTGGAATGGTTTCATCTTGGGTGTATATTTATTGGATTGGCGTTTTCTTTCATGTACGGCCTATATACATTATTATCTTGAGTCTAATATCTAGAAAGTTTGTTAATTCTCCATTATCCTCTATATAAACCTTTTTTCATGTGTTTGAGCATACTTTTCCTGAAAGTTTAACTTTAACCTCATTTGATTTCCTTATTAAAACACAACCATAATCTCTACATAAACTAAGACCATGTATGTAAAGTATACATGTCAATGTATATATATATATATATATATATATATATATATATATATATATATATATATATATATATATATAGAGAGAGAGAGAGAGAGAGAGAGAGAGAGAGAGAGAGAGAGAGAGGGAGAATCAGATTTCTGCTGCAGTTTCTTGACTTAAATAGTCTTTTTACTACACAGTACATACACAAATATTTTTCGTCAGTCAATTAAGGCAAATATCGGTCTGTATTTCCGATAGATTTTAATAGTTTAATATTTAATTCACTTCTATATTAATTTTTTTATTAGTCATCAATAATGGAAGATGGAAGATCACGATTTTATAAGCAAAGTCATGAAGTCTCAGTCACATATTTAGTAATATACACATTTCGTGACTGACCTGTTGAAAAAGGGATGGTTACGACATTAATAATAAAAATCGACCATTTATTTCTTTACGACATTTTTAGGTAAACAATTATATTTGTTTACTACTGAGTATGACATTATTTATTTCTTAAATTTACTTGTATATCGTAAGAGTATGTATAATAATTCGATCTTGATCAACTAATTGAAATGTTGTTTTAATGAATGAATTAACAAAAAGCAGCTGTGGTGAGCGTTGGTGTCCGTGTGAGCGCATGGACTTATATGATGATAGCATCAAAGTAGACCGCTAAAAATTCTGAATGGATTAGTTCTTTTTATAAGTTTATTTTTTTTATATTATTTTAATTATTCGGACTACTATCATCATCATGGTTTTCATTTTCACAAACTTTTCTCCGATGTAATCTCTGACCCTCTCCAGGAGCATTTTTTTGACGTTGGGAATCTTTATGTCGAACTCCAGATTTTATACGGAATTTCGAAGATCCGAGGTTACAACGGCTGATACATTGTAAAATGAACAATCAAGATGAAAAAAAATCAAAATGATGAACACTCACCAAAAATATATATATTTATGCTACGTTTTCTTTTACTTGGTCATTGATTAGATGATGACATGGTATATTATCGTAAACAGCAGTTTATTTTGTCAGTGTACGAACACTGGATTATACGATAACAATATTGTTACGTTTTTGTTTCTTTTTTGTTTGATAATTAAATATTTAGTTTGAAAATGTCTATTTAAATTTATTTATTTGGATTTAAATTTAAATTTATTTATTTGGATTTACGCAGTGCTCGGAAGTCACGTAAGTAGAATTAAAAAGAAAGCCGGTTCTGTGGTTTAAATGACATCACATTAATCTATTTATTATTAGTATATCATTCAATTATTTATTATTAGTATTTCATTCAGTTATTTATTATTAGTATTTCATTCAATTATTAATTATTATTATTTCATTCAGTTATTTATTATTAGTATTTCATTCATTTTTTTTAGTATTTCATTCAGTTATTTATTATTAGTATTTCATTCAATTATTAATTATTATTATTTCATTCAGTTATTTATTATTAGTATTTCATTCATTTTTTTTAGTATTTCATTCAGTTATTTATTATTAGTATTTCATTCAATTATTAATTATTATTATTTCATTCAGTTATTTATTATTAGTATTTCATTCATTTTTTTAGTATTTCATTCAGTTATTTATTATTAGTATTTCATTCAATTATTAATTATTATTATTTCATTCAGTTATTTATTATTAGTATTTCATTCATTTTTTTTAGTATTTCATTCAGTTATTTAATATTAGAATTTCATTCAATTATTAATTATTATTATTTCATTCAATTATTTATTATTTGTATTTCATTCAATTATTTATTATTATTATTTCATTGAGTTATTTATTATTAGTATTTCATTCAGTTATTTATTATTAGTATTTTATTCAGTTATTTCTTAGCATTTCATTACATTCTTTCTTATTAGTATATCATTCAATTATTTATTATAAGTATTTCATTCAATTATTTATTTTTAGTATTTCATTCAATTATTTATTTTTAGTATTTCATTTAATTATTTATTATTTGTATTTCATTCAATTATTTATTATTAGTATTTTATTCAATTATTTATTATTAGTATTTCATACAATTATTTATTATTAGTATTTCTTTCAATTATTTATTATTAGCACTTGATTCATTTATTTATTATTAGTATATCATTAAATTATTTATTATAAGTATTTAATCTATTATTTATTATTAGTATTTTGTTCAATTATGTATTATTATTATTTGATTCATTTAGTTATTTTTAGTATTTCATTCAATTATTTATTATTAGTATTTCATTCATTTATTTATTATTAGTATTTCTTTCAATTATTTATTATTAGCACTTGATTCATTTATTTATTATTAGTATATCATAAAATTATTTATTATAAGTATTTAATCTATTATTTATTATTAGTATTTTGTTCAATTATTTATTATTATTATTTGATTCATTTAGTTATTTTTAGTATTTCATTCAATTATTTATTATTAGTATTTCATTCATTTATTTATTATTAGTACTTCATTCATTTATTTATTATTTGTATTTCTTTCAATTATTTATTATTTGTATTTCATTCATTTATTTATTATTAGTATTTCATTCAATTATTTATTATTTGTATTTCATTCAATTATTTTTTATTAGTATTTCATTCATTTATTTATTTTTAATATTACATTCAATTATTTATTATTTGTATTTCATTCAATTTTTTATTATTTGTATTTCATTCAATTATTTATTATTAGTATTCAATCAATTTTTTATTATTAGTATTTTTATAATCAGTAGTACTAAGTAGTGTATGTGTTTTTCGCCAATATGTTACTTTGATAAATACACATTATTTATAATTGGTGTACAGTGAAAGTGTGATAAGCATATTTTAATAAATCTTTAATTTATTTTCTATATTTTGACGTGTAGGAATATAAATTGTCCATTATATAAAATATATAAAATAGTTTTCTTAGTAAGAGAACAAAATTCTCGGCCGAAGTCCCTCGGCCTTCGTCAGTGTGATGGGGGATTGTGTGTGTTCGGTGGGAGGTGGGTGGTGGTAGAATGGGGAATAAGGGATGGGGAAGGCCCGTGAAATGGTGAAAACAATCAAGTTAAATTTATACCCACATGATAAAAATCCAGAGAATTCTTACTGTGTTTATATAAAATTACTCAATAATACATAGAGCTTTTAAAAATGTATAATGATTTTTTATTCATACAAACATTATTTCGCTGCACGTATGCAGACATATTTCGGTCAGAGTTATGGATGCCTTTTTTTACAGCTGCATTTAATAGAATGAAAGAAAATTACTTTCTTAAACAAAACACGTGATTAGCTCATAAAACACGATAAAAATCATCTAAAATGTCTCGACAGCCAACAACTGATGCAAGCAGTTCCCTGCTTCGGCAATTTTGTGCATGAAAAATATTTCTGAAGTTTATAGGAGCTGTGCTGTTTTCTGACTTTGTAGCTATGTCCACGTGTGTAAGATACATGGAGTTCAAAAAGGGGCTAAGGGTTTCTGTGGGGGTGGAGTTACTAAGTCAGTTGCTAGATGTCTGAGCTGTAATGAATCCAAGCCCAGGTTCAGAGTATGGCAGGTGTCTGATGGAGGGTATTTGGTTGATTGCACGCCCCTAAATGGTTTCTAGGCGGTCAATGTTCGGAGCAAGATAAGGGTTCCAGACTGATGATGCGAATTCTAGGTGCAGTCGCTTTTCTATTTATTTATTACTTTATTTTCAATTATTGCTTTATATTTTGTAACCATGTAGACCTCTGACCGAAATTACACAAACATACACAAACGTATGAATTACAATATCCGATGTAGGCTCTATTCAGCCGTAGTTTTCATTAGGCCACCGAATCTAAACATCTGTAAAATTAATACATTAATATTACACAGTTCTTGAATAATAGAGCACTATATTGGATTTCTTTCCACCCAACAGAATCAAAACACACACACACACACACACACACACACATATATATATATATATATATATATATAAGGAGAGGTAATTTGCTTGAAGCATTGTGTATAATACGTATATAGAGGAGTATTAGAAGGCTATCACAATGCAAGAAATCGGAATATGTCGGCGGTGAGAAGTAAGAGAAAAGCAAGTGATTTCTTTTATATATATATATTTAAAATTTTTATATTTTTTTATAGCAAATCTTACTTGATTAGGAAAGACTTCAACACTGTGATGTAATGTGGGTGAACGTGTTCCATAATATATTTCGAGGAATACCTCTTTATCAAATGGTGGGTGTTTCAAAACTCAAAAACACGTGCGTTATAAGACATATTGCTATTCCACACGTGTTCTTGAGATTTTGAAACACCCAATATTTGATAAAGAGATCTTCATCAAAATATATTATGGAACACGGTAACACACATTACATCACAGTGTTAAAGTCTTGCTTAATCAAGTAAGATTTGCTATAAGAAATATGAAAATTAAAAAACATATTTATAAAAAGAAATCACTTGTTTTTGTCTTACTATTAACGCCGACATATTCCCATTTCTTGCATTGTGATAGACTGATCCGATTGTCCACTGTTTTAGAGTAAGTCAATTGAGTTGCAGAACGAAAAGCTGATTCGAAAGACGAGTGATATGTCTGAAAACATATTCTGCTATAAATATATATTTATACATTTTTCAAGAAATAAAAAGAGTTGTACTTACCCTCCGTGTGAGCTCACCAATCATTCCGTCCCACGTATTATTCTGTAATTTTTGTCCGTAGTTACCGTCTTTTACTAAACGAAACACGTAATCCATTTGAATTACCCTTTTCAGATGTTCAGCCAATTCCACACAGTAACCTGTGAACAGGAAAGAAGAGTGCCACACATATGTTCGCATAGAACAAGGAAACAATGTTGTTTAAAAAAAAACTTTATTTAGCGTGATCTACTTGTGTTATGTGTAATATTTTAATTGGTCACCCTATCCCTGATTCCCACAAACAACGCCGCAAAATTACGAATCAAAATCAATAATCTATATATCTATGTACAGTCTTATAGGTTGTTTTTGCATACGCAAATAGATACATGTGATTGGTTGACAAGGTACACATTGCTACGGTAGTAGTTTATACAATGTCGAACTGTAAAAACCCTGAAAATTAAATATGAATTTTTACGCTTACCATACCAGAGTTCCTATCCCATGTAAGTTTACAGAATTGTTTTTAACCGGAAACGCGTTTTATAAATTAAAAAAAATCAACCTAACACAACTAAAATAAAACATAAATATTAAAAAATGAACTCTTTTTGGTAATCCGCAAATAAAGTAAACATAAGGAGTATTCTGCATTAGTTCAAAGCGAATCAGTTTTGCTTATAAACATAATTTATATAGCGGTAGTACCTATATAAGCATAGAAACTAACATAACCAAGTACTTTACAAACACCGTTAAAAGACCGAGTATACACTTGCATTTATTATTAATTAAACATTTTTCAACTACTATTGAATATTTATTTGCCACAGGATTGATCCGATCGCAGGGGGGCTTAAAGGAAGTCAAGTGCGTTGAAGAACAAACAGATGATTTTAAGAACGAGTAATATTTCATTATACATATCCTGACCATATTAAAATGGCACATGAAATGCATTTTTTTACATTTAGGATGAATTATGTGAGACATTTTAAAGATTTAAGTACATTTCGATAGGTTTTAATTCATCAACAATATTGTTAATGTTGAATCCCTGCTACTGACATAAATAATATGTCATAATTTTGTTGATTTCAATTGGCTATATAATAGCTCGGTTTGACCTAAAAGCTACAAATACCTGCAGTATTTCTGAGTATATGTTACTATGAGCTTGACTTAACCGTCCCTATATCTTAGGGTGGGATAAAAGCTTGCTCTTTTGTATACTATCTAAGCCTTTACATTTGATTATCTATCTATCTATCTATCTATCTATCTATCTATCTATCTATCTATCTATCTATCTATCTATCTATCTCTCTCTCTCTCTCTCTCTCTCTCTCTCTCTCTCTCTATATATATATATATATATATATATATATATATATATATATATATGAAGGTGAGAATCTGGAAAAACCGGAAGGTGGAATAAGAATGAACAAGAATTAATGACAAGAGACAAATCTCAGATCAATTTATTTATATTTAAAAATTTAAATATAAAGACAGTAAATTGTAAAATTGGTGAGCTTACTGTTAAATATTTAACGGTTCGGAATGGTAGAGACATTAAAATTCCGGACCTTTAAATATTTAAGAGTAAGCCCACCAATTTTACAATTTACTGTATTCATATTAAAATTTTGAAATATGAATAAATTGATCTGAGATAATGATCCTTGTGAATTAAGAGCATAGATTTAACTATTACTTACAATTAGCGTCATTCAAATGAAGCCAACAATCCACACTGAACATTTTCTATTGCCCCGTGTCGGTTATAATAGTTAATATGTGTTATTAATTACTTAACTAGTATAAACACTCGTCGTTGCCCGTGTATTATATGCACATCTAGTTGTATCTAGCTGGCGTTGCCCGGGAGTCTTTTTATTTTCAGTTTTTTTTATCGGTCATTACCCCCACTCGTTTTTTCTTTTGACTTAATTAATTCTCGTGACAAAATATTTACATTTTTGGAATCATAATTTAAGAATATATGTCATCAAATGAAGGATATAGGTAATTAAAAAGGAATATATGTCATTAAATAAGGGATATAGGTAATTAAAAAAGGAATATATGTCATTAAATAAGAGATATAGGTAATTAAAAAAGGAATATATGTCATTAAATGAAGGATATAGGTAATTAAAAAAGGAATATATGTCATTAAATAAGGGATATAGGTAATTAAAAAAGGAATATATGTCATTAAATGAAGGATATAGGTAATTAAAAAAGGAATATATGTCATTAAATGAAGGATATAGGTAATTAAAAAAGGAATATATGTCATTAAATGAGGGATATAGGTAATTAATAAAGGAATATATGTCATTAAATAAGGGATATAGGTAATTAAAAAAGGAATATATGTCATTAAATGAAGGATATAGGTAATTAAAAAAGGAATATATGTCATTAAAATACCATTTATATATAGGTGTTTCTTTTTATGTAAAGAAGAGACCGAAAGTCAGAACGTAAACAAACTTAAAGTTCATTTATTTGATAGTAAACCGAACTTTTCCCTGCTGGTTAAGTTAAACATATTTTATTTACTTTGTAAACTGACATATTGAAAATATCTTTTTTGAAATTGATATTATTTTTTGTACTGTTCTGTCATCTCTTATTTTTTATTTGAATGTCCGCCTTATTTAACTGGCCAATCAGAACGAACGATTTATTTCGCCCAAATTTCACGTCACACTCGCTTGTTATTTGAAGCTCTTTACTATATAAGCTTTCCTGACTTCTGTTTATCTTTGCTTCCATCTAGTCAGTTTTTATCACATTGTTCTGTACGACTGTCCCTAGATATTCCGTTTATCTGTTTAGATGTCCTTTTCGTAGTCATGTCTAAATGTTTTATGGGTATCTTCTCTGATCAGACGCTACTTCTCTTCCCATTGTTTTCATATTCGCCTTTTTGTTTCAAGTTTCATTGCTACATTCTACATTTTGGCGCTGTCTCTTGCTGTGATGACCACTCTTCCTGTGTTCTGGATCATGTGTATTTTTCGAGTTTTCTTTGGTGTTATCCACACAGACTTCTATACTATACGCCCCTTCTCCCCTTTTTATGTAGAGACGGTCAGTATAATCCTTCGGGTGGTGCGCATTGTATATGGGCATTAGTTTCCTGGTCTTCTGGTCCAAATGGCTGAGTTCTTTTTTTGTCTAACCAATGAAGGGTCCAGAATATCTTACTGGGGATACTACCCAGGTATTTATTAATTTAGTCATTTTTTTGCTATATAATTTGTTTCTAAGAGTTTTCTTGTCGTTCTGAAATATTTTTTCCCAATCTTCTCTTTCATTATAATATATAAGCGTGATTGGTATTAACAAGATAGTAAGTAGTTGCCCCAGAAGACGCATATGTTTGCTAGTTGTGGTAATGGTATTTTCTATTATAGACAGCCATTTTGTTTATTGTTGTATTTTGTGTGTATCGGGTTTGAGATGTTGTTTTATCGATCTCCGCATTGACTGATTCTCCGAGAAAATGTGTTTCATAATTAAAAATCAGATCGAAAGATAAGAATCTGCCAAAAAGTATGAATCAAACGTAGTTCTGTTTTTTAAACGATTCTTTCTTTTCTTTTGCAAATGAACTTTTTTGAAATTAATTTGCGATTTTAATTGAAAACGTCTGCCAGCAGCTAATCTATAAAGCCCCGGATGATACATTAACTGCATTAACCTAAACGAGAGAGAGAGAGAGAGAGAGAGAGAGAGAGAGAGAGAGAGAGAGAGAGAGAGAGAGAGAGGGAGAGAGAGAACGAGGTAGAGAGATTGATAGATATATAGAGAAGGACAGAGACAGAGAGAGTGAGAGAGAGAGAGTGAGAGAGAGACAAAGAGAGAGAGAGAGACACTCACAGACAAACAAACAGACAGACATACAGACAGAAAGAGACAGAGGGAGATTAAGTACTATTAATAGGAAGGAATGATATGAAACATCAGTTACAAATACATATATAAACGCGTGTATATATATATATATATATATATATATATATATATATATATATATATATATATAATCTACAAAGTCTATGTTTCGATTTTTGTGATCAATAGCTTTTTCGCTACAAAATCAATACTTGATTCTGGTTCGTCAGTTCATATGCTGGATCGTCACAGCATATTGTTAAGAACAATATTTATCTAATTCGATTTAATTCCTCCCAGAAAATGTTTTACTAAGTCGAAATTATTTTTATACGGACGCGATCTTAAAAGAAGGGACGTAACTCTTCATTCGCCAATACAGAGTTAATTACCTTGGTTTTGATATATATATATATATAAGTAACTTGTTACAAATATCCAGGGGATATAAATCCGAAGGAAGTTGAAACTGGGTTTATGAGAGTGCTCAATGAAAATTCAAAGCAAAATATATTTTTTTTGTTGGTGATTTTATCCCGTTAATTGCGACAAAATATATTCTGTTTCATTAACGCTCGCAAAGAACGTCAACTTTTCAAGCTATTTGATCCTATTATACCATGAAAAGTTGACGTTCTTTGCGAGCGTTAATGAAACAGAATATATTTTGTCGCAATTAATGGAATAAAATCACCAACAATATATATATATATATATATATATATATATATATATATATATATATATATATATATATATATATATATATATATATATATATATATATAAGTCAGTTCATATTATATTCCAATAACCATGGTTTTATTTTATTATTTTTATTTTTTTCACATTTCCAAAAAACATAACATTTCTGTGAGATACATTTTTTACGGTCCGTTTCATTTGTCTTGTGCCAAACAAAGTTTTTATGTCAATATCGTCTCTGCAACATTACAAAATTATCAAAAAAATTCACAAAGAAGTAAAAAGTTCTTGGATTAAAGTGCACTGATAGTATATGCTAATACATATATTGTCATTAAAAATTATATATATATATATATATATATATATATATATATATATATATATATATAACACTACTGGTCTAAGTTGTAATTCCTGTCTGTTTGTGGCTGAACTCCTAGGATTTTAGAGATGCACCATCATAACCCTAACACTAACCCTTACAAATATAACCATAAATACTAGAACTACACACTCTAGGCTACTTGGATCAGTATATTTCTTTTGGACCAAAGAGAGACGACATCATCGTAGGGTTCGCGTTCGCGCTTGACATCCATAAAAAGTAAATACGACGCTTTACTCGATTTCATTGTTTTTACAAGCGTGTCCCCCATGACGTTGCTCGAAAAGAAGTGAATAACTCAAAAATCTGTTTATTCAATCTCCGAAAGCAATCTTTTTTTTTGTATCAATGCTCAATTTAAAAACAAACATAAACCGTTCTCCACATTCAAAACCACTAAGTGCAAGGGAGATCAACCTGTTTTAAAGAAAATAGATTATCTTCTATGCCATGAATTACTGGGTTGTAAATATTTTGTTTGGCAATTTGAAATTTTCCTAAGTAGAAACAAAACTGAATGTGACGAAAGAATTACTCTTTTTCTAAGGTTACGTTGTTTTCTTATTTTATTTATGGGTTTTTTAAAATTTTATTTATGTGTTTTTTTATTTTATTTATTCATGTTTTTTTTTATTTTATAAAATAATTTTGTTTACGTTACTAAAAGTCTTAATTCTCTGTTTTGAAATCTTTGTACGTAGACGAAATATTGTCTTATTTTCTGTGTACAAGATCGATTACGAAACGCCGTATATATATATATATATATATATATATATATATATATATATATATATATATATATATATATATATATATATATATATATATATATATATACACATATATATACACACACACACACATATATATATATACATAGATTCATATAAAGGGATATATATATATAAGGGGAGAGTCAGAGAGAGGCGGAAGCGAGAGTGATATGCACGACAAAAGGGGGATCCAACATCTTATAGTGAGATAGGACGAACGTGAGAGTCAGAAACTAATAAGATATGGGTCACTTTGTAAGCAATATATGAATAAGTAGAACAATGTAGATGGATTTTTTCAAATATACCTTCATTAAATTACTAAGGAATGTTTTATCATGTCTTCAGTGTTAAATATGAAAATAATTCTTTAGAGAAATAAACGTTGATTAGCTTAAAGTAAGTATAATAATAAATATATATTACTGTATTATATTGTATGTTTATATTATCACATAATAAATTTCGCTCCGTAAGCCTGATGAACTCTTACTGAGTGAACACTAAACATACTGTGTACTTCGCCATATGCACATTTTGATACAACTATATACATATACACATACATATACACATACATACATATGTACACTTGGACCTCTACTGTTCCTGATTTTCATTAATGGCCTCCCTGATGTCATTGCGACTGAGATAGGAATATTTGCTGACGATACCACGCTCTACTCTCGTCTTTTGTTCTTGGCATTTTGGCTAAGATCAAAGTGTAGTATTTGTTCGGATGGATATTGCACCCCATACTGGTATTGTCTTGGCCTTCGGGTCTTGATTTACGCCGGTCAATGGGTCTGTCCTGTGCAGTTCTGGGAGGTCCTCCTTCCCAGGCTTTGCATCCTCTCTTTGGGGAGGAGTAAGTTTATTGCTTACTGCCTGAGGCGCCCCTACCGGGGAATGCCGACGGGGCTGCCCAGGCAATTTTTAAATCTTACTTTCTCGACCCGACCTTGGGTCACATCTTACTTGTGGGAGTAAGATAAAACTGGCCTTGTGCCTAACTCCTGGAGAGGAGTAAATCAATACTCTCGTAATGTGGGCAAAACCGACGCGCACATATCTGAGGCAATGGCCGAATCCTTAGAAAATGGCCTCCAGTCTGTAGTAGAATGGGGTAAAAAATTAATGGTAACTTTTAATGCCGCACAGACAATGCTACTTTCCTTCAATAACTACAAGAAACCTCTTCAACCACCGTTTGTCATGGCAAATAGCACCCTGCCTGAGAGTTCATCATTCAAACTCCTCGGCCTAACTTTCACAGATAACATGAATTGGAATAAATACATTGAAAACATTGCCAGGGCTGCTGCAAAGAAGGTGGGTTCCTCTACCTTGCCAATAAACTCCTCACACTTGATATTATTATATATCTCTACAAAGCCACCCATGCATGGAGTAATGTTGCCACATCTGGGTTGGTGCATTATCCACTAGTCTCTCCCTCTTAGAAAAAGTCAAAAAAAGAGTCGCCAACTTGAGAGGTCCTTCACTATCCACCAAGCTCCAGCCCCGGTCCTATCGCCGGAATGTTGCTTCCTTGTGCCTGTTTTACAAGTACTTCAATGGATTGTGCTCTGATGAGCTTGCTGCTCTGGTACCCCCACGACGTAAATTCACTTAACCAACCCGACAATCTGCCAAATCCCATCCATTCACTGTGGAAGTCCCCAGATGCCGAAGAGCTTTCTACTCCAAAAGCTTCTTTCCCCGTGCTGCTGAACTCTGGAACTCCCTCCCTGCCCCCTGCTTTCCTGACGTTACTGACATGCAGAAATTTAAAACTAATGTAAGCAGACATCTCGCTGCGCAGATCCTAATTTAGGTTGACCCTCCCTCCAAACCTTCACTCTTTTTTTTATCAGTAGCCCCTTACGTCTACAATGGTGGCCTGCCTTGTTTGGAGTTAACTATGTTAAAAAAAAAACATACATACATATATACATATATATACACATATATATACATGTATATGTACACACACACACATATATATATATACATACATATACATATACATGTATATATATATATATATACATACATATACATACATATACATACCTACATTCGAAGAACTGGTTATTTAGAATGAAATATTGATATCATAGGAAAGAAGGTATCGATGACAAAACTGGTAAATACGTCTGACTTTAATTTATTATATAAGTATATACATTTCAGTAGGTTCACTTGTATTATTTATGTATGTGTGTATTGATCGATTTCTTTCAGTACGTTCACATTCGTTCATCTATCTACCTCAATATGCTTATATCTATCTATCTATATATATCTATCTCCTTCAAATACAATATATAAGTTGCAGACACTTAGCCAAAACCTGTCACACTTCTTGGCCCGCTTTGAAAACCTCCATTTTGTTCGACAGTCTCGGTTTTGTTTCATCGAAGGAAATTTTCCCTTTCTTTTTTTTCCTCATGTGATGGAATTTATAGTAGTCAGTCTGTTCGTGAAGTAAATAAGTCTTCTTTGGTTTTTGGTTTCCTTGTACGAGATTCGATGACCGAGCGTCTGTCTGCTGCAGCGAGACTTGGCCGAGTATCATGTGACCCGTGTGCACGGTTGCCAGCCGAGAAAGAGTCGAGACTTGCCACTTCCTTCACCGAAGATATACTGACTGCAGCCGAGAAGAAGCGATAAGTCATTCGTACCCAAGATGGCTTCCTTCAGGATAAGAAGACCATAAATTATAATTTGCTACACATACTTACATACGTGTATACATACGCGTCAGCAAACTTGAAATCACACACATACGTATGCAATATGTAGACATATATACGCACATTTAAGCAGCAAATCACGCATACGCTTTTGCGCAAATACCTACATACAATCCAAGACGCCTATTTATTAGGAATACAGATACTTTTTAGCCTCAGAAAGGTTTGGCTTCCTTTCTTTGTTTAACAGCAACTCAACCCTTTGGGGAGTTATGTTATGCGCAAATTTCGCACATTAAAGACTCCCCAAATTTAAGTGTCAGGAACACACGTCGAATACGCTCTCTATTTGCGGTCCACGAGGAAAATATTCCGTGACCAAGTTTATTGTCTCTCGCCGATTCCATATTTCTGCATTAGCGATATTTAAGCTGGCCAAGTGCTAAAAGGAAGTTTCCCAATTTTAAAGTTAGTAGGGTCTGTTCTAGTTCGTATTTAGGGAAGAGAAGAAAACTATTTTCCCACCACCATGAAAACCGCGCCTATATTTGAATGTGATATGAAGTAATTTTCATGCGCTTCCACTCGTGGGTCGCTCTAAACCTGTATGCCCTTTGAAGTTTATTCATAATTTTGGTGCCTGTTATTGGGTCGCGTTATCACTCTTTCATTGCGTAACGTCCCTATTGTGCCCTTAAATTAAGCACATTTTTCCCTTATGGAAGCTATACTCCTTAAGATTAAAATGCTTTTAAGTGTAGCTGTATTTAGATGCGGATGTGTAAAGTTAGGTTAAAATAGGAAACTTCCATGTAAGGTTAAAATTAAGCAGATAAATTCGCTTTCGAAGTTAAATGTTTAGAATTGGGACTACGTGCAGGATATAATGTTATGGGAGAAAGTACGTGGCAGAAAAGACAGATATTTTTTGCCTCTGGAAATTAGACGTCGAAGTGGTCAGCCGCGGGGTTCGAATCCTCCTTCATCCTATGGGGCTTTTGTAACAGTATATAAGGAAGTTGAAAAAGTATTAGTTTAAGTAAGATTCTTGACACGTTTTCCGTTCTAATCGCAGCCTCGGCTTGAAATCACTTCGTTCTTCTTTGTTTATATGTTATCTAATGTTATTTAATGTTATCTAATGTAAATTTATTGATTAATAGTTTCCTAATTCTAAAGGTATACAAATATTATGAACGCTGACTTGAAAATATTAATTAATTAAATAGTAATTACTCGAGCTTACGTTTACAAAAATTCTCCAGGACGGAGAGAGAGACAGACAGACAGAATGACAGACAGAGAAGGTGCTCGTTATATTATGGGGCTTGGGAGAAGAAGATTCGTTTTAAAACAAATTACCGGAGTAATAAGGAAGTTATTTGGTGTTCTTTTTAATTGCTTCTATTACGTCATCAACCAAAAAAAAAAACGAAGAAGAAAAGATCGACATCGCTACGACGGCCACATCACCACAACGACTACCTTTACAAGTAGACGCCATCAATAACTTCAGAGAAACGAACAGCTGTTTCTGTAGACGATGAAAATTCGCGGGGATCGAAGAATTCACAACGCTATGCTACATAAGTCCACGACAGTAGTTGTTGAAACTCTATTTTCACACCCTTGGAACTATGGCAAAATACTTTTGATTGTTTGGAAGAAGTGTTAGTGTCTGCTCTCTCGAACTTATTAAAGGGTCTAAGTATGTCCCTTATTATGATTTTTAAAGACTTCTGAAGTAGAAAGACATTATTTTTAGTATGTGTGATACTTCTTACGGATCAGTCTACTAATTTACGGCAAGTCAACTCTTTTTTAGCGTATCTAATGTCGAATCACAATGGCCATTATAAACAATTCATTGCTCTTTTACCCATCGTTGTGCGAAGTGGGTTCATGCCTTTCCCAACAGTATTAATGCGGCAAAAGGCAACAATAGATCCGATCGGATTTGAACGCGGCATAGCACGCGACGGTTTTCAATTAGTCTAATCACGCCCCGTCACCCGGCGGAAACGAAACAGAGAGGAGAATGTGCTTATTCCAAATCCTTCGACGACAGTTTCCGATGGAGAAGAGGAAGATCCGAGCGTGCTGTGCTTGCAACTCCGCTTGACGTGCACGTTCTCCGCGGTCCAAATCTGCATGTGTAATTAATTGGTCATGTCTTCCGAGTCACGTCACGTCTTCTTTCGAAGGTAGAAGCGATGTGTCTCGTGATCACGCCGCGTTCTTGAATATATTACAATCTATAAGTGAACATATGTGTGCTTAAATAGCACATGTAAATAGTGAATTAGAATCACCGTAGAGAGAATAAGCATCCGCTACCAATCAATACACTTCATTAGGCAACAGAATGTACATCATATATATATATATATATATATATATATATATATATATATATATATATATATATATATATATATATATATATATATATATATACAGTATATATGCATATACAAGGTGCCTCCGAAATGTATGCACCCTTTGAATCGTAATAACTCGTTCAATTTACTGATTTTAACTTGCAAACAAGATTGATAGAAGAGTAAGAATACACATTTAAAGATACGTATTAGAACAATTAAAATGACGTCTTTTAAAAACATAACTTAATACCGGAGCTAAAGGACATTTTAGCATGTATTGTGTGTGATTAAAGTATATTGGAAAAAAGTCTGTTGATTAACTCAGCCTTAGTATAATAATATATATTTCGTATATTTTCCTAAAAGAACTAAACTCATGTTGGCTTAGTTTGGTTTGATTTCTGTGTATCTGCTGACAACATTCTCCTGATTTGAGAACAAATGTGCCTCGTATTTTTGGAAGCTTCATTTATTTTTTATTTTATTCTCAAATAAAAAAAACGCCTCCAGTTCTGTGTGCAGGGCACGTCTTTTTTTAGACTCATGTCTACACGAGACTACGTGTTAATGACCGCAGGAAGACTGTGTTCACAGAATACCGATATCGGGTAGAAGAAATGCTATCCTTTATCTTTATCTAGGTAACGTGAAATAAGTGAAAAGAAAATATTATTATTATTATTATTATTATTATTATTATTATTATTATTATTATTATTATTATTATTATTATTATTATTATTATTATTATTATTATTATTAATAATAATAATAAAATTATTATTATTAGTAGTAGTAGTATCATTATTATTATTGTTCTTATTTTATTATTACTCTTATCATTCTTCTTCTTCTTAGAATATTATTTTTATTATTATCTCTACTACTATTATTATTAATATTATTATTAATATTATTATTATTATTATTATTATTATTATTATTATTATTATTATTATTATTGTTGTTATTATTATTATTATTATTAGTAGTAGTAGTATTTTTATTTATTTTTATTATTATTTTTATTATTTATTGTTATTATTTTTAGTAGTAGTATTTTTATAATTATTATTATTATCATTATTAGTATCATTTTATTATTATTATTAGCATCATTTTATTATTATTATTATTATCATTATTATTATCAATAATAATAATGAAATTATTATTATTAGTATCATTATTATTATTGTTATTAGTTTATTATTACTCTTATCATTCTTCTTCTTATTATTATTACTATTACTACTACTACTACTCTACTACTACTACTACTACTACTACTACTACTACTACTACTATTATTATTTTTATTATTATTATTTGCTCACTAGAAGTTTTCACACAAGTAATTATCAGTGATAAGCAGTGGTGTTTCCTGGAGTCATTGACAACAAGTCTCCCAAAATTAATAGCACTCTCTGCCTATTTTTGATAACTGTTGCAAATCGCAACAGCTTCTTACCGTTGATTTTTCGCTGGCAACGGCCATTGGTCTTCTCGTAAATTATAGTGGCAATAAGCTTTCCTAAGATTCTGATTCTCTCTGCCCCTTCCCGTGGAAGTCTCCATAGTGTTTTCCCTCTTTGGTCTTTCCATCCTTCATGGCCATTCACAACCAGTTTCTATGGAACGTGTCGAGGCCTGTGCTATCATATGCGCGTGTGTCTGTCTTTTTGGGGTGTGTGGGGTATGTTATGAAATTTTGCTGGTCGTTTATTTCAACGTACGGGTGGCTGGTTAGCGTTCATAGTTTATGTGTGTTGATTTCCGCATTCGATTATTATTATTATTATTATTATTATTATTATTATTATTATTATTATTATTATTATTATTATTATCTATATATTAATACGATAGCGTGTGTGTGTTCGTGTGTCACGCTTCCGGCAAAAGCTCTGCGCATGCGTGCCGCACCTAGATTTTGAAAAACATTCAACTCGCCTAATTTTCGAAACAGTTTCAAGTATTTCTCTTTGGCGCAACGGTTAGCGACGTAGTATTTTTGACTTCGGTCCGACTGGTTTATAGTTCGATCCCAACCAACCTCTAAGACTTTTTTCTACATCGAAGGGAGGAGAGGGAGGTAGGGAGGGAGGGAACAACTGGGAAGACACATATTAATACGATAGCGTGTGTGTTATTTATGTGTCACGCTTACATCAAAATCAACGACCTTCCGAATCTTTGTATGCTACTCATGAATTGGAGCCAAATTTAATTTAATCTAAAGCATTTACAAAGTAATGTATAGGTTAGGAACAAGATAATTATTATTGAAAACATCATTTCGTGTAATTTACACGGGTCCCGCTAGTTATTATTATTATTATTATTATTATTATTATTATTATTATTATTATTATTATTATTATTATTATTATTATTCATACTAAAATTTTTCAAAAATCAATGTCTTCATTTTTTGTTTTTTTAAAAACTTCCAACCCATGTACTATGTTGAAGAAAAGTCTGCACTCCGTGTGAAAATAATGTGTAGCGAAGACCTGATTGGTAGAACTTCGACGAAATCTTGCATTTATGCCGAATAATCGTACCATCAAAGTTACAACTGATTGCGAGCACCTTGATCAAATCTACAATTATAATGGTTCAAAATTATCCAAGTTTTCTTCCTTGAAAACGTGTTTTCTGTCAACAAACCAATGCAAAGTCGCATACCCGCAGAAAGATTAGCCGCAATATTGAAGAATTGGACGATGTGGAAGTCCTGCCGCATCCACCGATAGTCCAAATGTTGCGCCATCTGATTACAGTCTATTGCGATGAATGCAACACTTTATGAAAGTCACCGATTCGAGTCATTTGATCCAAATTAAGAATCCCGTCAAGAAAATTTCGATTAAAAGCCGAAGTATTGATACTTTGACCAAATTCGAAAGCTTACAGGTCGTTGGCAAAAGGTATTGGGCAATGATGATTTTTATTTTGAAGAATAGTTATGTTTTTTTAATGAATTATTATTAAATAATACTAAATCATTTATCTTACACGGTGCACGGATATATTCTTAAATCTAATATATTCATAGTAATAGCTATTTCGTTTTGGCCATTTGGTCAAAATTGTTTTATTGGCAAAAATGTTTGCATTTTGTAAATTTCCAAGCAAATCGCAATCAAATCAAATTTGTTCTAATGGAATAGTGTGTGAAAATTTCACTTAACACACATAATCTTGAAATGAACGTTTAGGTACTTTTGTCCAATTAAGGTATTTTTGGAGTGGTAAGGGGAACTTTCTATATCTGAGGTTCTAGAGATTTTCCAGGGATCATGGAACCCTAAAGATAAGAATAATATTTAGAAAGAGATAATTAAAACAATCTTTTGCTTACTATAAAGAATTAACAATATTTAGGGAGGGGGGAGTGAGAGTGAGAGTGAGAGAGAGAGAGAGGAAGAAGGAGGGGGAGATGGAATAAAAAAAGATTAAGAAAGACTGATTTAGAGATAGATGTTTAGAGAGAGAGAGAGAGAGAGAGAGAGAGAGAGAGAGAGAGAGAGAGAGAGAGAGAGAGGGCGGATATACTCATAGTGCATTTTTTCTTTTTATTTAAAAAGTTTATAGAGAGAACATTTTGAAAGAAAGGGGGAGAGAGAAAGCGATTTAGAGAAAGCGATACATTTAAAGACAAATTTAGAAAAAAAAAACTGATTTAGAGAAAGAGAGATGATTTAGAGAGAGAGAGAGAGAGAGAGAGAGAGAGAGAGAGAGAGAGAGAGAGAGAGAGAGAGAGAGAGAGAATCTCCCCCGCAATTGTTCGGGGGTGGGAGTGAAAAACTGAGGCGTCACTCGCTGCCATTTTCGTTGACTTCTCTTCCAGGTTAACTTTCATGTTTCATTGTTCGTGTCATTACATTCATTCAGATCAAACGCCCGACAACATCAAAACGCACATATTTAACAGCGTCTGAGAATTCCCTTTTTTTCGATTTCTCTTTTCGATAAGGATCCAGAGATTGTTTTCTCTTAATACACAACTCGGGATTTCGTCTAGTATGGCACAAGATCTATTTGATATACAATGTTCTAATGTTATTCAATAGTATTCTACTGTTGACATCTGGAATTTCCCAGTATTTCAAAGAGTTCTCTTATAACGATTAAAATAGAAACTGTCACCAACCAGAACTTGTAATCGATGTTATAATATCGTTATAAAACACCCCAGAAAATACAAGCGGGTCGATCAGATATTATGCGAAACATTAACACGATTCATGCCCGTGAATCAACCAAGTATTTGGAGCCCATCTCACTGTCCACATTCTTTATCAGATCTGTTGTTGGGAGTTCAAGGCCATATGAAAGGACATATTTACCCATTTTTAAAACAAGAATGACACATTTAGTGATACCGAATTCCATTCGTATGTCGTCACTAAATAATTTAATCTTATTCATTAGGTTATCAAGTTGGGGTTCATTCTTTCCAAAAACTTTAAGGTCATCCATCAATAGTAAGTGGTTGACTGTAGGAAGCCCTTTCCTAAGTTCATGTCCTGCCTTCAAATTAGGTAAGAGCAAATCAACAAACATAAATATATATGTGAAGGACTCTGAATAATTAATGTAAGTACAAAAATCTACACCTGGAAATTAAAACGATGTGGCACAAAAAACGAAAGTTCTAGTCATCATAAGTTTCTTTAAAAAGGGGATTGTGAGAAATATCTAAGTAACATTCAAGGCAAACCAAGAAATTCAGAAAATAGTACTGACAAGTCCTCCGCATATTTTTAGAAGAAGACATTTCTTTTAAATGAATTAAAAAGTAAACATTTATATTGTCTTGCCTTTCGTTATAGATAGTCAATCAGCAGGGATATGCAAATACAGATAGCAAAAGGAAATGATAATAAAAATAAAAATAATAACAGTAATAATAACAATATAATAATAACAATAATAATAAGCAACTACAGGCCAATAACTAGTTACCAACAATGTGGAAAATCCTAACGGCACAACAGAGAGAACAAATCTATCACTCGATTAACAATCGTAAACTGATCCCCGAGGAATAAAATGGATGGCATTAAAAGAAAAAAATGGACGCATGATCTGCTATACATCGATCAAAAGATCCTGAAGGAGGCAAAAAAGCAGAAAAAAGAAAATATCCATCGCAATAAAGCCTACGACAGAATACTTCAAGCATGGATAATTGAATGCTTAAAAATGTACAAGATACCCGAAAGGATTATTATTCTCATTAATAAAGCAATGGGAACATGGAGACTAGAACTCACAGCTGGAGAACAACACCTGACGGAGATTATACAGTAAGACATCTCCAAAGGAGACTCCCTATCACCACTACTATTTATCATAGCCATGATGCGACTCAACTACATACTCAGGAAATGCGATCTCGCAGAACAAAAAATAAACCACGGAGGACCTGATGCTATTTTCAAAAAGCAAAAAGGAACTGAAATAGCTCATAAATACGACCTGAATTTTCAGCCAAGACATTCAAATGAAATTTGAGATGGAAAACTGTGCACTTCTAGAGATTAAGAGGGGGAAACTGGAGAAAATAGAGGTTATGGAACTGCCCAACCAAGAGGACGCTAGGCGAACAAGATAGCTATAAATATTTTGGAGCTCTGGAAGCAGACACCATCAAATCTACAGAAATGAAAGATAAGATTGGAAAAGAATACCCGAGAAGAACAAGGAAACTCTTAGAAACGAAATTATATAGCAGAAAGTAAAATAGATAGTAAAAAAATAAACACCCGAGCAGTATCCTCTTACATACCCTGGACCATTCATAGACTGGACAAAAGAAGAACTCAGGCACCTTGACTAAAAGACTAGAAAATAATAACCATGCACAACGCACTACACCCAAAAGATGATACGGACAGACTTTACGTGAAAAGAAACGAAGGAGTAGAGGACTGGTAAGTATAGAAGACTGTGTTGAAGACACGAAAAAGGGCTAGAGAAATCCAGAACATAGAAAGGCTGATCACCGCAGCAAGAGATATCATCCCAATGAACAACTCGAAACCACCGAAACCAGAAACAAAAAGACAAGAAAAGAAAAGTGGGGAAAACAATTACATGCACGTTTTGTAAGAATGACCAGAGAAGAGACCAACCAACATTCCTGGGCATAGCTAAGAAAAAGACACTTTAACAGAGAAACGGAATCTCTACTGACAGCTGCACGAACCAATGCGATCAGGACTAACTACATTAAAGCTAAAATAGCTAAAACCAAGAAAAACAATAAATGCAGATTGTGTGAACAAAGAAACGAAACAGTAAACCACATAATAAGTGAATGCAGCAGACTAGCCCCAAAAGAATACAAGAATAAACACGACTGCGGTGGAAAAGCAATACACTGGGAACTATGCAAACGATGCATTTCAAACACGCGGACAAATGGTACAAACATAAACCAGAAACAGTACTGGAAAATGAAAACCACAAAATCAGATAAACTCATAGAAAGGAGACCAGGTGTGATAATAGGCAACACGAAGGAAAAATCCTGCCAAATCGTAGATTTTGCCGTTCCAGCAGAACACAGAGTGAAGGTCAAAGAGACGGAAATAACGACGCAAATACACGGAACTTGCCAGAGAATTGAAAGGGATATGGAGCACGAAGAAAGTCAATATAATACTAATAATCGTAGGAGCACTAGGAACAGTCCCCAAAACCTGGAACAAACACTGGAATGAAAGAGAACAAACATTGGAATGAAAGGGATCACTGAGACCATACAAAGGAGAGCAATGATAAAACAGTTTCAATCTTAAGGAAAATCATCGAATGTGGAAACCAACCCGCGTAAGCTATGAGTGGTAACCAGTCATACGGAAGTTACAATAGGAAGAAAAAAAACACAGGAAGAATATCACCACATGAACTCAAGGAACAGAAACTGCAAGAAATTTAATAAACTCCCCCCCTCCCCTCAAAAAAATGTGTTGGCACCAGCCTCGGCTGATACCTCACAAAATAGTCGCGAAGGGTCAAGGAGGATGGGAAGACGGAGGAGAGAGAGCACTAACCAGACATCCACTGGAAGTGTGCAGATAGTACTGGGACCTTGGGGAGGCTTTGTGCCACCCAAATCCCAGAGGAGACCAATAGTCGTTACTAGCGGGAAATCAATGGTAAGCGGCTGTTTCGACACTGCAAAGTCATTTGCTATGGTTATCGAAAAGAGGTGGAGAGTACTGGAAATCTGGGGAGGCTTGTTGCCACTCATACTCCAGGGAACAACACCGGTTATTATCAATGAGCAATCACTGATGATGATTTTTTGAGAACTCCGAGTGAGTACCCATAACACATTGGCATCAATTGGGGGTATAAGACGTAAGTGGTCTAATGGATATCAACATTGACTATGGAATCAATTAAGTCAAGTTCAAATTCCAGACGGATGTATTGCATTCAAGTATTCTGTAATACCAATGGAACATGTATGGTTAACCTCCCCAGAGTTAGCGCTAAAATAGCAACTTATGTTCAATTAACGGTTTTTAATAGACGATACCCCCTCTACCTACAAAAGAAATCCCACCCACGCATAAAATCATTAATAAAAGTCACAATCTTTTCTGCAATCCAACCATATTAATCACAAATAAACTTCAGTATATACCTGTTCTAGTCATGAATGTCCAATAGTCTGTGATGATCAAAAATAGTCTGAGGATAGTTTTGATAGACATTATCTTTGAGATAACCCTATAAATAATAAAAAATCGGGGAGGTAGGTGTAAGATCCGATGCATGTATTAATTCAGGACCACACTCCTTACTGATGAGACGATTACCAAAGTGTCCCCGCATATCACTGAACGGTGATGGAACAAAAACTGTTGAACATTCATGAATGGACCTTGGTGGGCAAGTCAGGCATAGACTGAAGTTTATTTGTATCAAATATGGTTGGATTGCAGAAAGGATTGTTTATTTTATTAAAGATTCTATGGATGGATTTTTTTTGTCGGATGTCACCCTGTAGCTATTGTATTTTGACATTAACAAGCCTGGAACGGGTTGATCTGTTGTAAAATAGACGGACCAACCCAACAACGTATTCATTACCCATTATTTAAGAGGCTACATTTATCTAGACCATCTGGGCATAAAAATACACAACAAGACATTACGTGCACCTGCTTGGGACTGAATAGACTCACAATTTTATAAAATATTCCTCTATCTCGAATACAATAAGGTCAACTCCATAAACTACACTGCAACTATTAAAGGCTGTTAAGCACAACTTACATACAAACAAAGGAATAAGCATAGTTAGAAGACGAATGATCTCAAATTTAGATAATCCTATACGACTTATGATCTGATTTGTGGAAACATTATTGGTAAAATAGAAACTTTTGTTCAATAAAGCGTATACCACGAATCGGTTACTATAGATATTGTGTTTTGACATGAAGTAACCCGAATCGAGTAGACATGCCATAAAAGAAACAGATCATGAATAGAGTTTCTTTTTCAAGAACTTCGCTGCGGGAAGCAACATGGTCATCTTCAAATCCAATATCAATAAATGCTTCTCATACACCGTCGTCATAAGTAATGGAATTTTATTAATTCTATTTATTATTTTCAACCCTCTCATAATATTCTTCGTCATTTAATTCACAGTCAATCCATCTCATTAACCCTTATACTTGATAGTAGCGACTCATTAGTAAAAAGCAACTAAACCATGAAGAACAATGCACGATCTAATTGAAAATGTATAAAACGTTATTTTTATGTTTAAATTTTATATAAAAATCAACCTGATTTAATTCATGAAATAGCGGACAAAGCTTATTTGCTAGGGCTTCCCGTCTGTGGAACACATTACCGCAGGGTTCGTTTCTTGCAGACTAAAACGTAGTCGTCTTCAAATCCAATACCAACAAGTACTTGCTCTGAACCGTCTAATAAGTAATCAGACTTAGTTGCGTTGAGTGGCTCTTGGCCGTAGTAAGTGATGATCCATTATTAAAAAAAGTAGAGAGTGGGTTAATTTTATTTCTGGATCTGCATCTTTCTTTCGGATACGAAGCAAAGATGAATGGGGTCTACTCTTGGACACAACACGCATTTACATCCAGTTTTGTAGAAATATGGCCAGTGCTTCATGTGCAATCTTGCTAAAAGAATCTATCAACCAACAAAACAACAAAATAACAGAGATTCTTTGGTGAATACACTAGTCTTGCAAAATATAAAAACTGTCGGCCAAATGGAATAATCGAAAAAGGTTCAAACTAAAGTTGATCTCATGTAAAATATGTTATAACCTTGTAGCAGACTAGGTTGATCGAACTAATAGAAGAAATATAAAAAAAATAACTCCAGTGAGTTGAGGAACGAACAGCTAATTGTAGATGAGTAACATACCAATTATTAAGGAATCAATTCTAGCATGATCAACGTATCAGAAGATGACATCCCGAATCCCGACAGATGTTGGCGTGACTTTCTTTAAAATAATTATATAAAACGAAGGCTCGCAAAATCAGACAACTACGAAACGAGAGAATAGATTCAGTGTGGTCCATACCAAGCACCAATCATATCTAGCCGACAGCATTAACTTTTCTTTGCTCGCTTTACCTGGATTTAAATCGAAGACATCTAGTTACGAAATCGCGAAAGATTTACAAAAGAACTGTACTTCGTAAACACAACTAATAAAAAATACTTACATTTGTTATAAGACTATATTGCGGTTGTTTCTTCGTTAGATACAATCAGATGCACTTCAGAAGGTCATCATTGGTTCAACTTGATAACTTTCCACCCCACGATTTAATTTGCTTATGAGATTTGATTTTAATTAATGCGTTTGTGAAATCGTGTAAGACTGCTTGTGATCGTTTGAATTGATCATTATTACGCCATTTTATAGAAAACATTTTTTTCTCAATTTAAATTAAAGGCAGTCTTTATATTGAAGTAGATCAGATCCACATCCATTTAGCCTTGATGCTTTTAACACTCTTAACATTTCTCGTGCTCAGCGATTTGGCTTTTATGAAGCAGAAATGGCGCCAGAAATTGCGTTTATTGAAATGAAATAAAAAAATTATAGAAGAAAAAAAAATAGTTAACAATTTTTATAGTTTAGAATTTCGACGAGGGAATAATCAAGCCTCGATCTCATTCAAATTGGAAATAATATAAATCCATGCTTTTAATGCTAAATATAAAAGAATAAACAATTTTCGAGAGTTCAAATTTTGCGTCATGATTTTGTACAATATAGCTCAATAAAGTCTGTCTCTTCTAGTGCATAGATGTAGGCTAGATATCTTAGAATGAAATTAATGCTTATTACATTACGTTCTATATATATAGCTTGGGTGTTTAAAACTAATATGAACATATTGATATATATTAAAAAAATACATTAAATAACGAAAACATACTAAATTAATACATTAAATAACGAACACATACTAAATTAATACATTAAATAACGAACAAATACTAAATTAATACATTAAATAACGAAGACATACTAAATTAATACATTAAATAACGAACACATACTAAATTAATACATTAAATAATGAACACATACAAAATTAATACATTAAATAACGAACACATACTAAATTAATACATTAAATAACGAACACATACTAAATTAATACATTAAATAACGAACACATACTAAATTAATACATTAAATAACGAACACATACTAAATTAATACATTAAATAACGAACACATACTAAATTAATACATTAAATAACGAACACATACTAAATTAATACATTAAATAACGAACACATACTAAATTAATACATTAAATAACGAACACTTACTAAATGAATACATTAAATAACGAACACATACTAAATTAATACATTAAATAACGGACACATACTAAATTAATACATTAAATAACGAACACATACTAAATTAATACATTAAATAACGAACACATACTAAATTAATACATTAAATAACGAACACTTACTAAATGAATACATTAAATAACGAACACATACTAAATTAATACATTAAATAACGAACACATACTAAATTAATACATTAAATAACGAACACATACTAAATTAATACATTAAATAACGAACACATACTAAATTAATACATTAAATAACGAACACATACTAAATTAATACATTAAATAACGAACACTTACTAAATGAATACATTAAATAACGAACACATACTAAATTAATACATTAAATAACGGACACATACTAAATTAATACATTAAATAACGAACACATACTAAATTAATACATTAAATAACGAACACATACTAAATTAATACATTAAATAACGAACACTTACTAAATGAATACATTAAATAACGAACACATACTAAATTAATACATTAAATAACGAACACATACTAAATTAATACATTAAATAACGAACACATACTAAATTAATACATTAAATAACGAACACATGCTAAATTAATACATTAAATAACGAACACATACTAAATTAATACATTAAATAACGAACACATACTAAATTAATACATTAAATAACGAACACATACTAAAGTAATACATTAAATAACAAACAGATACTAAATTAATAGATTAAATAACAAACACATACTAAATTAATACATTAATAACGAACACTTACTAAATTAATACATTAAATAACGAACACATACTAAATTAATACATTAAATAACGGACACACACTTAATTAATACATTAAATAACGAACACATACTAAATTAATACATTAAATAACAAACAGATACTAAATTAATAGATTAAATAAAAAACACATACTAAATTAATACATTAAATAACGAACACATACTAAATTAATACATTAAATAACGAACACATACTAAATTAATACATTAAATAACGAACACATACTAAATTAATACATTAAATAACAAACACATACTAAATTAATACATTAAATAACGAACACATACTAAATTAATACATTAAATAACGAACACATACTAAATTAATACATTAAATAACGAACACATACTAAATTAATACATTAAATAACGGACACACACTAAATTAATACATTAAATAACGAACACATACTAAATTAATACATTAAATAACGAACACATACTAAATTAATACATTAAATAACAAACACACACTAAATTAATACATTAAATAACGAACACATACTAAATTAATACATTAAATAACGAACACATACTAAATTAATACATTAAATAACAAACACACACTAAATTAATACATTAAATAACGAACACATACTAAATTAATACATTAAATAACAAACAGATACTAAATTAATAGATTAAATAACAAGCACATACTAAATTAATACATTAAATAACGAACAGATACTAAATTAATACATTAAATAACGAACACATACTAAATTAATACATTAAATAACGAACACATACTAGAACTATTTCATAAAATCTCTCAGGGATGATTTTACACAATCTAATAGAACATTATAAAAATAAAATAATCAACAACTTTTTTTAATAAAATATTAAACAACTATTAAAAACCAACAAATCTGTTGTACATTTGAACATTTATTAAATTTTTATATTTTCAGTCTAATTGCTCAATAAAACTCTTAGCTGGATCGAAAATAATCAGTGTTCAAATAATTTAATGTATTTATTTAACAAAAGTTATTAATAATAAAAAAAAATATTAAAAAATGGTAAAAATCGATAAATTTTCTAAATGTACAACAGATTTTGTTGGCGTTTAGTAGTTGTTTAATATTTTATTCAAATAAAATTATTGGTTATCCATTTAAAAATAATCTTCTATTACATTATGTAAAAGTATTTCTAAGAGATTTTATAAAATAGTTTAATAATTTGTTCGCTATTTGAATCTATTAATTAAAGGGATTTCGATATACCTACACTAGTTTCAAAACCAACCTTTCTATGAATAGAACGTAATGTAATAATGAGTAATTTCATTCAGGGCTACTTCGGCTACTTCAACTAGGTATCATACTAGACAGGCTTCATTGAGTTACATGGTACAACATCATGAAGCTAAATCATGTCATATCAGAAGAATTGAATAAATTGATCCATAGACAGAGGTATTCAATTTTATTAGATGAAAACTACCACATAAATTTAAATATATGAGACTTAATTCAAAGAAATCGACACCTTTCGTTTATTGATTCTTTATGAGACGTTTATTCCATGTAATATCTTATTATTTTAAGGTTCTTATATTGAATCTTTTTGCGCAAATTGGATGTTTTATTAAAATACATTAAAAGGTAAAAAAAAAGATGGCGTAAATTCGGAAGGGGGAGGGGGTAGCCAGCACGAGAAACTGAGAGTGCGTCTAATTGGGTGAGGATGTTGTGATATGGTGAGGATGTAAGTGGTGAGAGAGAGGAGGCGAAGTACAAACCCTCGTACTTATCATTCCCAATGTATGGTTTCCCATCGGGAGAAGGCTTCTTAAACATCAAGAACGGTGGAGACTGAAAATAGAGAGACAAAAAGAAAAATAACACATTGAACCTCAACAACAACAAGAATAGTAGCGTTAAAGTGACGATACCATTAAAAGTAATTACTTGTGCATAACTCACGTGCTACCCTAAAGACAATTATATTATTACAATTATTACAATTACTGAATTTTTACATAACTTTACAATACTCCCAAGGAAATGATACTATTACAATTAACATGATATACACGCTGTAACTATTATCGCCTTCGTTGACCAACATCATAATTCATATACTTCCAACCAATGTAAGATTCCCTGCTGTACAAGGCTCCTTTTTAGAATTTATTTGCTCAAATGCTTATATATATATATATATATATATATATATATATATATATATATATATATATATATATATATATATATAATCAAATATAAACTAAAAGTAAACTTTTAGTAGATAGAACCTATAGTGAAATGGTTTAAGCTCAATATACGAGATAGAGCAATTATAAAGATAGAAGAAATAAGAGTGATAAACATGTACGAATGTCCAGATTCATTTCACACTTCGATTGTTCAATGCAAGGTATATTCTGTAATAAACTAATGTTTATTATTTCCTTAAGCCAAGGCTTTTCAAAGATCGAAATCTTATCGTCAGAGGAATTATACAGATAGATAAGTTGGCTGTGGAAAAGCCAAAGTTCAAACATTTGAAAAAATATTATTAAAAATGGAGTAAAAATTATTATGGAATATGAATAAATAGATTAATTTCATTGTGTAACATGTTTGAAAATTGTCATTAGCTTCTTTAAGGGGCAGTCAGAGACGCAAAAATACTTCCATTAAGTTCACAGACACAATTATATTGAAAGTACACTTCCTAGTATGTCTTCGTTTGAAAAAATATTATTAAAAATGGAGTAAAAATTATTATGGAATATGAATAAATAGATTAATTTCATTGTGTAACATGTTTGAAAATTGTCATTAGCTTCTTTAAGGGGCAGTCAGAGACGCAAAAATACTTCCATTAAGTTCACAGACACAATTATATTGAAAGTACACTTCCTAGTATGTCTTCATTTGAAAAAATATTATTAAAAATGGAGTAAAAATTATTATGGAATATGAATAAATAGATTAATTTCATTGTGTAACATGTTTGAAAATTGTCATTAGCTTCTTTAAGGGGCAGTCAGAGACGCAAAAATACTTCCATTAAGTTCACAGACACAATTATATTGAAAGTACACTTCCTAGTATGTCTTCATTTGAAAAAATATTATTAAAAATGGAGTAAAAATTATTATGGAATATGAATAAATAGATTAATTTCATTGTGTAACATGTTTGAAAATTGTCATTAGCTTCTTTAAGGGGCAGTCAGAGACGCAAAAATACTTCCATTAAGTTCACAGACACAATTATATTGAAAGTACACTTCCTAGTATGTCTTCGTTTTTAAGGACAGACATTCACATACAGAGAGGTGTTCTCTTTGATTATATATATATATATATATATATATATATATATATATATATATATATATATATATATATATATTTCATTTTAGTTAAAGGGAAAACAGTTTTCAGTGAAGGGGTTGTGCCCCCGGAGACCCTCTTAATATTATCAAAATCTGCCCAAATTTTAGGGAATATACATCATTTTTGGTTATTTACCTATGGTTTAAATTTCATTTGAATCTAATAGAAAACTGTTTTCAGTGCGGAGGGGGGATCCCCTCCCGGAGACCCCCACCGTTGAAGTGATATATTTCTTATATAGCCTATGTCTTTCACTGTGAAGTCAGTAGTTCACATGCCAATTGTCAAGCAATTCTGTCCAGCGGTTTTTGAACATAAGACACAAAGATCAGGTTGACACACACACACACACACAAACAGAGTTACTATTATATATATATATATATATATATATATATATATATATATATATATATATATATATATATATATAGTAGAGAATGGTAGTTTGCTTGAAGCATTGCTGGGTATAGTAGTAGTATGTTTTTGAAAGGCTGTGGGCAATGCAAATTCCGGGTAAGATGCAAGTTGTAAGGAACAAAAACAATAAATCGAATACGAAATATGACTTACTATTTATTTTTCCTAAAGTTACATAACAGCGAGAGTGTTTTTAGCTGTTTGTGTGATGTCCGGGTGATTAAAAAATCATTATTTAATATTTCGGGAAAAGAGACTTCCCTTTGTTAAAAATAATTAAACCAGAAGAAAAATTTCTCCGAATGTAAGATTCTCTGCACAGTCGGAGAAATTTTTCTTCTGGTTTAATTATTTTTGACAAAGAGAAGTCTCTTTTCCCGAAATATTAAATAATGATTTTTTAATCACCCGGACATCACATAAACAGCAAAACACACTCTCGCTGTTATGTAAGATTTTAGGAAAAGTAAATAGTAAGTCATATTTCGTATTAGATTTATTGTTTTTGTTCCTTACAACTTGCATCTTACCCGGAATTTGCATTGCCTACAACCTTTCAAAAACATACTACTAATATATATATATATATATATATATATATATATATATATATATATATATATATATATATATATATATATACTTAGGCAGCAAGTCATTATCTAAGCAAGCGTTGTTGAACGTCACGGTCTTTTTCGTTTGTATATCTTCTTCGTGAGGTTCTCAACCCGTCGAGCTATCCTTCTGGTTTAAGGTGGCAATCCGTATAGTACTTCTCCGATTGTTCTTAATTCGGCTATTTTTTTCGAGCGCTTTCGACTTTAAGAGTCGTCTTCAGGATTAGGTTGTTTTTTTTAATAAGAAGACTTGAGTTAATGTTTCATAGGTATCGTTAAGGGCGAATGAAAGAGAGAAGAGGGTGTGTGGTTGAGTTCATTTTATTCTATCGTTTGTGTGTTTGGTTTTATTGTTTATTTATTTATTTTATTAATTCTTATATTGGCTATTATTCATTCATGTATTATTATTTATTCCTATTACTATATTTACCATTATTTATTTATTTATTTATTTATTTATTTCTATTTATTATTATTATTTTTTTTAATTACTTTATTTTCATTTAATTATGGAATACTTTTAATATGTTAGTACCGGTGTGGAAAGCTATTTTGTTAATATTAGGCTGTTTAGTTTTAATGAATATTGCTTCTAGTATTTTAAGTCTGTTTATGCAGTTATTTTTGTGTATTATTCTGGTGTTAGATGTTAATATTTTCCGTATATCGGCCGACTGTAATCTTTTGTTATGTGTAGTAATGTGACGTTGGATGGCGCTGTTATCGGATAAATGGTAAGTTAGACGTCGACAGAGAGTTGGTGTAGTGTAGCCAATATGGGTGTTATGTATTTGTTCTGTTTGGGTTGTAGGGAGACATTCCTTAAAAGGGCATGAGAACATGTATATAATGTTAGTTTGGCTGAGAGTTGTATTGACAGTGTTATTTTTAATAATTAGGTTATTTGTTTAAAATTTTGTATAGTAAATTATTAGTTTGATCTTTTTTTGTCGGTCGTTAGGTTTAGTGTATCGTTTTATGATGTGAAGTATTGCTTTTTCGTCGAGTTTGTAGTTAGGGTGCGTCTGGTTTTTGTAATAAAAGTTGATCGTGTCTTTTTTTATGGGTTTTATTTTTGTTTTTATCATGTATGGAGTTTATATATATATATATATATATATATATATATATATATATATATATATATATATATATATATATATATATATATATATATATATATATATATTTACCATATTGCAACAAATTAAGATAGGCCAGTGTGGCGTTTAACGAAATTATTTAAAATCTAGTTTCGTAGAAGTTGTTTCCAGAAAAAAGAAACGTTAAATCAGATAATAAGATTGTAATGAAAAAGATATAGAGACCAGCCTTAGTTTCGAATAATTAGCTAGTAATTGATTTCGAGCGCTCAATTCGTAAATTGACGAGGTATTCAATGAATTACTGATTCCGATTAATATCTTTCGCCCTTACTGATAACAAGGTGGGTATAATGATAAATAGACGTAATGGAAATACAAATACCTCAATGCTTGTTACTATGAGTGTTTTGCCGGGTATACTGAAGTTATGTTCGACATCGCTTCCTTCAACAAGTATTTCATTAAAACCCCGGCTTGGTGTCCAATTACCGATCTGGAAATAAATAGAAAAAACACATTTTAGGATACACAGCACACGAGATATAAAAGCAGAAGAAGTATACATATAAATATATGAGAAAGGAAGGATGAAGGTAATCTGACGTAATGGGAAATGAAAAAGGAAAAACCAAAAAGGATGTTTTTTTATATATTAATCAACGTTTCGTCTTTATTTGTAAGACTTCCTCAGGCTGATAATTAAAAAAAAACTGTCATGCAAGTACGTGAGAATATTGGGTTGACATGATGGCTACTACCTTTTCTCATCAACCCATCATGTAAATCCAATATTTTCACGTACTTGCATGCCATTTTTCATTTCATATATATATATATATATATATATATATATATATATATATATATATATATATATATATATATATATATATCTCCACTCTCTCTCTCTCTCTCTCTCTCTCTCTCTCTCTCTCTCTCTCTATATATATATATATATATATATATATATATATATATATATTCTAACTCGGATTCTAACTCTGCCTGATGAGATTTCAGTTTATAGTAACTGTTGATCGATAACATCGACATGCCAGTGTCGCAGATTTTGTACATGTCTGTGTAAATAAAATTATCATATATAAAGCTCTATTTTGATATTGAGCACTTTTTATAAACCCGGTTAAAATTCTCTGGATTACCACCCTGTGGATATTTTTCACCTGGATTATTACCATTATTATATATATATATATATAGCGTGTATGAGTCAGCATGTTACGACTCTTTGGTCCTGATTGATTCAATTTTGTTGGTACTTGTTTCCGTAGTTCCTTTTACAATCAAATACTCACAGAAAGGACCACGCGAAAGTTGCCAAGGTCCTTAGTAAAAGTGGTGCTATGGATCCGACAAAACTCGAACACGACACATCGTCGTCAGGCCAGGTCTGTATCAACTTCACTATCGCACGTCAAAACAATAGCTCGACTGAGCCCTGATCTCTGTTTCCGCTCTAAAAGACTCTGGCCTTTCTTCATTTGAATACAATTCCGACCTTCTGGTAACCATTTGACCCATTTATAAACATTTTTACAAGAATATGCGTTTTCGTACATATCACAAAATCTGTAAATTTCTTGTAGTTTGCACACATGTGACATCTGTTTAAGGCTGGAGCCCTCTAGTTAATCTGTTACAATTTAGAACAAAACAAATATTTTTGCAGAATTAAAAAATACTTTTCTATAAACAAATTCCATGGAAACAATTTTTAAAGAAAAGGTACAATACATTTTTTCCAAAATATTCACATTACTTACTGAATGATCATGGTATATATATATATATATATATATATATATATATATATATATATATATATATATTAGTATACATTTTTCATTATACAAAAATTTTTGGCTACATATGTGCATACATGTTTAAGCTGCACCTTTAACTCTGGCTTCCTCAGGCCACTGTTAAATATAGACCTACTTGTTATTGGGCACTATCTGATAAACACCGTAGTTTCATTGGATTAATATGAATGATGGTTTGTTTTTTTTTTGTTTGTTTTACGGCATATCAGTCTTTTTCGGGTTATTTAATGCCGAATCCTGTCATTTTGGTAAAATAATTTATGCTTTAAGTTCTTTATATCTTTAAATATTTATTCATAGAGTTTTGTTTGGTTGTTTTGTAAAGGAAAATTGTTGTTTCTGTTTTTGGTTTTGCAGAACATGATTGGGTTTTGCAAAGGGAAAGCGAAAAAAAACAATGACATCAATGTTTGGTGCATGTTTGATTAGGAAGCCAGTATCTTCAGATAGCCTGATCTGGTAGCACCAGATAAACATTTATGAACCAACAATCATACAAACACATTAATATATATTTAATTTATATATAAGTCAATGTGTGTTTGTGTGTTAAAGAAAGCGATATGTTAAGAGTGAGCACAATGAAAATAAGTTTCAATAAATGTTAAATTTTTCACAAAATCTAAAGATACCATTAAAATCTTCCTTCGATTTCATCTAAATTAAAAATAAACACATTCGTTTCGATCCGGTAAAACAGTTGGCCGCTTTACAACTGTCTATAAGAACACTTAGTTTTTAACAGAACACAACCTCGCTATCGGTATTTTAATACAAACCTCATATCGAAAATATTACTTTTTTATTTTCTTACTACGCAAAAATTGAAAATATGACTACATTTGAAATTATTTCCGACCAGCTATATATCACCGCACAGCGAATACCACTATTATGTATGTATATATATAGTGCCCGGTGGTATATATATATATATATATATATATATATATATATATATATATATATATATATATATATATATATATATATATATACATAAATATATATATATATATATATATATATATATATATATATATAGAGAGAGAGAGAGAGAGAGAGAGAGAAAGAGAGAGAGAGAGAAAGAAAGAGATTTTTAATTAATTAATTTATAAACTAATTTTTGTATATATTTCTTTAATTAATTTATAAATTAATCAAATTAATCTATATATACAAAAATTAGTTTATAAATTAATTAATTAAAACATCTAGATATACAAAAATTGATGACATGTCCGATTGAAGGCGAATAAAAAATGCGGTCGTCTGCATATTCTTAAAAATGAATAAATAAATAAACTGCTCAATGTAGCGAAAAAAATAATATAAATACACCGGTAAACACCGGCCGTCTATCACCAAAAAACAATAACATAAAAATCAGCGTATATATATATAACATAAAAATCAGCGCATATATATATATATATATATATACATATATATATATATATATATATATATATATATATATATATATATATATATATATATATATATATATATATATATACAATAATCCCATAAACGCACTAGTCATACACAGAGACTTTTACTCACAATTTTAACTTTACAAACCGCATCCTCCCTAGGACTGAATACTCTCTCCTACGTCGCAAATGCATCGAAAGCGCTATAATACTTCTCTCGTCACTATCTAATGTAAATCTGAGACTAAGATCATATTTCGCTAGGAAACATCTGGCAAAAATTGCACTGAAACAATGCAATATATTTCGCCACTGTAAAGTTACTTTTCTTTTTTCCTACATTGTATCCATATTTTCCATTTGTTTTCCTTCTTCTTCCCCTTTCCCATTTTCACATCTCTCAGTACGTTTTTTATTGTTCTTTCTTTTTTTTTCAAACAATTAAACACGTGCAAATAACATACTGTTGTGCGTTATTCTTTTTTCATATGTTTATACTGTTATCGAATAAATTTAAAATCTAAACTTTTTTCTGAAGTCATTCGTCCATCCGAACGAAACCGGTAAAATCTCTCGTTTCTCGATGATTTTTTCCTGTATTTAAATTCGTTTTTCCGTTTGTCTGTTTAACACATCTTATCTTTAACGGCATTTAATTTTATGATATATATATATATATATATACCACTAAAATGAGGAAGAAGAAGAAGAAAAATATAATACAGTATCGCATGACAAAGTTGTTTTACAATGAAAGCTTGCAAAACAATTAAATGAATGATTTAAATTGCATTATGTGTTGATTTTTAAAAATATTTCACTTAAATACGTTTTCATGCGTGCCTCAAAGATGTCAATTTCCTCATTAAAAAACGCCAATCCGTGCATAATATCGACCGGAGTCTACTTATCCTAACGTATTTTAGAACTTGACGTGCTCTTCTGTCTCTACGCTGAGTCGACCCCTCGGGGTTAATACCATCAAAATGAGGAAGAGGAAGAAAAGAAAAAATATAATACAGTCTCGCCTGACAAAGTTGTTTTAAAACGAAATCTTGCAAAAGATAATAAATAAATGATTTTTCATTTAAATTGCACCAGGTGTTGATTTTCAAATATATTTCACTTAAATACATTTTCATGCGTGCCTCAAAGATGTTGTCCATTTTCATATATATATATATATATATATATATATATATATATATATATATATATATATATATATATATATATATATATATATATATATATGGGTTATAACAAAAATATATATTTTAGTATATACTCTTTATAATATAATAATGTTCAAAATTGCAAGCTCAATGAAGTTGTATTACAAGCTTCAGAGCATATATATATATTATAGGTGCATTCCAGTGACCAAAGAAACATTAGTCCATACACAAACCTGTCATCGGATCTTTCAATTTCTTAATCCTCGTGTAACGTCGGACGACCACAACCAAACTTTTCTTCTAGTCTTTCAATTTCTTTACTTCTATATATCAACGAATACTTGTATTTATGATATACTTATATTGTATTTTTAAATATTTATTTTTTCCAAATTCAGTGCTATATATATATATATATATATACATAAATACATATATATATACATATATATACATATATATACATCCATAGGGGAGGTCGATTTTGAAACTGTAAATAATCGCACTCGAAGAAAGTTGCCAAATAATGTCAAAAGTTACCACAAGAAATATTTTTCTTCAAAACTTTGTATTTATTTGAGCATTGCAACTTTAAGATCAAATAAATCGAGATTTTTTTATCACGGCCTAGATTTCACCGGCAGAAGTGTCGCCTTAAATTAAACCCGGGTTTTAACAAAAAAAGTAATACATTACTTAATAATAAATATTTTAAAGTTTATTATTCTTTTTCTTAAGAAATTAAATGTACATATTCAAATTAAAAAGGAATAAAACACTATAATATTTAATTTTATATATAAATAATTATTTATTTACATAGGCGTTTTATTTATTGGATATTTTTTATGGTATTCACCGGTTGAAAATTCAACGAGCGAATTTGAATTCACGTGTTGATTCTGTGTTTACACATTTAATTATCACAAATATATATTGAATTGTTCTTAAAGTAGACTTAACTGAAATAATTATTCTTATTTGTTTATATTTTGAAAGTTTGTATTTATTCATTAAGAAGCTAATCTCGTAAGTAACTACGTACGTAAGGTAAGTACACTTTTAAAAAAAAATTGATGCATATTTCAAATTTTATCAAATTTAATTAAAAAAATATGATGGTAACATTAGTGAATAAGCATCATATTGGTGCTTCTTGAGATAACAAACCGAGGTAATTACGCTAAATACAATTCTAACTTTAGACAATACATACGTGTTAGTGTGTTAATAAACAGTATTTCAAATTTTAGGGAAAACAAACAAGTAGTTTTTTATTTAAGATTTTCGAATTTTCGTCGACCGCGAGGAGAGAGTTTTTTTCTGATTTTTTTCTGATTTTTTTGGAATCCATCGAAAAAATTCAAGGGTATTAACTCTTCCTGGCATAAACCGAGATTCTCGTTCAAAATTAGCAGACTTTATACTGTAACAAATTATAAATGATCAAATTTGAAAATCTTAAATAAAAAACAAACTACTTGTTTGTTTTCTCTAAAATTTGAAATACTGTTTATTAACACACTAACACGTATGCATTGTCTAAAATTAGAATTTTATTTAGCGTAGTTACCTCGGTTTGTTATCTCAAGAAGCACCAATATGATGCTTATGCACTAATGTTACCGTGTTGAAAAAATATCATGGTAACATAAGGGCATAAGCACCAAAAATATTTGTGTAATTTAATTTCTCATAGTATTTTTCTTTTCAGGTATTTTATTAAAAATGGCTGGAAAATCTGCAATTTCAACTCGCAGTAAATATGAAATGAACTTTTCAGGTCCACCTCTACCATTAAAAAAAACGGAGCCACCAATTTACCGACAAATTATCCAATATAGTTATTATTTAATAAATACTTATCCCCACCGTTCAAATTTTGCTATTTCTAAATTAATAACAAAGGAAGTAATCGATATTTGGAAAGCTGTTAATCCACGTTTACCTTTATTAAATGAAATGACTATTATAAAAAAAGGTTAGTATACTATGCTTCAAGAAAGCAAAAGAAATAAATAAAAAATCTCTCCCTGCTTCCCAAAAGAAATTTTTGATAGAAAAACTGGATTCATTATTTTATATTTCATCCTGCTCTTGCAAACTGCCAGTTTTAAGTTGTGACGACTATCATGTAAAATGCCATGAAGAAAACTGCAAAATTCAACACATTATTTGCACTTGCCCTCTTCAACAGAAAGTAAGTTATTTTCTATTTTTTTTTCCAATGTCTTTATGAGACAGCCTTATATCAAGACCAATTTCCATATTTTATTATTATTCAAATATATAAACCATTTTTTCATTATATTTTTCATGCAAATTAATTTTTATATTAATCTATTTAGATGTATTTTTAATATAAATAAAATTTGACTTTTCAGGTTCCAGTTGAGGATCGTGAATACCTAAAGGATCAAAGAAGCAAAATAGGGCCCAAGGGCACTTTTCAGCTTGGCCCAGTAGATAGAAATGCTCTAAAAAAAGTAAAAAGAAAGTAAATGTGCTAAGAAAAAAATTACATTCATCACCTTCAACATCAAATGTCCAGGATAATGTTTCTTCCCCCTCCTACTCATCTTCTCCAAATGAAGAACCAGAAGAATATTTGCAGTCAAATTTCCAAGATATGCTCTCGAATTAGTCAGGGGGGTATATCTTCTAATCTTGGAGCCAGCCTTGCCAATGCCTTCCTCTTAGATTTGAAAGCTGCGGGCCTTCTTATACCCAATATTAATATGAAAGATATTATTATTGATAAATCTAAAGTCGATAGGGCAAAGACTAAAGTGAAAATAACTGCCCAACAAAAACATAATGAAAGTGTGGAAAATATTATATGTATTTGAGTTGATGGGAGAATGGATAAGGACACATTGATGTATAAGGAAATTGTGGATGAAAATAGACAGAGAATTATGAAAAAAACTAAGGGACCAGAACACCATTTAACTTTTACAAAAGAAACACCATGTGAAAGTAAATATCTGACACATAGAGTTCTTCCTAATAGTGGTGCAACAGGTGCTGTTCATGCAGATCAAGTGGTGGATGTTTTGCATGAATTCCACAGTGAGAACAGTATCAAGGCTATACTTGTTCACAAAACTAATACCAACACAGGTTGCGAAGGTGGAATGGTTGCAATTTTAGAAAAAAAACTTTTTAAAAATCTTCACACAATTGGTTGCTCTTTGCATCATAATGAACTACCTTTCAGAGCCCTTTTTAAAAACATAGATGATTGCGCAAAGGGCCCTACAACATTCAGTGGCCATCTGGGGAAATTATGCTCAAATGATTGCCATGATTTACCACAAATATCATTTTCCACTATTAGCAATCCTCTAGAGTCAATTTTTTAAATTGATGAAATACATGATCTTAGTTCTGACCAAAGACTCCTTTATGAATACACAGTAGGTATTTCTAGAGGTAAGGTTGACTCTAGATATGCCTCCTGGAAAATTGGTCCTTTAAACCAAGCAAGATGGTTAACTTTGGCCATCAGGCTCATGTGTTTATGGACTCGTGGTGCATACCCACAAAGGCACACAGCAAAACTACACTATGTAGTAAATTTTATTGTAAATGTGTATGCCACTTCTTGGTTTGAAATTAAAAGAAATAGTAAATTCCACAATCAGCAAGTGCACATTTTTAATATGATCCAGAGGATTAAGGTGCAGCCTCAGGAAATCCAAGATATCACATTTAGAAATATACAAGATAATACATTTTGTTTACTGCCTGAAAACTTTCTATATTCCATGGTTAAATCTGAGGAGATTGAAGTAAGAGAAGAAGCTTTAAAAAGAATTTTGGCCATTAGGTAAGTAATATTTATTCATATATCTCTGACTCAATTATTTATTCCAATTTATAGAATGATTTTTAAAGATTTTATCTAATTTCACCATAATTATTAAAGCAGTACAGATTGGATGTTTTTAATAATTCAATTAATTAATTTGTTCTTTCAGGAGTGAGGAGTCAACCAGAAAAAGATTAAAAACAATACCACCTATTAATTTTAATGCCACACATTGGACACAATTAATAGATTTAAAATTATGCGGCATGTTTGAACCACCAATGACGGAAGATTTTACTGAATCTGAACTTCGACAATTGTTGATGAATGGAACCAAGCTTGACTTGCCAGATTTGCCCTCACATTCTCAGGGCGTGGAACGGGCAGTTAAGTTAATAACAGAAGCTTCACAAACTGTATATGGTTTTGAAGCAAGGCATCAACACATTACAGCCAAAGTTTTGAGTCAGAAATTGAGACCAGCATTTTTGTCTAAAGAGGTCTTATATGGAGCAATTTGACTCTCTATATTAAGCTCCATTAAAATAGTGTTAGGGTTTTCCTTATTTCTTTACTTGTTATATTTTCACTTATAAAAGAAAAAAATCATTTTTTTAGGTATTCAAATATTACTGTTTAATTCATAACGTTAAAAGGTAGTTTACAAAAGCAGATACTGAAAATGAGGGGGGGGGGGCAAATTTTCAATTTGAAGATTTCTTTAATTAATATCATTTTTATAAAATAAAAGGACATTCCCTGATTTTAAATGCTAAAATTATTTGGTTTTCACACCAGTATTCAAGCAAATCTTGCAAAAACGAGGAATTTTCAGTATATTCTTGTCTACGATCTTTGATACCAAACGCTAAAAAAACCGCTGAATTTTGATCTAATTTTTTGCATGAGTATTTAATAGGTCTATATACAACCTTCGGTACGTGCCTTTTTTTAATATTAAAAAAAAGTGCATGTTTGTTTCTTTTTTATCCATCTTTTCATGTTGACGGACTAATGATCTAATCGATCTGTTCGAGTATGAACAAGAACTCGCCAAAACTGCCAACGTTTTCAACTCCCATGAGTCTTCATCAGGCACGTGAGGAGTTGAAACCTTACTCATTCGAGCAAACAAATCTACCATCAATCAAGCTCGATATTAGGGGGGGGGGAGAAGGTATACTAAAATGCCTTTAATACATATATATAAAAAAAGAAAATTTGTTTTAATAGAGTTTCTTAATAAATTCACCAGTTTTAAGTTTCCTAACTCCAAACATGCCCGATGAAAACTCATGGGAATCGAAAACGTTAGCAGTTTTGGCGAGTTCATGGTCCCACTTGAACAGAACATTAGCTCATTTGTCCGTCAACATGAAAAAATGGGTCAAAAAAGAAATAAAAAGAAATTGTCCCTGTTGTTTAATCATACATGCATACTAATATATATATATATATATATATATATATATATATATATATATATATATACACATATACGTACACACATATCTATGCATATACATACATACATATACATATATATATACATATATATATGTATATATATATATATATATATAATTTTTGACACGACTCGATTCTTTTAAAAAACATGACCCCCCGCCTCCATCATCATCTATGCCAAATTTTACAATTTCTAATTATACATATGGTCTCCCCCTCACGGTCTGTAATAAATTATGCAATCCCCCCTCTCAATTTATACTTATAGATTACATATGCTTCAAATTTCCCCCTCTCTCCAAATATGTATTAAATAGATTGTTACCACCCCTCTCTCCAATTATATTTGAATTGTCGAGTGTGAATTTAATTCTTTTTTCAGTTTAAAAAATGTAATCGTCTGGATAGGATGCTTGAAAACACCACAAGCTTGAAATAAATTATTGCATCGATGATTATGTAATTTCGTGTTATTATATTTATATATATATATATATATATATATATATATATATATATATATATATATATATATATATATATATATATATATATAAGCAGGATGACTCCAAATAACTGAACACTCTTTAATACGTGATTGTCTTCGCACACGAAATTATTTAAAAACTTCTGTAGTAAAAATAAACTGCATGCTAATAGAGCTTAGTTATAACTTTAGACACATTTTTGGCATTCATTTGCTATTAAGCCATGCTAAAATAGTTTTTTAATTGTTGAGAATCTGTAGAAGTCTATGCGATTTACCGGTAATATAAATCGATTTTTCACACTCGATACTGTGTTGGTCGATATACCGTAAAACAGACACACCTAACCATTAGCTCTATTTCCATTCTATCATATTGTTATAAGTCTATCATTTTCTCATAAAACCACGACCAACGGAAATTAAAAATCGGACAATTGAAGGATCTTACTGATGTACGATACGAAAAAAAGCCATTTCAACCAAGCAGAATGTCCTTATGCAATGCACATGCGCAGTGGTCATTTCCGGCTGTTCAGTATGCTCTTGTGATTACTGCAGGCAGACAGTTTTCACTCATTTCCAACGTTACAGTCGATGTTTTATGATTGCACAAGAATTGTTTTATCGCCCAACTTCCGCATAGATAATCAAAGCAAAGCGGGACGTAGAAAATACAGTGCAATAAATGTGTGCAGCTTTTTGTCGACCTCGTTGTCTATTGCCTGTTTTTGTTGTTTTGTCCGGTGCAGAAAATCGAATCATAATAGTTTGGATTCGTTTGTGAGTTATTTAATACCCCAAAGCAATACACATGACACATGCTTATTTGCGAACGATTCATAAATAAAGAAACAGAGCTCATTTTCAAGTCTAAATGCTTATACGATCGGTACTTATCTCCGTTTTTTGAAGCGCTAAGCGGAGCAGATTTCCTGTATCAAAATCATTTTAGATTAATGTGTCATCGCTTATCAAGTCCCGGAGGCCACTCAAGGATAAATGTTAGAACAATTATCAGTTAGCGATGAACAACATCATGAGAGGATTAGAAACAATGGGTGAAATGGTCAGAAATTTTATTATCTAGGCTGACAGCTAGAAGAACTTGTTAACAAAGGATCTGTTGTAGACAGCTGGGAATCGGCCCCATGGTACTGTATTCCACAGAATTAAAAAAAAAATCTTTCTTCATAGAAATTCCGTTTAGTTGTAAGTACACAGAGAAGGGACGGTAAATTTTATATAGTGGTTGTAGGTTGACGAGTTTTTGCTGTGAATATTTTACAGAGGAGATTGGAGCTCACTCGATCACCTACCATGAAAGTAACGATAGAGTAGAGAAAGACTAGCGATGCCTTTTCTGTAAGAAAAACGTCCTACCCAAGTGAAGAGAAAATCACCCACTAGATTTCGAATCGACTTAGTCTATCTGCTATAGTAATTTCTTTGGTTGGTATATAATCTATGTATAACTAATAGTCATGTACTTTTACTATAGTAATTTGTGATTTTGTGCTATTCTCTCTCTAAATGTATTCGCCCTATCTACCTCTCCTTCCTTCTACTCATCTAACCGTTCTTCCTTCCAACTTCCGGTCTCCTATTATCAATTCCATCAGTCTTTGCTTTCATTCATGTCCTTTGTCAACGTGTCATATTTTAAAAGAATCTCTACGCGGCTGTGAATATTTTCAATTTTGTGCATATCGCCTTTTCTACTGTATGTCTATATAACATACAGATTGAAATAAAGGCTTAAACTGATATTGTAAAATTTTGTATATTCGGACTACTGTTCTCATGTTGGGTGGTTTTATCACAACGTTTCGGCCGATGTAATCTCCGACCTTCTTCAGGTGTACTTTGTCGAACTCGGAAATATTTCGTCGCCCGCACTGAACCTTCAACCTTCAGATGACTGTCACTTAGAACTGAATTATACTTAGTACTATATCCACTGCGCCACGGGTCCTTGCGGACAGTTATATTATGAATTTTGAGAGCCTTAAACCTATTCTTGTTTTTGATCTAACTACTTATCACTATAGATCACTACTTATCTATTATTCATAATTATAGGTTCCCATATTATCAGTGCGGGCGATACGAAGAATTGCGAATTACTGAAGACTTCTTCCCAGTCATGGCAGATGGAACGAGAGCATGCATGCTACCCCGTGGATTTAATAAAGAGTTCCGTTTGAAATTCCGTCCAGATTCCCGAGTTCGACAGAAATATTACCGAGTTCGACAAGGTACACCTGAGGAGGGTCGGAGTTTACGTCGGCATAAACGTTGTGATAAAAACACCCAAGATGAGAACAGTAGTCCGAATATACCAAATTCTACAAATTATCAACCCTCATCTGAAAAATTCCGTAACTAAACTGATCTTATTGTGTATTTTTCTTGTTTTCTATTTGAACTTTCCATTATTTTACTGATCAAATCAGAAAGAACGATTTTTCGCCCTAGACCTTGATCAGACAAGTATATTAACAACGTGCAGATCAAAGGGACGTCATACCACTTTCGCTTGTACATGAATTAAGACAGTTAATGTACTAGTGTGATAAAGGATGTGTTTGGTTTGTCTGTTATAAATATGACCACACTTTAGAATGAAGAAAAGACAAAGAGAGTGACTGGAACGGAAAGAAAGTGGAAAAGGAAATAGAGACGAAGAGAGAGAGAGAGAGAGAGAGAGAGAGAGAGAGAGAGAGAGGGGGAGAGAGGGGAGAGAGAGAGGGAAAGAGTGAGAGAGAAAGAGTGAGAGAGAGCCAGGGAGAGTAATAATTTAAGACAAGGACAGAACAGTAAGAGAGAGGGAGAGAGAGAGTAACAATGTAAGGGACAGAAGGAAAGAGATGAAGAGAGTGTGAAAAATAGAGAGAGAGAGAGAGAGAGAGAGAGGCGGGGAGGGGGAGAATGCCTAGGAAACAGAAAAGAAAAAGAAAGAGAGAAAGAAGGAAGTGCGACTTAATAATAAAATAAGTGAAAGTAAAAAAAACAGGAGAAAGAATGAAAGATCGTACCAACAAAGAAAGAAAAAAGAGAAAAAGAAATAAAAGGGAAATAAATAAAGAGAAGAGAAAGAGAGAAGCATGAACAGACGGAAGTAGTATGACGTCACTTCCGTCTACATGTAAATTAAAGCCATTACTATAATACAATAAAGGATTGGTAGATATTATTTTATTAATCGTTATTTTTACCGAATACAGACATTTGATATTTATCATGTCTAAATTAATGAACTTGAAGGTGGAGTTTTTAAGGCAGCCAGTGAGTATCACAGTTGGCCTATATAAGCAACAGTTTGATTGATAGTGTTGGAAAGTCATCCAAAGGATCGCCATATTGAAAGTGCATTTATTTAATTTTGGTTCGCCCCTTTCTTCTCCCAGTCCTCTTCATCATCGTTAGAAATAACTTAAAATGTTCATATCTGGTGGCAGTTTATTGACACGATTTAATAATATCCCAGCCAGTGTTGGTCTCGTCGCTGCGCGGATGTCCTTCATGAATTTTGATGAATCATAGGCGTCCTCTATCGGCTGGCGATTGCAATCACGGCTTCCCACGCTCGGGCGTCGAATTAGGGCTTGTCGCTTAGACGCGAGATCTACTCGAATCTGACAGAATCGAAGAGCTGGTTAACTGCCTCGAGATATATGGCTAGTTTGGAACTAGAGAGGTTGTGTATGTATGTGTGTTCGAACGTGGTTGTGTGTGTATGTGTGAGGGAGAGCGGGAGCGAGAATGTTATTGCTTCGCCGATGATGCATTGTTTTGTGTGATTATTTAAAAGGCTGGCTTGGATACGATACTTCAGCCGCGTAGAGATTCTTTTAAAATATGACACGTTGGCAAAGGACATGAATGAAAGCAAAGAACGATGGAATTGATAATAGGAGACCGGAAGTTGGGGGAAAACGGTTAGATGAGTAGAAGGAAGAGGAGGTAGATAGGCCGAATACATTTAGAGAGAGAACAGGGTATGAGTGGGAAGAATAAAGATATGACAGAAGAAAATGGGTGGATAAGCATAGAGATACATATATAAAAGACTGGGGCAAAGATACAAAAATACAAACATACACATGAGTTTGACAGAGACACAAAGATATTGAGATGGATAGATAGAGAAAGAGAGAGAGAAAGAAAGAAAGAAAAAAAGAGAGAAACGGAGATAGATAGATATAGAGACGATATAGAGAAACAACGAGAGAGAAACAGAAAGAAAAGTTATACACATATACACACAAGCGCACGCACCCCCATATATATATATATATATATATATATATATATATATATATATATATATATATATATATATATATATATATATAGTATGTTAAGAAGGCTGAGGGCAATGCAGAGTGCCGGGTAGGTTGTAAGCTGGAAGGAACAAAAATAATAAATCGAAGTGGGACTTACTATTTATTTTTTTCTTAAAACTTACATAACAGCAAGTGTTGTGTTGGTTGTTGGTGCGTTGTCCGGATAATTATTAAAAATCATTTATTTAATATTTCGGGAAAATCTTCTCTTTGTCAATAATAATAAACACCAAAGGAAACACCCGTCTGTGTAGAGAATTCACAAAAATGGATGCCAGAGAGTAGGGTTGAAGCAAAGCAGTCCCGCAGAGAATATATATATATATATATATATATATATATATATATATATATATATATATATATATATATATATATATATATATATAAGTTAGCTACGTTGATATGTTAATATATGTGTATGTACAGGACTCACTCGTGAACTAATTACATGACCAATATGCATTTTTGGAACGCAGCTGTTAGTCGTAAGGGTGTATATGTGGGCTACATTTACTTTAATTCTTTGAACTATTTTGAAGTGTTTTAGGAGACATGATATAAGCACAACCTCCCTTTGAACATTCAAATGTCAGATTTGCATTGAATTTCATCCATAGTCATTAGACGCCAATGAAACAAGCTAACATGAATTTTATTTTCTTAAACCCCCTTAAGCTTAAGCTATAATATTGAGACATTTTTTGGAATTAAAATCATATAATGGATTTTTATCAAAATTTAAATAAAACATTCTAGACAAAAGATTTAATATGATTATATCTTGATTTTCATCTACTTTACATTAAAATGCTGCAAAACCTTTTTTAAAAATTAAAGTGATGCAAAAAACTGTTTTGTTTGGAGAATTAATCTTACCCGTCCTCATACGGAGATTCTATATGTTGATTCAAAAAACATTGTTTACAAATAAAAACAAATATAGGGATTATTTCTCTCGCATTTGAAATGTGGTTGTCACAAACAGTAAGCGGGTTCGAATTATTCGGGTCCGGGTTTGATTCGTTCGACCAGCAGTACAGTTACATGATCCATACTAGTGATTGTTGTGTGCAAAATCTATGCCACACCTCACTACGACTAAAATATAAGCCCCCTTTTCATCTTACCCACCCTAAGGCAAATTTACTAATACTCCAACCCTCCCTATTTCACTGCTGCCTTAATGGTACCCACTCAAAGCTTTCCATATTCATTTCATTTTTTTGCCACCACTGAGTTATCGCAGCCTGGACTCTCCTCCAGCACTCACAGAAGCGCTCACAGAAGCTACTTTTCCTTTATCACTCCATCATGTCAACCCAAAATTTCGATGTATTTGCATGACATTTTTCTTCAAATTATCATCCTGAAAGAAGTCTTACAATAAAGACGAAATATATATATAGTATGTTATGCGAAAATACTTATGTCAGTTTAGCCACACAGATGCTTCCACGTTTTATCACCGTAGGGAAACGTCAGGCTAAAATGTATGGAATTCGTGTTACTGGGTGTTTTTATATATACACGTGGGTTCGAGTCTAGCTAGCTAACCAACCAGATTCATTGCTATTCTCTCTCACGGGTTAATGTTCTCATTAGCCAATAGCAGGGCTTCTCCCAAGGAAAGGTTCGGGTGAGTTTTACGTTATAGGGGTAACGCACCCTTTTGTGAATGTGTCGAATTAATCGGTAGCCTTTTGTAACACCTGCGTGCATAGGATAGTTTTCTATTTTAGGTTTAGTTTAGTTTTTTATTTACTTATTTTATTTTTTTTATTTATTGTTATCCTAAAGTAAAGTTTAATCTGTGTATACAGTTTTTTGCTATTTCACTTCTACTATTTAATAAGTTTGGGGGGTCTTTTAAGTTTAGAATTTCAAATTTCTCATTCAGCCACAATCTAAACGGGTCGTCTAAATTTCTACGTGTACTGGCCTGTCGTACTATTTTCCACTCGATTATTGGCAAACATCCGCTTTCGTTGAGATCCCATGGATGGGTCATTAGTGCTGTTTTTATTAGGCGTTTTTTGTTATTGAATGTGCTTTTATGATCGTAATATCTGGCTTTAAAATCTAAGGAGATCATACCCACATAGTACTTCTTATTATTCAGGCTTTCTTTGGCGAATATTGTGTATTGGTAAGCAATGCTTTTGGTTAAGCATTTATTTTGTAGTGAACAACGAGTCCGAGTTCTACAGTTACAGCTTTTCTCTTCATTATTAACTTTCCTTTTCTATTAAGGTTATTTATTACTATTTCTTGTGGTTATATTTTTGTTCTTGTTAGCGTTAGATTTATTGTTGCTATATTAATCACTTTTTTACGCATTTTGTTTTTATTTTTTTCTCTACGTCCATCAGTTAGTATTTTGTTATTGTGTGCTTTAATTATAATTTTTGCAGCAACTGTAGTAAAGTTTTAAGTCATTTTTTATTGAATATTTCGTACAAGATGTTAGTTATGGGGAAGTGTTTTTCGATGAGATTTAAGGATCTCTTGCCAAGTTTCGTTTTTAGCATTTGATTATATGGGGGTGTATTCCAGATTATATTTCGTTTTCCTTTGTTTTTAATTTTATTATAATTATTTGTGTCCTGTTTTATTCATAATACAGCTCTATATTTTTATTGAGCACTCTTTCATAAGCCAGGTTTGATTCCCTTTGGATTTCTACCCTGTGGATTTTTATCCTACCTGGATTACTATATATATATATATATATATATATATATATATATATATATATATATATATATATATATATATATAGATAGATAGATAGATAGATAGAGAGAGAGAGAGAGAGAAAGAGAGAGAAAGAGAGGGCAAGCATATAGAGAAAGAAACGGTCCGAGCGTAGTCGAAATACTCAATTTAAATGAAGGACGAGAAAGAGAGGGCAAGCATATAGAGAAAGAAACGGTCCGAGCGTAGTCGAAATACTCAATTTAAATGAAGGACGAGAAAGTTGTCTACCCTACCGTTCGGCGTAATCCCCGCGGTGCCGCTCTGATACGCGTAGCAATTACAATGGGCAGTGTGACGGATTGGCCTGCTTTGCATTTAGTCAGAATATGCAGCAACGACTGACCCAAAAAGTGAGTGCCGCGCGCGTTGAATTAACAAGCAACTCAAATACGGAAATGCTGTCATTGGAGTTGCATTCTCTTCGCGTTGATGCTGATAGAAGTTTCGTATGTTTCACTCATTTTATGGACAGTATGAAGTTGAGTCAGATAGAAAAAGGTTTGCCATCCCTTTGCATCTGATTTAAATAGATATCACTCATTTAGTTGTTTTTTCTTCCTCTCTCCCCCATTATATATATATATATATATATATATATATATATATATATATATATATATATATATATATATAGTTTATGAAAGGCTATAATAATGCGGAAATATACTGGATTCTGAGAAGGAAAACTTAATATTGAATGAAAAGAATTTTACATATAATATATTTTACTTGCTTTTAAGTTTCTCGCCAGTCACTAGCATCGTAAGTTTGATTTCGGGGATATAACTGCTTTCTCAAGTGTTTCTATTTATTTATCTCAATTTGCAATTGATAATACGACATAAAATCTTGATATTCTGTATATATAGTGGAGATAAAAGATTAAGAGAGAACTTTTTGACTGCCTAATAAGCATAACTATTTTTACCCCCTTCATAATTAATTAATGTTTAGTATTATTAATTTGAAATTACATTGACTTATGTTTTCCATCTATATACAGTAGTTTCGGCTATATTAACAGTAATTAATTAAAGTTATTTAATAAATAAATCGGGAAAATAACTATAACATCTTAAGTTTTTACTGCGTGCGCGGTAGACGACCTTACCGAAGGTTGTGGCTTGCTACAAGCGAAGCGGAAACGAGAAAAGAAAAAGGGAGTAGAAGGGAGAGTGTGGTTGTCTCGAGCTCTCTCTTTCTCTGCCCCTTTCTCTCGTCTTTTTTGTTGCAGGTTTTACATTTTCCGTGAAAAATAAATAAATAACCTTTTTTATAAATTAGGTAAAATTCTAATTCATAAATTTTAACAATAAACTTATTTTTTTAAATGTTTACAAAGAAATAGACATTCCCCAAGCGGACAGACTCTATATTTTGATAACTTTTTTATGCACACACTCTTACTTTCCATGGTGTTTTCTTAAATTTTTTCAAATTTTGAATTTTAGCTATTCCCCTGCTAACTTATTCATCTATATAATTCCTCTGATGATAAGATTTAAATCTTTGAAAAGCCTGTCTTCAGAAAAGAAAAATTAACATGTTTTTATCGAATACACCTTGCATTGAACACTCGAAGATGAAATAGATTTGTCATTCGAACATCTTTATCTCTCTTCCTTCATTAATCTTTATAATTGCTCTATCTCATATATTGAGCTTAAACCATTTCACTATAGGTTCAATTCTCTAAAAGTATACTTTTAGTCTCATATTTATATATATATATATATATATATATATATCATGTATAAAAATAATATATATATTATTAAAAAAAAATATATATAAATATATATATATAAATACTATATATAATACATAAATATAATATATATAATAAATATAAATATAATATATATCTATATAGTGTATAAAAATATAATATATATAAATATAATATACATATATTAGATAAAAATATAATATATATATACATTATATAAAATATAATATATAAATTATATAAAATATGATTTAAAATATGATATATATATATATATATACATATATATATATATATATATATATATATATATATATATATATATATATATATATATATACACGGTTTCGACCGATATATATATTACTATACATACATAGATATTAAGTACATATTACTATATATTACTATATGTATGCATTTAATACATATTACTATATATTACTGTATACATATATTTACTAAATATTGCTATATATTACTACACACACACACACACACACACACACATATATATATATATTCATGGTGTCTTTATCTATTATTTATAATTAATGGTTCCCATATTTTATTAAATTATATTCTAGGTCTGCTTAGTAGGTCATTGTCGCGCAACATATGTGGTCAGACATACCCGATTCCCTACTTCGACAAGAATATTCCCGAGTTCAACAAGATACACCTGAAGAATGGTCGGAGGTTACATCGGCCGAAACGTGGTGAAAATAACACTCAAGATGAGAACAGTAGTCCGAATAATCCTAATTATACATATTATCAATCCTCATCTAAAAAATTCAGAAATATATATACATATACATACATATATATACACACACATATACATACATACATATATATATATATATATATATATATATATATATATATATATATATATATATATATATATATATATTATGATTATACTAAATGCAAGTTGATCATTGTTTGTTTCCTTAAAGATATTTCGTATTTACTTCGATAACACAAAGCACATGCTAAAATATACTTTGTTTTCGGATTGAGTTATGTTTGAAAATAATTGTGCTGTAATTGTTCTAATTAGCTGTAATTTATAATTAACTGACAAGTCACCTATTTCTCACAAAACTATCTATGTATTTCTCCCACCACCCTTACTCTATTTCTATTCAATCACTTATATTTCATAATATCTCGATGAGCATTTAGAGAAAGTGTGTTTCTTCTATTTAAAAATAATTTACATACATGTGTTTGTATACACAACAAACACGTATGTAAATTAGATGGCAAATTATAGGTCTCTTTACTTCTATATAAAAATAATAAATATTACAATAATAATGATAAAAATGATATAGAAATACAAATACTCATTATTATTTTTCGCAGGAAGAATGTCACAGTTTATGAATTTTCGTATAGAATTCAAGTATAATAAAATAATTGATATATTCTTGAAGTCTTTCGTATTAAAACTATTTAAGATTATATTCTAAAATATCTTTATTCCCAAATCCTTCGTTGAAAATTATCCTTATTTTGTAAGGCAGTCAAGGTTTTGCAATTTAAATTAAGAGTTACTTAACATATTTTTATATTAAAAATATATATGTACAATAGTTGAAAGCACGAAGACTCTCTCTCAAAATGTTCGCACAATAAAACCGATAAGGTGGCAATACCGGCAGTTCCAATCATCCAAAATTAAACGGTACAATATCTGTTGCTTTGTATCGTCTCTCAATGTGCCTTGATTCACATGATGCGAATATCAGCTAATTTTGAACTTATGTTTCCAATATGTGATATCGGCCGAAGTAGCAATAAATACGATCAAAAATCTCAGGTCAATCCAATCGGTTCGGAATCGAGTCTTTCTGATATCAGCATGAAGATGAGATACATCGTTTGCTCGATTCGCATCCAAAGTCGCGAAACAAGAGTGATCGTTCAGGGCTGAAGTCCACAATAATCTTCTTTTTACGCCATTTCACAAGATAAAAGCGATTTTAAATCTCATATACCGAGAACCGAATTAATTTCATTAGGCAGCTATGACAAAAAGCTTGAACGTTGTTCTTCGGTCAACTTTGTCACGGTTATCAAAACCCGCCAGACCGAAAAATCAAAGTCACTGATTGGTCAGTTGGAAGGCGTGACGAAGTCTCTTGCAGTTCTGACACGAGCCACACCCATTCCTTAATCAGCTGTTACGTAAATAATATGAAACCACAAGTTTAATAACTTTTCCAGCCATATTATGTTACAAGCAATAGGTAGCTATGCACTCATTAACTTTCCAACAATACGTAGTCACAAGCTCAGTATCTTTCCAGCATTTATGTAGACTAGTGCGACTCGTGGAAATTCTGCAGTTGTATATTGCCATTCAAGTAGTAGTGATCACAGGGGAAGACAACTCATACTTTACTTATTGAAGTATTAGCGATCCTAGGGGAGACAACTTATGTTTTAATTATTCAAGTAGTAGTGACCGCAGGGGAAGACAACTCATACTTTACTTATTGAAGTATTAGCGATCTTAGGGGAGACAACTCATGTTTTACTTATTCAAGTAGTAGTGATCACAGGGGAAGACAACTCATACTTTACTTATTGAAGTATTAGCGATCCTAGGGGAGACAACTTATGTTTTAATTATTCAAGTAGTAGTGACCGCAGGGGAAGACAACTCATGCTGTACTTATTCAAGTATTAGCGATCTTAGGGGAGACAACTCATGTTTTACTTATTCAAGTAGTAGTGATCACAGGGGAAGACAACTCATACTTTACTTATTGAAGTATTAGCGATCCTAGGGGAGACAACTTATGTTTTAATTATTCAAGTAGTAGTGATCACAGGGGGAGACAACTAGTGCGACCCGTGGAAATTCTACAGTGGTATCCTTAATCTGTTGTATATTGCTGCCGGGGTTAAACATATTTCCATTCTATGGACATCCGGCACAAACACAGTCCCAACGATCTTATTATGCCACCTTTGTTCAAACTGAAACACACTTTTCTAAGTAATTTTGGTTAATGCAGTCTAAGAATATATCTGGTTATGGCGATCTGTGTAAGAGTTTGCGAATTATTTCTATATGATAGATGTTCAGCGCGAACACAGACCCCACGATATTTTTGTATCATTTTTTGGACAGAGCAGATGTTATACTTTATTTTTTGCCAAAAAGATCCTCTTTCACACAGAACATATGATGCTAGTCTTTCTCTACTGTATCGTTATGTTCAAGTAGGGCCTCGACTGAGCTCCAATCCTTGGTTCCCCATACACAGCAAGAACTCGTCTAGCTAGAACCACAGCAAAAAAACTTTTCTCTCTCTCTTAGCCCAAAACAAAACGAAACTTCCACGAACAAAGTTTATTTCTTGGAACATCCAATCTATGGAACAATATACCACGAGTCTGCTTCCCACCAGACTACAGCATGGTCGTCTTCAAGTCTAATGTGAACAAATACCGCCCGCTTAAGTAATCTTGTGTCCATCCCACCCATTGTTTCCGGTCCTCTCGTGGTGGCGATCATCGTCTAACTAAAGATCTCTTTAACCTTTATTCTCGAGTGGCTCCATGGCATTGATAAAAGAAAACTCATTAATAAATAAAATAAACACTGTTTGAGACTATGCAGTTTTCATGGGTGCACAAAATACACACAGAATATATAATGGCCATAATTTAATGAACTGCTATCTCGGTAGTAGTAATAATAATAATAATAATAATAATAATAATAATAATAATAATAATAATAATAATAATAATAATAATAATAATAATAATAATCTATATATTAATACGATAGTGTGTGTGTGTTCGTGTGTCACGCTTTCGTCAAAAGATCTGCGCATGCGTGCCGCACGTAGATCTGGAAAAACATTCAAGTCACCTAATTTTCGTAATATTTCAAGTATTTCCTTTTGGCGCAACGGTTAGCGATGTAGTATTTTGACGTCAGATTTTTTGACGTCGGCCAGACTGGTTTATAGATTTTTTTCTATATCGAACCGGGAGGGGGGGGGA
>OY744517.1:100116526-100289026 GCA_963556195.1 Sepiola atlantica | reverse complement strand
ATCCATTTTCCCCTCAAGGCAAACCTTGGGATTAACATCCAAGATAAACTGCACGGTGTTTTGGAAAAAACTTTTTAAAAAATACTATTAACTTTGGCATTCAAAAAGATTGTATAAATCTAAAAAATTAACTCTGTTTTGAATAAATTTGCTTACATTTACATTTTGTCTACGAAATATCAAAAGAAAAAACAAGACATTATAATTGGCATGGAAGTAGATTTTAACATACATCATCTTTCTCTCCTTATCATCATCATCGTCATTATTATTTGTACTTACTAGGAGTTCTAACACAGATCATCGTCAGTGATTGCTCACCGGCAACAACCAGTGGTATTTTCTGGAGTCTGAGTGACAACAAGCCTCCCCAGATTTCCAGTATTCTTCACATCATTTCGATAACGATGCGGTATCGCAACAACATCTTACCATTGATTTCTCGCTGGTAATGGCCATTGGTCTTCTCTTGGATTTGGGTGGTAATAAGCCTCCCCAAGGTCTCAGCATTATTATTATTATTATTATTATTATTATTATTATTATTATTATTATTATTATTATTATTATTTGTTTCTAAACAAAGTGACACAAAGAAAGACGATAATGTCGATACAAAAACCTTTAAAAATGAATGACAACGTATATCAACAGGACAAAATATCTGTAAAAATGTAGTAGAAAGGGTTCAGTGTAAAACCAGGCTAGTCAAAATATTGCCCGCCTGCTAACACATAGCGTTTCTATGGAAACAATTGTAACCTGCTTATTTGTTATTTTATTTCAGACGAAGAAGACCATTACCTTTTTCCCTCCAGCCTTGATTTTTTTTGGAATTACATAAAAGTTTCTGACGAATTTAAAAAGCAAATCAAGACCGCTTGCAACATTTCATTAAGACAACATTGTAAATAATGTTAGCAATGAAATTATTCTACCAATATACATACATAGATTAATATTTATTTTTAGATAAATATAATTTGTTATCTAAAAGCTGGCATTGATAAAGAAATGTATAATTTTTTAATTTTTTGTATTTAATCCAGTTAAAAAATGTTCTCTGAGCCGGAATATGTATATTTTACAGAACTAAAGCGAAGTATTTTTTTAAAATTGCAAACGAACATGGCCCACAGGGTGTAACATCAATTGGTTATTTGAATGCAACATGGATATTGTAGGACATGAACTATCGTTGACAAACTTCAGGAATCAGACTGACTTCTCTTTAAATATTTTTTAGTTTATTTCATGTGTTCGTTTTTGTTCTGTGGACAGATTAAACTGATCGTGTTTGCTTTATTTGTATTCTCATTTTTTAAATTTTTATTTTGTTATCGGTTTCTTTACTATGTCGTTTTTCACAATTTGATTGTATATATTACATTTTATTTATCTTCTTTTTTATGTTATATATATTTTTATATTATGTGTTTGTTTCTGTTTTGTTAGAAAAAATAACTTCCGTTTCGCCTTTAACGGAGTTTCGGTAAAAATGGGTATGTTGCATTACCCGTTCTTTCGGGGTACCCGGTAAGATCCAACAAAAATGACAAAGAACAGAACGTATATGGAAAACACTTTGGTTGTCTTTACTTCCCATCACCGGATGGTTTACGCAGGCTACGCACACACATAAAGATCTTTTTACATATTTTTGTCTCATGAAAGTCTTTTTCTTGCTGAGGTCATAGACTTGGTTTCTGCTAGACACTTGTTCATATATACATTCGATTGGAAAGCAAATTGTTCTGCATTGTCTATCCGAGCGTGAACTAAAGCAATTGTTTCACAAACACTTCCAATTGTCTGTTGAAATACAAGTCAGGGGATTCCTTCACTTTACCAACTTGCTTATCAGTCGCATTTCTAGTCAGCGGGCAGAGAACGCCTAACAGCAAGACGGGCTTGGGTACAATAGTCAATAAAGCTTTATCGGTACCATAAACCCCGGTAAACTCCCATTCTTCCGATACATCGATACTTCGATCACCAAGCGCTTCGGCTCTTCGCGTTTTTGAAACCGTTTTTGAAACCGCCGTCTTTCAAGTCTCGCTTGCACTCCAGAACTTTCTCCTTTTTAACAGTTATCAAGTCGCTTTCTTTCTTTCTTTCTTTCTTTCTTTCTCGACGTCCCACCCACAATGAACTCGTCCACGATTCATTTGTGCCACTCTTCATTATCTTACAGATAAAGAAAGAACAATTGTAATACACGCAGTCCTTAATTGAGAGGTCTCGGAAAGCGGGAATTAATTTATTATCTTGTATAATATGCTGTTATCCCTTATATATATATATATATATATATATATATATATGTGTGTGTATAGTTCGGTAGCAAGTCATTTTTTTATGCTAGGATCATTAAAGACCACGGTTTTCTCTCTCTTCACGATCTTTTGTGTCAATCTCTCTTGCTGCCGAACTGCACCCCCCCACACACACATATATATATATATATATATATATATATATATATATATATATATATATATATATATATAAAAGTATTTATAGTATATACATATATATATATATATATATATACATATCTTCTCTATATAAAAATAGTAACTCTGTATGTGTGTGTGTGTCCGCCTGATCATTATGTCTTATGTTTACCGAAACCGCTGGAAAAATTTGCTTGAAAATTAAACGGCAAGCGTCTCAGTGAATGTCATACGCTATATAAAAAATATATCACTTCAATGCTGTTTTTCCTTAGATTTAAATGAAATTTAAACAATAGGTAAATGACTAAAATGATGTCTATTCCCAAAATTTTAGCAAATATTGATAATATTAAAACTGTTTTCCCTTTGATTCAAATATATATATATATATATATATATATATATATATATATATATATATATATATATATATATATATATATATATGTATATATACAGGGTGATTCATAAGCCACTTTCACTGGTTCTCGCTTTATTGCAGGTTTGTAAAAAAAAGATAAGGGTACAAGAAGGTGCATTTCCCCTCGCGATATGCGAAAAATACGCAGACAGATCATTAGGGAATCAAATGGCACTAGCGCCTCCATTTTTGGCAACGCTGGCGTTGTTCCGATGTCCAGGAAGACAAGATGCAGTGTCTTGAATGTGATGGCCAGGAACGTGAATCCCATTTCCAGGTCTCCCTTGAACAAAACCCATAAGGGAAAACGCATTGCGTGGGCAGAAAAATACATGAAAACGGACTTCCAACAGGTTCTATTCACAGATGAAGCTAGAGCCACACTTGATGGTCCGGATAAATGGGCTAAAGTTTGGAGTCCTACCGGAACTTATATCTCACATCGCGTTCGTCGCCAACAAGGTGGCGGGGGAGTTATGTTTTGGGCGGTTATCATAGGTGATAAATTAATTGGACCTTTCCGAGTGCCAGAGGGTGTGAAACTCACAAGCCAAGCATACATATCGTTCTTATATGAGCATTTGTCATCTTGGCTGGAGGACCTGCATTTACTTCGTCTACATCAACTGATTTTTATTCACGACAATGCTCCATCTCATGCAGCAAAGGTTACGACTACCTTCCTCGCATCTCTGGGCATCAAGGGAGAGAGTCTCATGACTTGACCGCCTTGTTCTCCTGACTTAAACCCGATTGAGCAGCTCTGGCCAATTTTAACGAGGAAGGTTTATGAAGGAGGACAACAATTTACATCAAAAGATGCCCTTTGGAATAAAATTGTTGATGTTGCTAGTAGCATAACATCTTCCCAAATCAACAGATTGACTTCCTGTGTTGATGGGAGACTGCAGATGGTAATTCTAAGAAATGGGAGATTTGTTGATAAATGATTTAATTTTGTGGTGCATATCTGGTGATTTCTTCCTTCATTTCATTTATATTGTTACTTATGATTTAAATGATTAAAATAATTAACCCTGCTAAGTGAAAATTTTTTCATCACCTATGGACTGTATTTTAACAAACCTGCAATAAAGCGAGAAACATTAAAAATCGCTAACAAATACATAAATGTCTATAACTTTAGAAATATTGTATAGATTTGCAAAATGTTTTGGTATCTTACGTACTTAGGAGCACTCTTTAAGTGTGCAAATTTTTAAACTTGTGCGATTTATATTATTGAAGTTATTAACAATATTATGATCTGCAATAAAGCGAGAAACACAGTTTATATATCAGTACACTTCGGGGGTTTCCCTCGTGCAGATATCTTTTATTTGGCCCAGAGTGTCGTAATGACTTTCTCTATTTATTCAGCTTATTTCTGATTCGTTGGATGTTAGCAGCTTATTTCCTTTACTATAACCCGGATTTACAACCTGCAATATCAAAGAGTTGGCACAATCCTAACGGGATTAAGACACAATAATTCGCTGTTCATATACGCGGTTGTTCTCTATATTCTGCTTCAGTTTTATCTTCATCTTCTTAGTTATTTATTTATAACTAGCAAAAAAAAAACTAATAGTATTTCCTGAAGTTTTCCATTTCCAACACTGTCTGTTTCTTTCGATCGGTTGCCATTGGATTCTCGTTGGTAACGGCCGTTGGTTTTCTCTGAAATTTGAGTGACAAAAAGACTTCCCAGTACTCCTCGTACCCTTCCAGTGGAGGTCTAGATGGTGCTATAATTCGGTATTTCTGCCCTCTTTGGCCATTCACAACCATTTTGGGTGGTAACACCACTTTTTATTGGGTAGGAAAGTAAATTATGGGATCAGTTTACCACGTTAGCAGTTTAAGTTGCCTTAGATTCGTGTAATTTCCTTTTTAATATTTCAGATCTTTTCCCAGTGCCGTGCGTTGCAGGGCGCCAATCTTTTCTTTGATTCCCAATTTCGCTTAAGTTTTTTTTTCATGTTTTTCAGAACTGTGCTTATTTGTATTACAATAATTTTATTCATGTTACATATTCTCTGGAAAGTTCAATGTATTAACTTGATCTGCATCTTGTGATCTACTGATGCAGCTAAATCTACGATTTGGCAGCTTTTTTCATCGTGTTGATTATTATCATGTCTTGTCTTTTTGCTTGGATGAGTTTGTCTGGTTGTATTACAATGTCCCAGAGATTTTTATTTACTACTACTGAGAGTGGATGCACATATAATGGTTTGCAGCATCCTTCATAGTTGATCGATACAGTCTCTTATCTAGATTCAGTGTAACTTTTAATCTTATCTCATCAATTGTGTTTAATTCCACGGTAGAATTCTACAGGCTAACTGCGAGATTTGACATTCGACTATACATATTATATACAAATATTTTCTGATTATATATACATATACAAGTTGTGATACAGCAATACAAATGCATATATATATATATATATATATATATATATATATATATATATATATATATATATACATAATTAATTAATAATTTATAATTAATTAATAATTAATCATTAATATAAGTATTTATTTATAAATAGTATATATATATATATATATAGTAAACTATGAAAATATATTTATGGCAATTAAGCTACACAGAGCCCCCCGCGTTTAATCCCCGGGGGAATCTTAAGGCTAAAATGTGAAATTATATATATATATATATATATATATATATATATATATATATATATATATATATATTATAGTATAAAATGAAGTAATGAAATTAGGTGTCAATCAAATTTTATTAGAATTCAAAGTTCAAGCTAGTATCTTAAAGTCCTTGAGCTTCAGTTTTTATCCGGATGTTTAACTAATTATAAGATATTAGTTGACGCTTATATCTTTTGTTGGATTGCTTCACACACACACACACACACACATACACACACACACACACATATATATATATATATATATATATATATATATATATGTAAAGGAGTAAGGCTACCAACATTTGTAGAATGTTTTTTTCAACATTTATTTATTATTTTGTTGTTTTTTTCAACATTTATTTATTATTTTACCATTTTATGATTTTATATATAACGCGTTTCAAGCGGTGGCCCGCTTTCATCAGATATGAAAATCCATTTGAAGAAATGTCTTTCGATTCGAGCAAATGTTGTTTTATTTGTTTTTGCGCATGCGTGGGTTTGCGGGTGTGTGGGTATCTTTGATTTTTATTTTTATTTTTATTTGTCATTTTTCCTGTTTCTCTTGGTCAAGTGCGTGTTACTCATCCATGATTGATCCATCGGTCATCCTAGCTTTCTAGGGTGCGGGAGATTTTCTTTTGAAATTTGATACTTTTTATTGCTTTTTGTCTCCAAAAGTTGAAGTGGTGTCTGCGCGCGTGTGTGTCCGTATGTGTGGTCTGGTCTCGAGTCTTGTGAATAGGTGGGCGATACATACACACACACACACACACAAACACGCACATACACACCCATGCGATCGCACCCACAGGCGTGTGGTTATAGTGACAGAGAGGGGGATAAAGGTTGAATTATATACACATACATACACATACACACACACACACACATATATATATATATATATATACATACATATATATATATATATATACATATACATACATACATACATACATACACACACACACACATACATATACACACATATTTGCAAAAGATAAATTAATGCAAACGGTCCAAATAGATTTGAACTTGGTTTGGCCGATTTCATAGTTCGGTATTTTATGTGCAAATTTAATGTCTATTGTAAATGATTCATTTAACACAAGTTGCTATTTGACTCATAGCTGTGTAGAAGTGCGTAATAAGAAGTTATGTACTAATATTATCTTCCTTGAATAAGAATTGTCCAGTCTATAGATAACTATAAATAGTTATTTATGTTTGTACTTAACTAGAGGTGGATAAAGTGTGATCAAAGTGTGTGTTGTTAGAGTTATGATCTGTTTAATGTTGGATTAAATTTAAGTATGAAGTTTTTTTCTTGTGTTAGTAAGTAAGTGTAGTCTTGGCTTTGGAAAATTGGCATTATTTTGAATTTTCCTCCGCTGCATGAGTGCACATGTTGGGAGACGAATAATTTACGGTTTTCTTTGATTTTAATGTTGCTTTTATGTAAAGATACTCTATTATTAAATGTTTTCGTCGCACCTATATAAGCTTCATTACATGTTGTACATTCTAGCACATAGACAACGTTCCTGGAGGTGCAGTTAAGGTCTTTTTTTATTGTGAATGTTTGTGTTGGGTTTTTAAATGTGTATGAGTTCCCCTCCATTATTATGTCACAGACCCCACATCTTTCCTTGTTGCATTTTGTGACCCCTTGTATTGTGTGTTGGTTGAGTTTAGATGAGGTTAAAATTTGTTTGAGGTTTTTCGGTTGGCGTTTGCTTTTTATTATTTTTGTTGTTTTTAATATGTCGTTTAGTTTGTTGTTATGGTTGAGTAGGGTTAGGTTTCTTGTTATTTCTGTGAATAATTCTGGATTGTTTTTGTTGTGTGTAGAGATGTATGCCAATATTTGTTCTTTGTTTCGTTTTTTTGGGATTCGTAATTGTTCTAATGGAATGTTTTCTGCTAGTTCTATACCTTTATGTATTATTTGTAGCGGGTATCCTCTTCTTTTTAAAGTTTTCCGTAGTTCCTCCAGTCGGACAATCCGGAGGTCTTTGTCACTGACTATAGTACAGATCCTGCGTGCTAGGGAGTAGGGTATAGATTTTAGGCAGCTTTTGGGGTGATGGCTTCTAAAATGGAGATATTGTTGGGTGTCTGTGGGTTTGTGGTAGATGTCTGTGATTATGTGAGTGTTTTTAATTTTAATCAATACATCTAAGAAGGGTAGTTCTGTTTGACTGTGTTCAATGGTGAATTTAATCTTGGGGTGTAGGTTCTGTAGTATGTTGTGTAATTTATTGATGTCCCCCCATGTGGGTTCCCAGAGGATAAAACAATCATCCAGGTATCTTTTCCAAGATTTTATGAAGAGAGTTTGAATATTCTGTCCATATATGTCTTCTATCTTTTCATATAAGATCTTCTCTAGGTAGGCTAGTGTTAGGGTGGCATATGTTGGTGCCATTTTGGTTCCCATTGCTGTACCTAGAATCTGGATGTAGTTTTTGTTATTAAACTCAAAGGAGTTGTTGTTGAGAATAATGTCTATGCTGTCGAGGATGAATTGTTTGGTGAATCTGTGGTGTAGTATTTGTGGGTGTTTGTCCATCCAGTGTGATATTGCGTGTTTACCTAAGTCATGGGGAATGTTGCTATATAAGCTGCTGACGTCAAATGTAACTAATTTGGTTCCGGGATTTACTATTTGTGGTAAGGAGCCTAGGAAGTGTATGTCGTCTCTTATGTAGCTTTTGACTTGATCGGTGAATGGTTGTAGTAATATGTCAATTAAGTTACTCAGTCTGCTTGTTGGGCATGATGGTCCTGCTACTATGGGTCTAAATGTAAGGTCACTAGGACTCGGGACACTAATATATTCTGATGCCTGTGTGTTGATGGCATTCCTTATCTCATTTGATTTATGTATTTTAGGTAGTCCGTAGAAGTTGTTTGTTTTAATCATGAAGTTTGTCAGGAAATCTTTTTCTTTTTTTGTTAGTATATTATTGTATGTTGTGCAAAGTTTTGTGATTTTTGAAATGGTGTTGTTATCAATGTTGGTGCTAATTGATTTGTAGTAATCATTGTTTTCTAGTACCTCTGTAATTTTCGATTTATAGTAATGTTTGTCCATGATGACTACCGCACTGCCTTTGTCAGCTTCTTTTATAATTATGTTATTATTATTTAGGATGTTATCTAGTGCTTGGTTTTGTTTAGATGTTAGGTTACTGGTAGGTTTAGTTTTACTCTGAGGGTTGATGTTCCATAGGTTTTCAAAGTAGATGTTTAGTTCTTTCGTATTGTTGTGTTTGTTAGGGAAATATGTTGATTTGTTTCTCACTAATGACTGATCTGTTTTGTTATCTTTATTGTTTAGTGTTTCTATTAGTCTAAATTTGCGTTCAAATTCTTTAAGGTCCTTCCTCAGTTCCGTGATATTACTTTTGGGAGTCGGGCAGAATTTGAGGCCTAATTTTAGTATTTCTATTTCCTCCTTTGTAAATGTGTATGTGGATAAATTGATAATTTTGGGTTTTAAATTGTCTAATCTGGGATTGTTGTCCGGGGAGGGGTTTCTAAAAAATGAGGATGAGTGTTGTTTGTTTCGTTGGTTTGAGGAGTTGTTGAAGAGTGATTGCTTTCTATATATTGTGTGTGTTTTAGAGGATTGTGTTGATTTCTGGCAAAATTGGTGTCGTGCGTGTTGTTATAATTGGCGTTGTGTGTGTTGTTATAAGGGTTTATTTTGGTATATTTGAATGTGTTATTGTTGTGAGTTAGTTGTTTCGGGTTGGGGTATCTTGGTAGAGGTTCTTGATGGTGGACGTAGTTGTGGGGTCTGTATTGTTGTGTAAGTTCATGTCTGTAGGAATTGTTATATGGTTGTTTTGTTTGATGATGTGGGTAGTGTTTGGAGTATTTCGATTGTATCCATTGGTGTGTTGGGTGGTTGTAGGGTCTGTTTTGTTGTGTGTGGTAGGGTGGGAGGTTGTTGTATGAAGGTTTCATCTGTTGGTGTGGTGGGTGTGGGTAATTGTTGTAAGGTTTACTTGGGTGATTTTGGTAGGGGTTGTTGAGTAAGGGTATTTTGTGGTGGTTTGTTGGTGTGGTGTGGGGTGTATGATAGGTTTTTTTTGATTGTATTGGTCGGTGTGGGTGGAAGTATTTAGGTTTGTATTGTGTTGGCCCGTATTCGTAAGGGTTAGTGTATGGTTGAGGTGTATGTGTGTTTATGTTGTATTTGTTGTGTGTATGTGTGTGAGTGTGGTTGCGGGGTGAGTTTAATGAAGATTTGGATTGAGACTGTTGAGAGGGGTGGGTAAGTGATGTGGGTATATTTATGTTGTTTCCCTGTGAGTAACTGGATCTGTTGTGTAAGTATGTTTGTGTGTGGTATGTGTTTTTCTTCTTACCTCTGTTTTGTGTTATCCACTGGTTTTGTGTATGTCGTGTGTGGGTATTTTCCATTGGGTCTTGTTCTGGGTTGTTGTTTTGGTTCATGTATGATGTTTGTTCTGTCTTTTCTTTATCGGGTAGGTTTCTTAGCCAGGATATTTTTCTTTGGACAATATTCCTGGATTTTTCTTCCTCCTCTTTGCATACGGATTCCCAAAGTTCTGATAGGAATTGATGAGTTTCCGTGGGGCATGTTTCTTTGATTTGAGTGGAAATTTTGTTGTCGATTTCCGTGTATTTTTGTGTGAAGTGTATTTTGTTGTCTTCTTGTATGTCGATTTGGGCTTGTAGTTTGGATATGTTTAGGGCTTTTTTTATTCTTTTTTGTTCTTCCGTGTCCTGTGGGTTTATTTTTTCTCGGAATTTTTTTGGGATGAATTGTTCCTCCATCTCCAGAAATGTTTTATATGTGGATGCGGTATCACTACTTTTTATTGCATGGTAGAAAGCCATTTTCCTTAGTTTTAGGAGGGCTCCCCATATTTGGAGGTTTTGTTCTTTCGTTTTTAACGATTCCTCCTGGATATATGCTAGTCTGTAGTGTTCTATGAATTCGTGCTGGGGTGCAAGTAGTTGTATAATTGTTTCTTTGAAGTTGTCTTGTTCCTTGTTTTGTTGATTGGATAAAAGATGAAGAACCGTATCCACTTTCTCGTTGAGTTTTCGTAATTCTTCCTCGAGAAGTTCTTGTTTGTTGTTGTGGATTTTCTGGAGTTCCAGTAGGTCTTCCAAGGATTTTTTACTTGTTGGTGGCATTCTCTCGTTGTAGTTATATATAGAAAAGAGGGTAGTGCAGTATTAGTGCAGTTCCAACGAGAGAAAAGTATATATGTAAAGGAGTAAGGCTACCAACATTTGTAGAATGTTTTTTTCAACATTTATTTATTATTTTGTTGTTTTTTTCAACATTTATTTATTATTTTACCATTTTATGATTTTATATATAACGCGTTTCAAGCGGTGGCCCGCTTTCATCAGATATGAAAATCCATTTGAAGAAATGTCTTTCGATTCGAGCAAATGTTGTTTTATTTGTTTTTGCGCATGCGTGGGTTTGCGGGTGTGTGGGTATCTTTGATTTTTATTTTTATTTTTATTTGTCATTTTTCCTGTTTCTCTTGGTCAAGTGCGTGTTACTCATCCATGATTGATCCATCGGTCATCCTAGCTTTCTAGGGTGCGGGAGATTTTCTTTTGAAATTTGATACTTTTTATTGCTTTTTGTCTCCAAAAGTTGAAGTGGTGTCTGCGCGCGTGTGTGTCCGTATGTGTGGTCTGGTCTCGAGTCTTGTGAATAGGTGGGCGATACATACACACACACACACACAAACACGCACACACACACCCATGCGATCGCACCCACAGGTGAGACCAGACCACACATACGGACACACACGCGCGCAGACACCACTTCAACTTTTGGAGACAAAAAGCAATAAAAAGTATCAAATTTCAAAAGAAAATCTCCCGCACCCTAGAAAGCTAGGATGACCGATCGATCAATCATGGATGAGTAACACGCACTTGACCAAGAGAAACAGGAAAAATGACAAATAAAAATAAAAATAAAAATCAAAGATACCCACACACCCGCAAACCCACGCATGCGCAAAAACAAATAAAACAACATTTGCTCGAATCGAAAGACATTTCTTCAAATGGATTTTCATATCTGATGAAAGCGGGCCACCGCTTGAAACGCGTTATATATAAAATCATAAAATGGTAAAATAATAAATAAATGTTGAAAAAAACAACAAAATAATAAATAAATGTTGAAAAAAACATTCTACAAATGTTGGTAGCCTTACTCCTTTACATATATACTTTTCTCTCGTTGGAACTGCACTAATACTGCACTACCCTCTTTTCTATATATATATATATATATATATATATATATATATATGTAAAATGAAAAAGGAAAAACCAAAAGATTTTTTTTTTATGTATTCATCAACGTTTGTCTTTATTTGTAAGACTTCCTCAGGATGATAATTTTAAGAAAAATGTCATGCAAGTACATGAAAATATTGGGTTGACATGATGGGTTGATGAGAAGAAGTAGTAGCCACTACTGGTAGCGCAGGACCGAGGTCCGGTCAGAGAGAAGTCGGTGGCAGGGAATGAGATTAATGTGGATGGCTGTGAGTGAAAAAGTGGAAGGGTGGGAGTGAGTGAAATTAATGTGGATGGCTATGTATGAGAATAATAAAGATGAAACGTTGATGGATACATAAAAAAACATCTTTTGGTTTTTCCTTTTTCATTTCCAATATATATATATATATATATATATATATATATATATATATATATATATATATATATTCTTTCTGCCAGTGGATGTTTCTCTAGATCGAGTTTTTTTTGTGTTTTCTTTTATTCTCTGTAAGACGTGTTGCTATAGGCGCTGATGAAGAGACGTTTTGGACTAGCTTGAGCAAATTATAAAATAAAATAAAATAAAGTATTTCCAAACTGTTTTGGAAACGATCGTACGCCATAATGGACTCGATGTTATAATTCTTGGAACAATAGTAATTTATTAAATGTTTATATGTATATATATATATATATATATATATATATATATATATATATATATATAAACTATATTATGAAAGAAAATTATCCTTAAGATATATATTTGTGATCCATATGTTATGTTTTCTAAACATTGTTAAAATTAAATTTAGAGGGAATTGCTGAAACTACCGCAACATTTTCAAACTCGTTTTTGGCTCGCAGCTGTGAATTAATATTAAATTAGGCTTTCAAAACAGCCTCATCTTTTTCAAAACAGCCTCATCTTTTTTTACCGGGGGCAATTCAGAACAAAACAAGTTTGTTTCATTAACTAAAACATTGGGATATGATTTTGTGTATCTTTTAATTTGATAAGAAAAGATAATCAAATAATGTGTAGAGGAAAAGAGGGTGGGGAGAGATAGAGAAGAGAGAGAGAGAAAGAGAGATAGAAAGAGAGGTAGAAAGAGAGACAGTGAGACAATGAGACAGAGAGGGAGAAAGAGAGACAGTGAGAGAGAGAGAGAGAGAGACAGTGAAAGAGAGAGAGAGAGAGAGAGAGAGAGACAGTGAGACAGTGAGACTGAGACAGAGTGCGACACACAGAGAGATAGATAGATAGAAAGAGAGACTGTGAGACAGAGAAAGAGAGATAGTTAGATAGAGAGAGAGAGAGAGAGAGAAGGAAAGAGAGAGAAAGAGAAAAAGAGAGAGAGACAGAGAGGAATAAAGAGATCGAGATAGAAAGAGAGAGAGAGAGAAAGAGAGAGAGAAGGTAATATGTATTCAGGATTGAAAAGAAAGAAAGACAGAAAGAAAAAAGAATGAATGAAAGAAAGGAATAAGAGATGAGAGAAATGACAAATAAACGAAATAAAACATCAGTGGCTACTACTTTTTCTCATCAACCCATCATGTCAACCCAATATTTTCACGTACTTGCATGACATTTTTCTTAAAATTATCATCCTGAGGAAGTCTTACAAATAAAGACGAAACGTTGATGAATATATATAAAAAAATCGTTTTTGGTTTTTTCCTTTTTCATTTCCCATTACGTCGGATTACCTTCATCCTTCCTTTCTCATATATCTCTCTCTCTCCCCTTCTCTCTCTCTCTCTCTCTCTCTCTCTCTCTCTCTCTCTATATATATATATATATATATATAGAGATAGATAGATAGATAGATAGATAGATAGATAGATAGATAGATAGATAGATATCCAAAGGTACATCTAAAGTTATATTATTTTTCATTTGCATTCGCACCAGGGACAAGTTTTTCTTTCTGAATACTCCCCTTAGTCGCTACATTACTTAACAGTTCTATCTTATTTGTAAGATCTTAAATCGCCAATGGATTTCGTTACGTTAGCATGTTACATTAAGTTACTCTGATATAAAGAATAAACTATTCTCATGAGAACAGCAGCTCATGCGGTAAAACATACAAGATAGCTGTTACACCCATTGACAGCCTTTACAATTACCAGTATGAATTGCACTTTGGTTGTTTCGTCTCGTGATGGTGAATTTCGAATTAGTAATGAATCGTAATATAAAAATGGATTATGTATAATTCATCTCACCTTGGTCAAGCCTTCATCCACCATAAGCTCATAAACGTCCAGTTTGTAATCTCGTCTTCGGCCATGTTCGTCAAAGGCCACTCGTCCGGATAAGCCTTTCATATCAACCTGTCGAAAAAAGAGTATTAATATCAACCATAATAAATCGTATGTAGTATAATCATGATGATAATGATGATGATGATGATGCTGCTGCTGCTGCTGCTGCTGATGATGATGATGATGACAATAAAAACAACAATAATGACCAGAAATCGCATAATCTGACCCCCCCCCTCTCAGCCAGAAAAGGTTGCTAACATAACGCCTTAGTTTTTGTCTACGAAACATAGTCGTGAATGGTCTGGAAGGAGGGGAACACCAAGGAGGGAAAATATAATGATCTCCATTGCAAGGGCACGGAAAGTACTGGCATCTTGTGGAGTCTTATTGCCAAACAAATTCTAGAGAAATCCAACTGCAGTTACAAGCGAGATATCAATGGTAAACGGCTGTTGCAAGAACGCAACGAGGTATGCAACTGTGATACAAAGAAAAGCGGAAAGAACTGGAAATCTGGGTAGACTTTTTGTCACTAATTCTCCAAGGCACGACACCTATCTCTTTGCTAATGAGCTACCACTAGTAATGAATCCTGTGAAAACTCCTCGTGAGTAAATAGCAATAATAATAATAACAATAATAATAATACACCAAGTGAGTTACAATGGTGATTGAAAGGAACGGAGAGAGACTTGTAACTAAAATTACCAGGTAAACCACCGGTTTTTACAACTGTGGTAATCACCGAGGAGGATACTCCTAGCGAGTAAGATATACTGTAAGAGACAATTACTATTTGAAATGACTTCTTTCGTTGAGTATTGATTTACTCCTCTCCAGGAGTTAGGCACAAGGCCAGTTTTTATCTTACTCCCACAAGTAAGATGTGACCCAAGGTCGGGTCGGGAAAGTGGGGTTTAAAAATTGCCTGGGCAGCCCCGTTGGCATTCCCCGGTAGGGGCGCCTCAGGCAGTAAGCAATAAACTTACTCCTCCCCAAAGAGGGGAGGCAAAGCCTGGGAAGGTGGACCTCCTAGAACTGCACAGGACAGACACATTGACCGACCAGAAGGCCAAGACAACACCAGTATGGGGTGCAGTATCCATCGGAACAGATACTGCACTTTGATCTTAGCCAAAAGGCGTTGAGTAGGAGCGATTAAGAAATATTAGCTTAACTCCAAACAAAATTGAAGATATAAAAGAAGCAAGCAAAATAAAACTGGCTAGACCATAATAGAGCTTCTCCGTCCATTAGTTGGTCGATGTGCAGAGATTTCAAGTGGGTAACTAGAGTATTACTTATTGCAGCACAGGCCGAGGCCCTGAACATAATTCTAAATGGAAGTTGCCACCAGGTTGACTTAGACAAGTGTAAACCTTTTAGGAAGTAGAAACTGTTAGTTGCATTAGGAATGATCTTTACTATAAAAATGCATTAGAAATGATTTTTTCTATAAAATGTATTAGAAATTATTTTTACTATAAAAATGGATTAGAAATTACTTTTACTATAAAAATGCATTAGAAATGATTTTTTACTATAAAAATGCATTAGAAATGATTTTTACTATAAAAATGCATTAGAACTGATTTTTACTATAAAAATGCATTAGAAACGATTTTTACTATAAAAATGCAGTAGCAATGATTTTTACTATAAAATTGCATTAGAAATTACTTTTACTATAGCAATGCATTAGAAATTACTTTTACTATAAAATTGCATTAGAAATGATTTTTACTATAAAAAGAGTATTACTTATTACAGCACAGGCCGAGGCGCTGAACATAATCCGAAATAGAATTTGCCACTAGGTTGACTTAGACAAGTGTAAACTTTTAGAAAGTAGAAACTTTTAGGAAGTAGAAACTGTTATCAAAAAAGAAAAGCGGTGAGTACTGGAAATCTGGTGGGATTTGTTATTACACAGACTCCAGGGAACCCCACTTGTTATTGCGAGTGAGCAATCACTGTTAATAACTCATGTGAGAACTCAAAGTGAGTAAATGCTCGTAATTATAATGAGCTTCAAAAGTGACAGTGATACCGATTATAATTGGCGCACTAGGAAGCATTTCAAAGAACGCATAGATGTTGCATGAGAAAAGTGGTCTACTTTCAGCATTGAAGCTTACAATCGTCCACCGTCTTTTGAACAACTGATATACCGTGTATGCTTTGTATTTAAGCCGTGAAAAATAGTTGAAATATGACTTTAAAAATCTAACAGACCATCAAAGAATTGGAGAGATTCGAGCAATAATAATAACTTGGATCGATCCTCAAAATATTGAGGATTACTTGAAGGAAGTTAGATCATATTCTTTCTTTGAACAACTTCGAAACCTCAGAACTACGAAAGATAAACTTACAAACCTTACGTATTCTGATTTAGTATGACCTCGATCAAGTTATCGTCAAACATTTTACTGTAATACTTATGCATTTGCGGTCACCAGGGTCCAAATTAGTGACTGTGGCGTCAGAAACAATATGTTAATGAAAACATTGCAAGAAATCAAGGGAAATAACTTCATAAATAGTGTGAAAGTTAATTTTCACCTAATTAAAATTGAAAATTATTGAAATTAAAACATAAGAATAAGAAGGGGGTACATAGGGTATCGGAGATAGAAGCAGAAATACGCAGGGTCCTTGTTCATTGTGAGGAACCGTCGGGTAGGCCTGCTAGGTAAAATATTATGAAAATGAGAAAATAAAAAAATCAGAACGAAATAAAACCAATGCAAAATTATTATTTTTTTAATATGTACCTGTCTTAGGGCTGACATGATAGCCTCTCCGTGCATCCAAGGTAAGGCGTCCTTAGGGTAACAAGGTACACCTTTTGTCTTATTGTGATTGTAGACTATCCCTCGTCGAAAGGTATGTTGAAAAACTTTCTTATCTTTTTTAATCATGTCCTCCAGGGCGCGTACTATCACATTTGTGGCATCGATGGACAAAGCAACTTCGTGCTGAAATAAACAAATAATGAAAGAAAAAAACGATAGAGACGTTGTACAGGTAGAATATTTACTGAAATCAAACGAAAGCTGCGAAATATTGAGTCATTTTTGTCTTCTAATCTCATTATGTAACATATACATCCTCATTCTGCATTTTATGTTGAACTTCCCAGGATGTGATTATATAGTATTTCTTTATGTATTTCTTCTTCAAAATAATCACTGTGACGTCACACCAATAGAATCCAAACAGATATCAGTAGACTTTAAAAAAAACCCCAGAGAGAGCCCTCCGTTCAATTTCAAGAGACAATGGATACTCCATGTAAGGATATTTACGCGGGGAAGTCTATTGTGAAAGTACACCTCTTCTGAACCGGCATTACTAGAATCCAGTAGCAAGGAAAAGTCAAAGACGACTAGAAACAATGCTGAAATAAGCAGAGAACCCTCCGAAATACAGCACCTTGTATCCAAAATGGTTCCCTATTTAGTACTGACGAGGTCAATGTCGCTTAACTTCGACGATCTAACAATAACCATTGTGTAAACGTGATTATACCGTAAAAACAATTTAAAAGCAAATAAAAAAATTAGTAAAAATTAAAAGGAGTGCTATTTTACATGGATTCTTTCAGATTAGTATAAAAAAGTGGATAAAGTAGAGCTAATTAACGATAAAACATAATATAATTATAAAAAGATTGTAAAATATTATTTCAATTTTATTGTTACAAAAAACATTCATTTTTTAAAAATGCCCGCTTAATTTCACTTAGATGATCCCGCACTAAATAAAATAATTCGTTCGCATTGGTTCATCTCTGCTGACCACATTAAAAACATTTCTAATGTTTTTTTAAAAATGTCTAACGCATTTCATTGTAAAAATCATTGTAAATCCCAATGTATTTCATAAGTAAAAAAATTCTAAAGCATTTTCATAGTAAAAGTAATTGCTAATGCATTTTTATAGTAAAATATCATTTCTAATGCATTTTTATAGTAAAAATAATTTCTCATGCATTTTTATAGTAAAAGATTATTTCTAATGCATTTTTATAGTTAACATCATTTCTCATGCATTTTTATAGTAAAAATCATTTCTACTGTATTTTTTATAGTAAAGATTATTTCTAATGCATTTTTATAGTAAAAGATCATTTCTAATGCATTTTTATAGTAAAAATAATTTCTCATGCATTTTTATAATAAAGATCATTTCTAATGCATTTTTATAGTAAACATCATTTCTAATGCATTTTTATAGTAAACATCATTTCTAATGCATTTTTATAATAAAGATCATTTCTAATACATTTTTATAGTAAAGATCATTTCTACTGCATTTTAAAAGTAACAATCATTTCTAATGCATTTTCATTTCAATTTCTCCGGAGTATTTGAAAGGGGTTTGCGGAAGTAATAAAGATCTTACAAACCAACACCTTTTAAAAAATGCGAATAATTTAAATTTGCATGAATTTGCACTTCATGTATTCAACACGAATTAATTAAGATTCCACCAATTTTCAATTCTACAAGGACTTTCCAGAACCATATGAATTTTTTAAAAGTGAAGCAAGTCCAGACCTGAGAAGGAAACAAGACAGTTGAAATACATTTATTATCTGATATATATTTAGTTTTATACTATATTCATAAACTTTGCTCTTTGCTAAATACGCATCGAGTCATCTATACGAAAATATTTCTGTCAATATATATATATGCAATTTGGGAAAGTTAATTTTTTTAAGCATCTTTAAAATTTCAAACTTAAAGAAAGAGGCAAAATGCCTTTAAAAACCACGTGTTAGATGCGGATATTTTTTAATGAAAATCAAAATAATTTTTTCTTTTGATCTCGAGTTTTTTTTCTTATAAATTCGCTCGGTACAACGAGCCTCATCAGAGCTTTAAACAAATAAAAAGGTATTAACTTTTGTTTTCGTAAGAGTCCTTCCTTATCTTGTTGAAGTGGCGTCCGATGTTGTGTGCGCTTACGGTGTAATGTTTCTTTTAAATTTGTACTTAAATCGCGCATGCTCGCTAGTAGGTTACAATTTGAGAAAGTTCATTTTTTTATAGAAAAAAGGGTTAATACATTTTTATTTGTTTAAAGCTCTAACGAGGCTCGTTTACATATATATATATATATATATATATATATATATATATATATATATATATATATATATATATATATGTCAGTTCATATTATATTCCAATAACCATGGTTTTATTTCATTATTTTTATTTTTTCACATTTCCAAAACACATACTATTTCTCTGAGATATATTTTGTACGGTCCGTTTCATTTCTCTTGTGCCAAAAGACATTTTTATGTCAATATCGTCTCTGTACCACTACAAAATCATCAGAAAAATTCACAAAGAGTAAAAATTTCTTGGATTAAAGTGTCTTTAAAAAAACCTACACTATACAGTTGTTCATTTTTGGGTGAAAACAAACAAAACACAAATAAAAAGAGAGCAAAAACTCACACATAGGGGGATCCCACTGATACACCATTTTGAATTTTTCGTTCAAAGCTAGTACATCCTAAAAATTGTGCGAACAATTATACATTTTAATTCCGTAATATTTCTTAAAATAGTTAATAAGTTCTATAATTTATTTATAAAAATTCTAATTCACTTGAAGACAACTTTTTTCTTGCTAAAGTTACATCAATGTCTATTTAGGTCATTTGGATACGAAACTCATTTAAGTTCAACAGTTTAGAGCTAGTTTCATAATGTCAGCCGCCCATTTAAGCAACTATTAAAATTGTTATGCTTCGGTGTTTTTGTGGAAGATATATAGTATTTATTAATAAATCGTTTCCATCAATACTAAGATAAGCTTAATTTCCCAGTAAGTTTCTAATTAAATGCGAAACTAAGGGGGGGGGGAATTTGTCACTCACAACGAAGATATCTTACAGTTACCTAGACATGATTCCAAAATACCGAAAGGAGCTATTAAATATTTATTTATTTATTTTATTTTATTTTTTATAAAATGATGTTAAAATACCTAATTTTAAAGTATTATGAGAATTCAAAAATAGTTTTAAGGATTTTTATAGTTAAAGTTAATCATGATTACGTTTTAAATCTAATTCGCATTATTATGTGAATACCGACAAGCACCAATGTTAATGTTCAGGTCCCGCTTTAATTTCATGCTTATATTTAATATTAGGTTGTGTGCATTCTTTAATTTATTCATTAATATGTCTATTAATATACATATACGAAGATTTTTAGTATTTATTAATAAATCGTTTCCATCAATACTAAGATAAGCTTAATCACCCAGAATTCTTCACTCAAGTAGTAACCCTCTATTAAATGCGAAAAACTAGGGGGGAATTGTCACTCACAACGAAGATATTTTATATAGTTACCTAGACATGGTTCCAAATATCGAAGGGAGCTATTAAATATTTATTTTATTTTATTTTTTATAAAATGATTTTTTAAACACCTAATTTGTAAGTATTATGAGGATTCAAAAGTAGTTTAAGGACATTAAACGGTCCGTAAAAAATATATCTCACAGAAATATTATGTTTTTTGGAAATGCGAAAAAATAAAAATAATAAAATAAAACCATGGTAATATGAACTGACTTATATTTTCTCTGTTATCAATCATTGACAATCATTGAGCTGAATCTTTTAAGGAGACTATAAAGTAAAAGGAACTGATGGTATATGCTAATACATATATTGTCATTAATAATTATATATATATATATATATATATATATATATATATATATATATATATATATTTAAATCTTAAATAATATGATATAAATACAAAATTCGGTAGGGATTGGATCTGAAATCAAACTTCAAATTGATATCACTCTCTGTTTAATGGAAACAAAAGCTGACACGAGATCCTAAATCGCTTGGTCGAATAGAAAAGAACTCAATTACTCTTCTATCACCAGTTTAATCTAGGCATTTATGATATCATAAAAGTGTTTCGACTAAAATGTCCTGCCTATAAATATGTTACAAACAAAAAAAAACCCCAAATGCACTTACACGCAAAAATGTAAAAATATTGGACACACATTGAATTTTGAAAGATCTGTTTACGAATATGTAATTCTCCCTCAAAGTATTATTCCTATTTAGATAAACAATGAATTCTTCCGATGAGTATACTTTGATTGTAGTCCATTGGGGAGTCAAATAGCAGAAGCTAATTTGGCACCATTTTATTACTGTAGTTAAACTTTATTCTTCTTTTGAAAATATGCTTGTCTCATTGATTTATTATGCTCTTTCGACGACATAACAGTTACAAACTTGAATTGACCATATTAAATTATGAAGATTTTTTGGTTGGGTTTAACAACCTGTCAGCCATTATAAGGTCATCCAAGGTCTAACGTTCTTTTTTCGAATCAGACTGTTTTTACAATGTTAAAGTTTTTTTAGAGTGTAGGAATCGACTATTCATAATATGTGAGTGTTTTAGAGTGTGGGATTTGACTATTCATGATGTTTAAGTGTTTTTAGAGTGTGAGATTTGACTATTCATGATGTGAAAGTGTTTTTAGAGTGTGAGATTTGACTATTCATGATGTAAAAGTGTTTTTAGAGTGTGAGATTTGACTATTCATAATGTTTAAGTGTTTTTAGAGTGTGGGATTTGACTATTCATGATGTGAAAGTGTTTTTAGAGTGTGAGATTTGACTATTCATGATGTGAACCTGTTTTTAGAGTGTGAGATTTGACTATTCATGACGTGAAAGTGTTTTTAGAGTGTGAGATTTGACTATTCATAATGTTTAAGTGTTTTTAGAGTGTGGGATTTGACTATTCATGATGTGAAAGTGTTTTAAGAGTGTGGAATTTGACTATTCATGATGTGAAAGTGTTTTTAGAGTGTGGGATTTGACTATTCATGATGTGAACGTGTTTTTAGAGTGTGGGATTTGACTATTCATGATGTTTAAGTATTTTTAGAGTGTGAGATTTGACTATTCATGATGTGAAAGTGTTTTTAGAGTGTGAGATTTGACTATTCATGATGTGAAAGTGTTTTTAGAGTGTGAGATTTGACTATTCATGATGTTTAAGTGTTTTTAGGATGTGAGATTTGACTATTCATGATGTGAAAGTGTTTTTAGAGTGTGAGATTTGACTATTCATAATGTTTAAGTGTTTTTAGAGTGTGAGATTTGACTATTCATGATGTGAAAGTGTTTTAAGAGTGTGAGATTGTACTATTCATAACGTGAAAGTGTTTTTAGAGTGTGGGATTTGACTATTCATGATGTGAAAGTGTTTTTAGAGTGTGAGATTGTACTATTCATAACGTGAAAGTGTTTTTAGAGTGTGGGATTTGACTATTCATGATGTGAAAGTGTTTTTAGAGTGTGAGATTTGACTATTCATGATGTTTAAGTGTTTTTAGAGTGTGGGATTTGGCTATTCATAACGTGAAAGTGTTTTTAAAGTGTGGAATTTGTACTATTCATGATGTGAAAGTGTTTTTAGAGTGTGGGATTTGACTATTCATAATGTTTAAGTGTTTTTAGAGAATGGGACTCGACTATTCATGATGTGAAAGTGTTTTTAGAGTGTGGGATTTGACTATTCATAACGTGAAAGTGTTTTTAGAGTGTGAGATTTGACTATCATAAAGTGAAAGTGTTTTTAGAGTGTGGCATCTTACTATTCATAAAGTGAAAGTGCTTTTAGACTGTGTGTATTGACTATTCATAATGCGAAAGCATTTTTGTACGATTCTTAGATTTTAGTTTGCTTTTCGATGTTTTTTTAGGTTATTTTAGATATTATTTGGGTTGTTCTTTTGAAGAGAGATTTTCAAATTGTTGGCTTGGTAGCAAGATAATTCCCTTCGATCGGTCATCATGTTTATGTTTTCTGTTCCGATTATGGGTTGATGTTCATATTTTTTTAGGAAAAGTTTTCTATATTACTTGCCATTTTAATTTTATGTATTTTTTTGATTTTTCTTTTAAGAATTGGTTTGTGGTATTTTTATATTATTTATATCGTTGTTAAGAGCTTTTTAGGCTAATTAATATGCATTTTCATTCTTTTTAATACCGTGGCTGGATATCCAGGTCCAGATTACTTCCTTTTGTGCTTTAACTAAATTATTATATTCTTCTAGTATTTTGAAGATGGAAGGGTGGCTTGATCTACTTTCTGCTCGGCAATGAGGGAAGATAATGAGTCTGTAAATATTAGAAACTATGTTCATTCATTTACGAGATCAATTCACGTGGAATCAAAACAAGAGTGTCCATTTTTAAGATACGTCTATGTAATCTGCGCAATTGGCAATGGACATGCTATTTCTAAAGTAAAGGCGGGGGACAGACCAACAAACGGGTTGATCGACTGATCAATAAAGTCTTTCATACAGATGCGAGAGAGCATATACAAGAACTACGAAGTTTTTTATTCGATATACAACTTTATTGGCAAATTGAATAGATAAGTAACACGCAAAGATTTTGGACCGAAATCGAGCAACAGCGTTCAATATTTTATAAGCCGGCCTCAGATATTCTCCAAAGCGACTCAAAGATTTTCTTTTCAATAATTCACTCCAATTTTAATCTACACTTTTTTTTAGAAGACACTTTAAGATTGTTGGCGATTTCGGGTTTTGTTCAATGCGTTTCATATTTTATTATCCATATCTTTGGAATGTGATTCAAACATTTCGGTGCTATTTATAATGCGTGTCCTTAACTAACGATATTTTTGGAATGTGATTCAAACATTTCGGTGCTATTTATAATGGGTGTCTTTAACTAACGATATCTTTGGAATGTGATTCAAACATTTCGGTGCTATTTATAATGGGTGTCCTTAACTAACGATATCTTTGGAATGTGATTCAAACATTTCGGTGCTATTTATAATGGGTGTCTTTAACTAACGATATCTTTGGAATGTGATTCATACATTTCGGTGCTATTTATAATGGGTGTCTTTAACTAACGATATCTTTGGAATGTGATTCAAACATTTCGGTGCTATTCATAATGGGTGTCTTTAACTAACGATATCTTTGGAATGTGATTCAAACATTTCGGTGCTATTTATAATGGGTGTCTTTAACTAACGATATCTTTGGAATGTGATTCAAACATTTCGGTGCTATTTATAATGGGTGTCCTTAACTAACGATATATTGCAGTCTGCTTCACTTCTTAGATTAATCACATATTGTGTATAATGGAAAAAAGACCATTCTTGTGTCACTACAAGGATTCTCTAGAGTGGTATGTTGCCACTGAACCGTAAGGGGCTACTATGATAGATACCATATTTATAAAAGGCAACCTAGGTGGTAAGTTGGGCAGCAAGATATCTGTTGACATTACATTTAAATTTAAGCATGGGAAACTGAAAGCAGGAAGGTAATTCCAAATACAAGCGATCGCAGGAAAAAATAGTAGAGTTACTTTGTAGTTTGTTATTTATAATTGAAATAAAATGTTTGTTACATGAGTCCCGTAACTTTTTAGACACACCTCAAATACCATCAAAACAGCCCACAATAGAAAATCTGGGATTGTTTGCAACGGAAACTGAAGTGGTTTGAAGCCTATCTAAAGACAAAACTTCTTTAATCATTTTAGTGTCCTCTTGAAACTATACTACTTTAAAATAATACATTGTTAAATCACCATGGTCTCCTCTTATCTGAGACTGGTGCGTGCTTGAACTCATAGATACCGTTGCGTACTGTGAAATTGGAAATGACGAGTTCGAATCTGATCGGATCGATTATAGCCATGACCTTGCAATTTTTGCCACGTGACACATATCTATCTGGTCACAGATGTTAGTACTGGATTAGTTGCTCTACCTATTTTTTTGTGTCGAGTCTACCCTACTATTTTAACTATAACCAAATTGTTGCTATGTAGATTCATACATTTCTCAATGTTATTATAGAAAGTGATGCAATATCCACAACAGAACTCGAACGCGCCGCGCCAAGCCCACCTCAATAATCATTGGATTACCTCTCCTTCGATATTTCACACATTATTCTGTACAGAAGATAACTTCTGTTTAACTAATTGTATATAATAAATCATTAGCAATATGTACTGTGCTTCGCAATTAACACACCTCCAAAAGGGTTGATTTGCCGTTTAAAAGACAAAAAACAAACGAAACGATAACAGCTGAGTGTGCTGTTCGTTCACAAGAACCAGAAATACTAGACATTATGTTACAGGGTGACCCCCTCCAAGAAATGACACTGATGGCTTGTCCACCAAGTTTCAGTTATGAATGTCCAACAGTCTTTGTTTTATCGCCGTTCAATGATAAACACATCTGGTCACGACGTGCAAAATTGTCAATAATTCTGACATACCCCGCTTTTGGTACAGCCCTGATTTGGGCTGTTATGGCGCGCTTCACTTCAGCAATAGTCTAGCGATTGTTTTGATAGACATTATCCTTAAGATAAGCCCAGAAACAAAATAAATATGTGGCGTTCAGATCCGGTAGGTGTGAAGTCCATTCAGGATCACACATCGAAACGACCATATAAGAGTGCCACTGCAGAAATTCTAACGCGATTTTAAGTGTAGGAACGTGTACCATTTTGTTGAGAGCATTTTTCATTCATCACAACACCTCGTCCTCTGAGCAAAGCTGCCCAAAACTTATTAACGATAGCGATCACTATTGATCAACGCAGAGGTGCCCATTTGGAGCATATCATTAATATATCGTAAATATCGTTATCGTTAACATCGTTAATATCGTTATCGTTAATATCGTTAATATCGTTATCGTTAATATCGTTAATATCGTTAAATAGCATTAAATATAATCAAATAGCATCGTTAATATCGGTAATATCGTTATCGTTAATATCGTTAATCTCGTTAAATAGCATCGGTAAATATAATTAATAACATCGTTAATATCGTTAATATCGTTATCGTTAATATAGTTAATATCGTTAATATCGTTAAATAGCATCGTTCCTATCATTATATATCATTAAATATCATCGTTAATGTCGTTAATATCATTAAATAGCATCGTTAATATCGTTAATATCATTTATCGGTAACAAAACAAACGTGTTGGACATTCATGATTGACAAGTCAGTCATAGACAGCAGTTTATTGGTTGCATTGCAGAAAGGATTCTGAATTTTATTTACGATCCATTTGGTGGCATTTTTTGTGGGTCACCCTGTGCTTAAAATGTGTTTTAAAAGTTAATGTGACCAATAGTTTTGTCTCTCATTGTATATGTATTTATTGACCAATCGAATTATTCAATTATTGAACATTCATCAAATAAAAGAATGAATTGACGCCATATTTTAATTGACTCAAGTTAAATTGATTAATCCATGAAATCATTGAGATATTCATGAACGTTTTCGAATCCGCTAACCCGTGATTAACTCAAAAAAGAACAATTTGATTCGTATTTTCATTTTTTCTAAACATATTTCAGTCATCAGTTTTTAGATGAGCGGCTTTGTTCTTCAGTCGTCGGTTTGTCTGTCACGCTTAAATTTAAAATGAGCAGATTCATCTGATTTTAGAGAGATCCAAGTATTTCTGTCTGTCAGTCGATCTGTCATGCTTACGTTTGAAATCGAATTTTTGTTGGTCTGTCACGGTTAAGTTTGAAATAAATTTTTTGTCGGTTTGTCAACCGTAAGTCCGAAACTGCATTTCTGTCACGCCGAACATTCAAATTTCATATATCACGCTAAAGTTTGAAATAGCATGTTAGTTGACCTGTCACACTTAAATTTAAAATAACATTTCCGTCGGACTGTCACGCTGAACTTAAAAATGTTTGAAATATCATTTTCGTTGGTCTGTAATGTTTAAATGCAACATAGCATTTACGTCGGTCTGTCACGCTTGAATTTAAAATAGCATTTTTTTCGCTAAACGCAATTTGAATGACTATATCATATTTCAGATGTGTCTAACTACAACTATCACCGCCCGTAAGTCAGTCTGTCACGTTGATAGTTTAAATAGCATGCTTGTCGGTCTGTCACGTTTGAGTTTCAAATAGCATGTTCGCTGGTCTGCCATGCTTAAAGTTAAAATAATATTTTCGATTTTGGTCAATGTGTCACGCTCAAACCGCCCGTTCAGCGTTATACGCGCAAATTAAATGGACGCATCTCACTACTAACCGGCAAATGACGAATGTTTATTTTACTTTGATTATTTCTTACTTCAAATCGTTTTTTTGCTGTGATGTCGTTTTTTGTTTCATTTGTTTCAATATTCGAATGATTTATGTTTGCTGTCAACATTATATTGATCGATTACGTTTGGAAAAGACGACAAATCGATTATTCTTCGATTCAGTAACTCGGGCTTTAACCTCAGATCTGCGCTTTCATATAATTCTTGTGGCGGTAGTAATTACACACACACACAGAAATACACACAAACGCACAAACACACACACACACACTATGAGGTCACACGTGAATGATTAGATTCCTTTGCAAGTAATACTTATATTTACTCCTCCTGTTTAAAAAGCCCCCATTGTTTACATAACTTTAACATTGAACAAATGCCGCCATTGATCTATAAAAGCAAACATATCATATCGAACATGTTCGCAAGTCGAGCATCTATATTTTCCCTTTGAAGTGGCATGGCGTAGTGGTTATAAGCGCGGACTGTCGGATCAACGTGCATGGTTAGAGTTCTGTCGCGACTACTGCATCACTAATACCACCAGCAAAGGTACGAATCCATATATCCTCCCTCCAGCTATGAGTTAAATAGTAGAGTAAACTAGACTCTCAAGCCATGGTTGTGCAACTAGTATAAAGAAAAAAGCTTCGACGTAACATCAGTCTTTCTCTACTCATTTGGCCTTTTGGCTAAGATCAAAGTGTAGTATCTGTTCCGATGGATACTGCACTCCATAGACTGGTATTGTCTTGGCCTTCGAGGCATGTTTTACGCCGGTCTATGGGTCGGTCCTGTGCAGTTCTATTCGGTCCATCCTCCCAGGCTTCGCCTCCCCTCTTTGGGGAGGAGTAAGTTTATTGCTTACTGCCTGAGGCGCCCCTACCGGGGAATGCCGACGGGGCTGCCCAGGCAATTTTTAATGGCCAGAGTGCTCACCTCTCGCGCGCTGGCTTTTAAAACCCCACTTTCCCGACCCGACCTTGGGTCAAATCTTACTTGTGGGAGTAAGATAAAAACTGGCCTTTTGCCTAACTCCTGGAGAGGAGTAAATCAATACTCATCACGATGTTGTTTCTAATCGCCATGGACCACTCCTTGCCACAGAACATAAGCACAATGCGGCTTCAGAGAGATGTGCTGTTCAGGATTGCGCAACTCTTCCTTCAGTCTAGACTCCTCATGCCAGAACCCTTACAGAGGGTATCCACTGTCTCTTAAAACTAAAAGAAGACTAACATGCTCTACACAAAAATAATTGTATATTCTCTTAATCAGATCCAGACTCTAAGGCTAAGATATTAGACGATAATAGCAATCTGGAATTTACCTCAGATGTGAGCTTTCATTCAAGTCGTTAGAGGTAATTATTACCTATACATCTATGAATGTATTTCAAGTAACACTTAGATTAGAGTATACTATCTTTGCACAATAATGATGAGTTTAAAACGAGGAAAAGCGCATTTGTTTTTTTTTCTTGACAGAGTTCTGCCACTTTAAATAAACATACGATATGGCGCAAACATTGTCTGAAAGTAATGCACAAAAACAACAACGATATAAGAAGTCAAGTTTATTGTCCAAAATATATGTCTTAAATAGTCACACACACACACACACATATATATATGTATAATATGTATATATATATATATTATATATATATACATATATATAATATGTATATATATATGATATGTATATATTATATATATATACACATATATATATAATATGTATATATATATATGTATATATATACATATTATATATATATATATGTATATATATATATATAAATATATATATATATATATGAACAAATTTTTTGTGGTACAAAATTTTATAATGCTTTTAAATAAAATAAACGGAGTCATAGCGAACGAGGTACTATTACAAGAAAAAAAAGGAGAGGAAATATTAAATAATATTTAATTGTCGATTTAAAACGAATAAAACGATCGACTAAAATTGACAAAATAAAAACTACGTCCCTAGGTACCTTTCGGCCGACACATTGTCAAGAGAAAACGTCGGCAAATATCGTTTAAAAACGGGGGTAAGAATAACGTTGGGAGGAAAAAAACCAAAAAAAGAAAAAGGTAGATTGAAAGGGGGATTTGAAAGTAACTCCATATTATGTAATGCTCGATTCTCACAATAAATGTATAGTATATGATAAGGATTCAATATGAGCGCCAGCATTCGCCACCAGCTTCCCAAGCCGTTTGGAAACAACATCAACTAATTTCTTTACTAATGAGTCACAACTTATCAAAGCTAAAACAATCGAGGATAGGGGTTAATGAGATGAATAGATGGTCAGAAACATCGCTCATGGAAAAAATAAGGAGCAGCACCGTAACTGTCGCTTCACCCCATTTTTAAGGTTTCGTAAAGAAAAACAAAATGTAAAACAAACGGTAACTTACGCTCGTCCAGTTGCCATCCGCCACCGGGCATCGGACTCGGTCGATGTCTTCGGATATTCGTAGGAAATTCTTTAATTCTTGATTGTCAGGGTCGAGTAGTTGAAATCCTGTCATGTTGACTCCCCCGTGTTTTAGTCTGTCAAGGGGGAGATTTGTAAATCCCTGAAAAAGATAACGAATAAAAATTACTACTACTACTACTACTACTACTACTACTACTACTACTACTACTACTACTACTACTAATAATAATAATAATAATAATAAGAAGAACAAGAACAAAACCAAGAACAAGATTAAGAACAAGATTAAGAACAAGAACAAATAAAGAAATACAGGAATAAAAAAAGAAAAATAACAAACGGGGGTTGATTACTAACAAAAATGATATAAATGTCGTCATCTAAACGCTATTCATAAAATAGATTTGCAAATAGAGTTCCGAAAAAAAAAACTGGAAAAAAGACCAGGAGAAATTAGAGTAAAAGGGTGTATTAACACCATAAAACACCCGGCACTGATGAAAGCAGCTGAAATATCCAAGAAAATCATCAGATGCGGAAATATAACGAGATGACGCCAGCCAACCACAGGTAAGTCGAAATAGAAAGAGAACAAAATATAGAAAGAAAACTGCACGCATGCAATGGAACTGAAACTGACAGGCACCCGCATAATCTGCCCCCCCTCAATGTTCGCATTAGCCTCGGCTGGTACCAAACTAAATGGTCGTTAATGATCAAGAAAGCTGGAAAGACCGAGGAGGGAAAGCACCATCCAGATATCGACTAGAAGAGCGCGTAGAGTACTGGAATCTTTGGGAGACTTACTGATACTAAACTCAAGAGAAAATCTACGGTCATTTAGCAACGAGAAATTAATGGTAAACGGCCGTAGAGATAATGCAAGATGATTTGCAACGGTTGTTAAAAAGTGTGGAAAGTGTTGAATATCTGGAGAGACTTGTCACTCAGACTTCAGGGAACGCCATTTGTTATTGCCAGTGAGCAATCACTGATAATGACTTTTGGGAAAACTCCTAGTGAGTAAACAATGATTATAATAGAAGGAAGGATTGACACCATACAAACTACAGTACTGATAAATATAGCCGAGATATAAATAAAAATCCTAGAGAGCGGAAACCAACCCACATAGCTAAGTGAAATCGACCAATCACGGGTGAGTTGAAATAGAATAGGATTATGTAGATATTTATCTACCTCCCACAGCGGTAAGATGTGACACAAGGTCGGGAAAGGTGGATTTGAAAAACCAGTGGCCGAGAAGTTGAGCAATCTGGCCTACAAAAAATGCCTGGCCAGCCCCGTCGGCATTCCCCGGTAGGGGCGCCTCAGGCGATTAGCAATAAACTAACCCCTTCTCAAAGGGTGAGAAGGCAAAGCCTAGGAGGGTGGACCTCCTAGAACTGCACAGGACAGACGGTGCAGTATCCATCGGAACAGATACTACACTTTGATCTTGGCCGAGAAGAAATACTAAGATGATCGGAAGGGAGAAAAAATTCGCAGAAACGCTATATAAAGCAAAATCCATAATCTGGCACGCCCTTCCCTTTGTACACTTAAAATAATTGAAATAAGAAAACGAAACTTTATCGATTTATTTTATATTCTATTGAAACAGTACACAGAAATTTCTTTCAGCATTTAAAAGATTTAAAGAACCCATGACAATTATATGGTTTAATTTTGATTAAATATTAAAAAATTTTTTTACGCCCAATAAGATTTTTTCTAACCACATGGGGGAAAAGCAGACGATTGATCTCTCTTGCATCTAAAAATATCTTTAGACAATAAAGGGCCTTTTTTGTTTACATGCGTCGGCGTAGATTAAAGTTTGTTCTACGGTTTATCGTAGATTTAAACTATTCTCACCCATTATTGTTTTCTGATACCAGAGTTGTTCTCTTTCCGTCCTTGAACTTCTAGTTTTTCGTGTTTTTCGGTGTTGGGGTCTTTTATTTACATTTTTGTTTTTATTTTTCCGGCGTCAGAAACAGAACAATAAGCGGTCGTAAGTTATCGTTACGTTGTCTAAATTACATAGATCTAGAAATAATTTTTTTTTCGACTTACACATACTGAAAACTAGAAAAATAGGACAGAGGATTAAAATATCGTTACGCCATCACACAGCGCGCTAGTCGCCATTTTTAACAGCAACATACCACAACGGAGGATGAGGAGAGGCTAGAAAAAGCGATCACGTGCTGTTCATTCACTTTGTTGGATTTAAAACCTACGGTTCTGATTTTCTGTAATACATATATGAATAAATATTACGCTCTGTTTTCTAAATAACAATCGAACATTCTGCTGGGGTTTCTTCGACTAAACTTACAAACACACACACACACACACACACACACACACACACACACACACACACACACACATATATATATATATATATATATATATATATTAGTTGAGATCAACAAAATTTGAACATTATTTATATCAGTTTATAGAATTCAAACACAACGATTATTTGGCGTACGATCGTTTCCTAAAAAATTTGGAAATATTTTATTTTGTATCATACTTATGATGTCATGATTATTCTAAACCACATCTTCATCAGCGCCCTTTAAAAAATCACATACAGAAGTATTTAAGTAAACATCAGATTTCAATACTATTTAAAAAAAATATATTCAGAAAATATTGGAGACATAACCTCTTATTATGCAACCATATATTATTCCAGATAATAAAAAAAATAATAGCAATATTCAAAATACAAGGTGAACCAGAAAGAAAAAGTATATAAATTAATAAAAATAAATAAATAAGAAAATTCTATTAAGAAAAATAAATAAAAAATAATAATGATAGTATAAAATAAAATAAAATAAAATAAATAAGAAAATAAAATGAAAAAAAGAAAAAGAAAAAAAGATGAAATATATATATAGAACATAAAGATAGAGGCAAAATGCCTTCAAAGAAACCATGTGTTAGATGTAGATATTTTTATTAAATCAAAATAAAAAATAAAAATATAAATTTTTTTTCTTCATCTTGACTTTTTTATCTCATATTTCGCTTGATAAAACAAGCCTCGACAGAGCTTAGACAAATAAAAGGTATACACCATTTTTTCGTAATAATCCTTCTTGGTCTTGTAGAAGTGTCTCGTCCGATGATGTGGACTAACAGTGCAAATGTCTGTTTTAAATAGAACTTAAATCGCGCATGGTCGCTGGTAGTTATAAATTTGGGAAAGTTCATTTTTTAAGCATCTTTTGAATTTTAACATAAAGATAGTGGCAAAATGCCTTCAAATAAACCATGTGTTAGATGCAGATATTTTTTATTAAATCAAAATCTAAATCAAAATATACATATATATATATTTTTTCTTCATCTTGACTTTTTTAATCTCATATTTCGCTTGATAAAACAAGCAAAAAAAGTCAACATGAAGAAAAAAAAATTAATTTTTATTTTGATTTAACAAAAATATCTGCATCTAACACATGGTTTCTTTGAAGGCATTTTGCCTCTATCTTTATGTTAACATTCAAAAGATGCTTAAAAAATAAACTTTACAAAATATATATATATATATATATACATATGTATTATCGCAAGCATAAAGGAAAGACGAGTTTTATCGTTCATGATTAAAAGCTTAACAAAAGCTAGCCGACCGGTTTCGCCCTCACTTAACAAAAATTGTATCGATGGAGATAAGAGAAAGTAAAAAATACTGAAACTTTATATATTTAAAATAAAAGAGCGTTATGGTATATGTACACTGGGGGATCTGTCTTAGTGACTGATACCATTTAATCCCAATATACACCTCCTTTGTTTACAAAGAGAGGAACCTTTTAGACAAACGTGAATCATCTCCAAGATTTGTAGATTATATAGTAAGTGAGCATGGCTCAGGATGGTAAATGATTCAATGCTGAAATTCCTATGAAATGAAAAAAGAAATTTGGATTTACCTTGCTTCTAAAACTGCCAAAAACTCAGTACGAAATAGTAAGTTACACATTTATTGGTTTATTAAATATTTTATTGTGTTTATGATATTCCATCGACTGATTACAAAAAATCGTGTTATATTTGCATACAATTGTTTCGGCCTACCACCAAGATATATGAAATGTTCGAAACATATAAAACATTTATTTTTCTTGAAGAGGCTATCATCAGTGCTCGTAAATTAGACAGGAGAAACTGTATTGCATTCCGCCATCACTTATTTTTTTGTTTTGTTTCAGCATATATTATTTTTATAAAATATCTTGTTTTTACTTATTCTTAAGATCATATTGTTCAATGGGGTTGTTTACACCCGTACATGTGATTTGACCATCCAGTATAATTTTCGCTTAAACTATAGTCAAATATACGAAAAATGTATTGACTCACCGTTATTGTGTTGGTCTTAGGGTTTTTCCTACTTCTAGGCTTTGATCTTTGCTTTTTCAGTCGATTTTACATGATTCTTCTTCAAAGTTCATACTTACATTGTTTATTGTTTGTTTTTTTTGTTTTACGGCATATCAACCTTTTTACGGTGATTTAATGCCGAATCGATTGTATTTTTTTAAAAATTCTTTGAACAAAAAAATTCTTTAGAATATATATGTGTGTCTCTATGTCTCGACCTCATTCTGTGGAGATCTATTCAATCGATCTATCGATCACATTTTGTGGACATCTATCTGTTTATTTACCTTGAGAGAAGAAGTTTAAAAGAATCTAACTTAACCCAATCTCTTTTGAGTAGATTACCGTTATTGTGAAGACCTGACTGGTCTTATATTATATTCGGCTGTCATAAGTGAAGAAGATTAAAATTATTTCTTATTAGAATTGACAGATTAATGCTTTTAATGTTAACTTTTTCGGAAGACATTGAACCTCACGAAAGACAAGTGTCATAAAAACTTCATTTCGTTTGGAAATGTAATAACATCGACGCCTTTTAAAATCATAAATCACAAAATGAAAAAGAACCATCAATTATGTATCTACCTATCAATCTAGCTATCTATTAAATATATATCAATATATTCCAGTCTATTCATATCTATGATTCAATTCACATCTATCCATCCATCTATCTATCTATCTATCTATCTATCTATCTATCTATCTATCTATCTATCTATCTATCTATCCAAGTCTATTTTAATACAAATACTAAGATCTACTCATGCATTGAACCCTGTTGAAGTAAATACTACAATAATTATGTACAAAAATATATTATGCGATAACATAGTATCTAACACACAGAGACACATATATTTCCTGTAAGACATAATATGAACTCTAATGTGCAAATAATTTCACATTTTACCAAAGTATTTGACATTGAATCTATTCTTGTACTCTTTGTTTTGTTTTGGTTGACGATGAACATTTTCTCAGACAAAAATAATTTGATTTGAAAGTAATTTAAACCGTTAAATACACCCCCCCACATATATATATATATATATATATATATATATATATATATATATATATACTCAGCTATCTCTCACTACTATATGAAATATCGAGCTATTATAGTTTTGCAAGTTGGTGATAGATCTTTGTAGTTAACTCAAAATAGTTTTCTAATTGATTAAAATGTAAGTGTGTATATATTTAAGTATAGACATCTAACATTCTCTGATATATATATACATTTTGTTAATTTTCTTTTTCATATAGATTGAAATGTAAAAACTTCTCAAACTGTATATATATATATATATATATATATATATATATATATATATATATATATATGTATATGTCATCATCACCATGAACATAATTTCATTTATTTCCAGATTTATTTTTGAATTTCAACTTTTATATTTTCCAGTAATTAACTATTTGTTGATCTGTCACGCTTGTTAGTAATAACATATTTGTTGGTCTGCCATGCTTGTTAGCAATAGCATATTTGTTGGTCTGCCATGCTTGTTAGCAATAGCATATTTGTTGATCTGTCACGCTTGTTAGCAATAGCATATTTGTTGGTCTGCCATGCTTGTTAGCAATAACATATTTGTTGATCTGTCACGCTTGTTAGCAATAGCATATTTGTTGGTCTGCCATGCTTGTTAGCAATAGCATATTTGTTGGTCTGCCATGCTTGTTAGCAATAGCATATTTGTTGATCTGTCACGCTTGTTAGCAATAGCATATTTGTTGGTCTGCCATGCTTGTTAGCAATAACATATTTGTTGGTCTGTCACGCTTGTTAGCAATAGCATATTTGTTGGTCTGCCTTTCTTGTTAGCAATAGCATATTTGTTGGTCTGCCATGCTTGTTAGCAATAGCATATTTGTTGATCTCCCACGCTTGTTAGCAATAACATATTTGTTGGTCTGCCATGCTTGTTAGCAATAGCATATTAATTGATATCTCACGCTTGTTAGCAATAACATATTTGTTGATATGTCATGTTTGTTAGCAATAACATATTTGTTGATCTCTCACGCTTGTTAGCAATAACATATTTGTTGATCTGTCATGTTTGTTAGCAATAACACATTTGTTGATCTGTCACGCTTGTTAGCAATAACATATTTGTTGATATCTCACGCTTGTTAGCAATAACATATTTGTTGATCTGTAATGTTTGTTAGCAATAACATATTTGTTGATCTGTCACGCTTGTTAGCAATAACATATTTGTTGATCTGTCATGTTTGTTAGCAATAACATATATGTTGATCTGTCACGCTTGTTAGCAATAACATATTTGTTGGTCTGTCACGCTTGTTAGCAATAACATATTTGTTGATCTCTCACGCTTGTTAGCAATAACATATTTGTTGATCTCTCACGCTTGTTAGCAATAACATATTTGTTGATCTGTCATGCTTGTTAGCAATAACATATATGTTGATCTCTCACGCTTGTTAGCAATAACATATTTGTTGATCTGTCATGTTTGTTAGCAATAACATATTTGTTGATCTGTCATGTTTGTTAGCAATAACATATTTGTTGATCTGTCACGCTTGTTAGCAATAGCATATTTGTTGATCTCTCACGCTTGTTAGCAATAACATATTTGTTGATCTGTCATGCTTGTTAGCAATAACATATTTGTTGATCTCTCACGCTTGTTAGCAATAACATATTTGTTGATCTGTCATGTTTGTTAGCAATAACATATTTGTTGATCTGTCACGCTTGTTAGCAATAGCATATTTGTTGATCTCTCACGCTTGTTAGCAATAACATATTTGTTGATCTGTCATGCTTGTTAGCAATAACATATTTGCTGATCTGTCACGCTTGTTAGCAATAACATATTTGTTGATCTGTCATGCTTGTTAGCAATAACATATTTGTTGATCTCTCACGCTTGTTAGCAATAACATATTTGTTGATCTGTCATGTTTGTTAGCAATAACATATTTGTTGATCTGTCACGCTTGTTAGCAATAGCATATTTGTTGATCTCTCACGCTTGTTAGCAATAACATATTTGTTGATCTGTCATGCTTGTTAGCAATAACATATTTGTTGATCTCTCACGCTTGTTAGCAATAACATATTTGTTGATCTGTCACGCTTGTTAGTAATAGCATATTTGTTGATCTGTCACGCTTGTTAGTAATAGCATATTTGTTGATCTGTCACGCTTGTTAGTAATAGCATATTTGTTGATCTGTCACGCTTGTTAGTAATAGCATATTTGTTGATCTGTCATGCTTGTTAGCAATAACATATTTGTTGATCTGTCATGCTTGTTAGCAATAACATATTTGTTGATCTCTCACGTTTGTTAGCAATAACATATTTGTTGATCTGTCACGCTTGTTAGTAATAGCATATTTGTTGATCTGTCACGCTTGTTAGTAATAGCATATTTGTTGATCTGTCACGCTTGTTAGTAATAGCATATTTGTTGATCTGTCATGCTTGTTAGCAATAACATATTTGTTGATCTGTCATGCTTGTTAGCAATAGCATATTTGTTGATCTCCCACGCTTGTTAGCAATAACATATTTGTTGGTCTGCCATGCTTGTTAGCAATAGCATATTAATTGATATCTCACGCTTGTTAGCAATAACATATTTGTTGATATGTCATGTTTGTTAGCAATAACATATTTGTTGATCTCTCACGCTTGTTAGCAATAACATATTTGTTGATCTGTCATGTTTGTTAGCAATAACACATTTGTTGATCTGTCACGCTTGTTAGCAATAACATATTTGTTGATATCTCACGCTTGTTAGCAATAACATATTTGTTGATCTGTAATGTTTGTTAGCAATAACATATTTGTTGATCTGTCACGCTTGTTAGCAATAACATATTTGTTGATCTGTCATGTTTGTTAGCAATAACATATATGTTGATCTGTCACGCTTGTTAGCAATAACATATTTGTTGGTCTGTCACGCTTGTTAGCAATAACATATTTGTTGATCTCTCACGCTTGTTAGCAATAACATATTTGTTGATCTCTCACGCTTGTTAGCAATAACATATTTGTTGATCTGTCATGCTTGTTAGCAATAACATATATGTTGATCTCTCACGCTTGTTAGCAATAACATATTTGTTGATCTGTCATGTTTGTTAGCAATAACATATTTGTTGATCTGTCATGTTTGTTAGCAATAACATATTTGTTGATCTGTCACGCTTGTTAGCAATAGCATATTTGTTGATCTCTCACGCTTGTTAGCAATAACATATTTGTTGATCTGTCATGCTTGTTAGCAATAACATATTTGTTGATCTCTCACGCTTGTTAGCAATAACATATTTGTTGATCTGTCATGTTTGTTAGCAATAACATATTTGTTGATCTGTCACGCTTGTTAGCAATAGCATATTTGTTGATCTCTCACGCTTGTTAGCAATAACATATTTGTTGATCTGTCATGCTTGTTAGCAATAACATATTTGCTGATCTGTCACGCTTGTTAGCAATAACATATTTGTTGATCTGTCATGCTTGTTAGCAATAACATATTTGTTGATCTCTCACGCTTGTTAGCAATAACATATTTGTTGATCTGTCATGTTTGTTAGCAATAACATATTTGTTGATCTGTCACGCTTGTTAGCAATAGCATATTTGTTGATCTCTCACGCTTGTTAGCAATAACATATTTGTTGATCTGTCATGCTTGTTAGCAATAACATATTTGTTGATCTCTCACGCTTGTTAGCAATAACATATTTGTTGATCTGTCACGCTTGTTAGTAATAGCATATTTGTTGATCTGTCACGCTTGTTAGTAATAGCATATTTGTTGATCTGTCACGCTTGTTAGTAATAGCATATTTGTTGATCTGTCACGCTTGTTAGTAATAGCATATTTGTTGATCTGTCATGCTTGTTAGCAATAACATATTTGTTGATCTGTCATGCTTGTTAGCAATAACATATTTGTTGATCTCTCACGTTTGTTAGCAATAACATATTTGTTGATCTGTCACGCTTGTTAGTAATAGCATATTTGTTGATCTGTCACGCTTGTTAGTAATAGCATATTTGTTGATCTGTCACGCTTGTTAGTAATAGCATATTTGTTGATCTGTCATGCTTGTTAGCAATAACATATTTGTTGATCTGTCATGCTTGTTAGCAATAGCATATTTGTTGATCTGTCACGTTTGTTAGCAATAACATATTTGTTGATCTGTCATGTTTGTTAGCAATAACATATTTGTTGATCTGTCACGCTTGTTAGCAATAACATATTTGTTGATCTCTCACGCTTGTTAGCAATAACATATTTGTTGATCTGTCATGCTTGTTAGCAATAACATATTTGTTGATCTCTCACGTTTGTTAGCAATAACATATTTGTTGATCAGTCATGCTTGTTAGTAATAGCATATTTGTTGATCTGTTAGCAATAACATATTTGTTGGTCTGTCATGCTTGTTAGCAATAACATATTTGTTGATCTGTCACGCTCGTTAGCAATAGCATATTTGTTGGTCTGTCACGCTAAAGTTTGAAATAGTAGATTAGTCAGTCTGTCACATTTAAGTTTAAATAGGTCCACTTCACGAAAACCGCATATTAAATGGACAGATCTCACAACTTTCAGTTTTTATTTTTTAAGTTTAATAAAACAACAGTTTCTCTTTCTATTTTTTATTATCGATGTCTTTGTTCAATTTGAATTGTTCATGTTTTTTGTTCGTCCCTTTAAGTTTGGCTGTGTTGTCTACTTGGCGCACGTGACCCCAGGGTGAATGTCGACTTTTAGTTTTAACCCTATGTATTTTTTGTTGTTACTTGCAAGCGAAAGCTAAAATCAAACTGATTTGAATTATGTCCACCATGTTTTTTTTTGTCAGCACATCACGGGCCTCATAAAATATGGGGTTGTGTAACTAACAATTTGATTAACATGTTTTCGTGTTTGTGGCGCGTTGGTGGTCAACGAGTGGCCTTTGAAATATGGTCGTCAATCAAACGGGAAACACTTCGTTTCTGTAGAAAAAAAATAAACGCAATAAAGTTATATCTATGGCCATTGTTTTTGTTTACAACTTCTTTTTAATTATTACTTATTCTTTTCGTTTTTTTAAATCTATTTTTCCAGACATTTTTTCTCCATTTTTTCTTTTTGTATTTTATTCAATATTTGTTCTGTTTTCTTTGTTTGTTCTTTCCTTCTATTCTCGCTTACTTTTTTCTTTCAATGCTCATGTTCAAATTGATTTTTCTTCTTCTGCTTGTGTTTATTTCGTTTAGTCTCATTTTTCACTAATGAATCACCACTTATAAAGGCCGAAAGCCATTCAAGGATAAGTGTTAATGAGACAAAAATGATAGTGGAAAAACTAGGAACACTATAAGAGTACTAGCATTGATCAATGGTATGAACTGAGTTCGATTTCTTATGGAGTAGGGTAAGGGTTAGGGTCAGGTTAGGGTTAGGGTTAAGGTTATGACGAGAATTTGTTGACCTTTGATTTTTTTAATCCTTCATTTCTTATTTGTTTGTTTTCTCATTACTTGATACTTTATAATATTTTTTATTCTCCTTTTCTTTCTTTTTTTTCTCGTAGCAAACATATCTCGGTATACGTTCATCACTATCTTTTACTATCACTATCAATATATATATAATGCATTCATTATTTATCCGTCTATCGATTCTACAGCAGATTGTCACACGTATAAACAAACATACAAAGAGATTATATATATATATATATATATATATATATATATATATATATATATTCTAGCCACACTGAAAAGCCCTGATACGATGAAACAAAGTTCTACGTATGTACACAAACATGTTTTCCTATTCCTATTAAATGAACTATTGCTCTGATAATCAGCAATGTTACCTAAGACTATATATTTCTCTTCACTTTGCTGTGAAATGCGCGTAAGATATAGAAAAGTTATTATATTTTGAAAAAAAAAAAAGAAGTTTTTTTTGTGAGACGAAGAAGAAATACAGGCATTCATCGGAATATGAAAATAAAGAAATTGTAAGAATAAATCAAAATTATGGTTTTAGATTGATTTTTCCTATGGTCATTTGAATGCAACTATAAAGTATATATGCTCTGAAACTTGTAATACAACTTCATTGAGCTTGCAATTGAAACCGTTTCGGATATTATAAGGATATAATATAATTAAAAATATATTTTTTTATAAGAAATCACATTGATATATATATATATATATATATATATATATATATATATAGGTAGATATATTAGATGGATAAACAGGCACCCATATATGTATATCGATAGTATGACATAAATAAACGGGTATACATATATATATATATATATATACTCATCTATTTATGTCACTGTGTTTATAGATATAAGTATATATGTGCCTTGATTGGCCTATGTAAATTGAGAATTTTTGGCTTGCATTGTATTATTAATATGTGCGAGATTTTATGTGTATAAGTTATTAAAACCTTTTTTGGTCATATATATATATATATATATATATATATATATATATATATATATATATATATATATATATACATATATCTTGTTCTCTCGACCAGTCATGGCAGGGGAGCTCTTTTAAGAGTGTCATAAAAGACTGATGGTCAAACGAGCCGATTTGCCCAGTAATTTCCAGCTGGATTTGATTTGTTCGTAATACCCTTTCCTTACATAATATAACCTTTTGTATTGTATATTAATACATATTATGTTCTTACAGTTTTAATTGAGCACTCTTATGACTTTTTTTCACGGACTTTGAAATCATATATATATATATATATATATATATATATATATATATATATATATATATATATATATATATATATCCGCAGTATTTGCCGGTAGAAATGTCAGATTAGTAAACATAAAACAGATGATTGAAATATCGTTACAAAGTCACGCAACGCGCGAGCTGCCATTTTCCATGGAGGCAAACCAAAACAGGGTCTGAAGAAAGTCCGATAGAGATGACCAATTATAGGTCGCCTTTATTTGGATTTGAAAGCGACGGTACTAATGTTGGTCTGTTCTTCTTTAATACATATATGTTCTTCTTTAATACATATATAAATATATATATAATTATTTCCACAATCAGACAACGCCGCAACCCACAACCTATGAAAGAAACAAACCGGAAGTCCTAGACTCGAGTTTCGCCCTATTTTGGGCTCATCAGTAGAGTTCTACTGATGAGCCCAAAGGAGGGCGAAACTCGAGTCTAGGACTTCCGGTTTGTTTCTTTCATAGGTTGTGGGTTGCGGCGTTGTCTGATTGTGGAAATAATTATATATATCATCTCACATTCAAGAAATCTAATATATATATATATATATATATATATATATATATATATATATATATATATATATATATATATATATATATATATATTAACACTATCGTCTGTTCATGTGATAATATCGGCGTCCATTAGTATATGCAGCTATCTCTGGTGGCATTTGTTAATATTTGATTAACGATAAACGATTCTTGTCTGTAGAATGTAAGCAAAGACGACGACGACAAAATGTCCGTCAGTCTGTACACATTCCCCCTTTTTCCCGCCAACGCAGCTATTTTGATTAAATAACAATGTCAAACGAACTGAGTAGTCAGTTTTATTCTGACGGATGAACAGTGTCCCGGTCGTTGACGTTGATTGGATGATTTGAAATAATTTTAGCACAGCTTTCATATGCCAGCGCGTTCACAGAGTATGGGTTCTCTACGGGGTTAGCCATTGGTTGAATTTACTTGCCCATTCTCCTGTCTGGTGAGAGGCTTCCAAATATCAGAGGAAATGGCGATAACATTACGTAAGGAGTTATAATATCGCCTATACTTAGTGAATCCTATCGTTAAACATTCATATAACTCCGATGTTTGTGAAATTCAAACAATAAGTATTAGACACAAAACAATATTCCCAAAATTTCAGTTTCTGTAGGGTATTAAAGAGGTTTTATGAGACACACTATAGGCAAAACCTCTCATTTTAAAATTCAAATATTTCAGATTTGCATTGAATTTGATCCATAGTCATTAAACACCAATGAAGCACGATCCCTTGAATTTAAAGTTCTTATTAAGATCCCCTAAGCATAAGCCTTAAATTTTAGACATTTTCTAGAACCCAAACAATGTAATAGACTTAGGTTAAAATTGGAATAAGGATTCTAGATATAAGATTTAGTATCGTTACATCTTGATTGTAAGGGAATGCTAAGGGTCGTGTAGAATCTTTTGTTCGGTGAATTAATTTTACCCGGCCCAAGACGGGTATTCTTATAGTTTCTCTCTCTCTCTCTCTCTCTCTCTCTCTCTCTCTCTCTCTCTCTCTCTCTATATATATATATATATATATATATATATATATATATATATATATATACATATATATATATATATTCCATAAGTCCACTCCATTTCTTGGTCATAATGCCAATCTTCCATATCTCCCAAACAGATCCAATCTTGCCGACCCAATCCTTACTCTTATCTCTAAACCAGTTGTATCAGCATACCAATTTTATCACCCCCATAAGCATTCAGTATACCTTAGTTAATAATGTTAAATCCCAAATAAAATTCATTTAAAAACCCTGCAGAGTTACTGCCTTTAGACCGCCCGGATGATATTTTTATTTAAATTCCTTTGGGATTGATTTAAAGTCATTTATCCAGGATTTAAACTTGAATTTAATTAATTTTGTTCCTTTTATCCCTTTTAAACCTCTTCATAAGTATACTCCTTAACCCCATTTTCTCCCCCTAATTCCTTTAGAAGACAGATCATTAAACTACAACACAGTAACGGCCAAATATACGATATTTATAATATTGGCTCATGGGATTTATATAGAAATATATTTTAATTTTCTAATTTTTTTATATCTCTTTAAATCTTATCCGGTTTAAATCTCACCTGTTACTTTTCACCCATACCCCTTTTTTCAAACCTTATTAAACCTTCCTTACACTAAATTTAAACAAACATACATAACATTCTAAGCAAATAACGCGTCCAAACGAGAGTGAAACGTGACTTCACATTTCCGAAACAGATGACAACAGAAGCTGAAGAGAGCCGGATGGCTAAGTCCTTCTGTGCTTGAAACCGACGGTACGAATGTTGTACTATTTTTCTGTACCAATATATATATATATATATATATATATATATATATATATAGTTCTGATGAAAGTCATGTTTGTTGTTCAAGGCCTAATAAAAAATCCTCATTGTAACACATGATGATTGAAGATACAATTTACAGTGTATCGCGTACGAATGGACACATACCAATCTTAAAATGTTTCTTCCTTGGATAATTCTATTTACCGCTTGTTAACTTGAATAAATGTTACTTGAATGAATTTATTTAAGAAGAAAGAGTGTAAAAAAAAGAAAACCAACACAAAAAGAAAAGACTTTCTCCAGTGCCTTTCCATCAATTTATTTCATAGTGTTATTCACAGAGAACTTATCCACACAGATATCTTGCATCGTCTGAACACGCACACACACACACGCCGCCTGAAGATAAATTCAACGACGCAGAAATGATGTATAGTCAAATTTTCATCCATAAATGCTTTCTAAAGAGATCATAAACGCGAATCGAATCGGACAGACATATTGATACAAATACTCCCAGAGAAAATGGCGCCGATGTCGAATTTGCTTTTCAAGGGACGTAAATCTCTAGTTTGTTCTATTGCGCATTCCCACCTGCAATTTATGACGTCTCCTGAGTGATCGTGTCACGTTCAGCCAGGAATGGCCTCTGGGAGCGTCTCGCCTGACTGTGCAAAATTTAATTTCCATGGCGATGCTTTCGTACTTCTTTTCTTTAGAGTTTTATATCATGAGAAGTAAATTTATTGATAGAATGTAGAAGTACGAAGCGAACTTAATGGCTATTTCTTTTAGGAAAGGAAAAAAAACGGGGTATAAGGCAAATTTTAATAAGCAGACAATTGATAACTGTAACAATGATGAAATTAAGCGAACACATAATAGCATTCAGTTGGAAGATGGTTATTGAAGCAAACTTATCAACGAGGCAATAATAATAATAATAATAATAATAATAATAATAATAATAATAATAATAATAATGGAGGAGGATCAAAACCATACATGGAATCAAAGAAAGGATTGACACCAAACAAAAAGCAGCACCGATGAAAACAGCTAAAATGTTGATAAAAATCCTGAAGTGTGGAAGCCAACCCACACAACCATGTAACCCCGACAAAACACAGGTAAGTTGAAACAGAATTATACCGCGTAAATACAACTAAAATATAGAAAGAACTTGGTCTAAATCCAAGTAAACTGAAATTATCAGGGTAGATGTGCAAGAAAACCCATTACTCTGCACACAAAAAAGAAGCAGTGGCATCAACCTCAGTTGATACAACATACAATGATCATGAGGAGTTTGGGCGGATAGAAAGATCAATGAGAGAGAGAGAGAGAGAGAGGGAGAGAGAGAGAGAGAGAGAGCACTACTGAGACCTCAACTGGAAGGGCACGGACACTACTGGAATTGTGAGGAGAGTCATTGCCACTGAAATTCAAGAGAAGAAAACATTTTAAACGAAATTTAAATAGTAAACGGCTGCTACGAGAATTAAACAGGATTTGAAATCAATTGAAAGAGAGGTAGAATACTGAATGTCTGGAGAGACTTTTTTTTCACTCAGATTTCTTGGAACAACAGGTGTTTCTGCACGTGAGTGATCGCTAGTTATGAGTCCAGTTTGATTTGACTCCCCCTAATATATATATATATATATATATATATATATATATATATATATATATATGATAAAAATGGAAATAGTATTCCAAACGTAATGTATGTATAGAATGTAAAAAATATTTATGTCCAAACTGGTTGGTGCCGTGTGAAAAGATATAAAATAAATAAGGGCTTATTTCCACACCACATTCGTATTACACATTTTTATTTTTTATTTTAGACGGCCATGTTTCGCCCAGAAGATGAACATAAATATTTTTTTACATTCTATACATACAGACTATTTCCAAGTAATGTACTTGTGTTTATAACTTTTTTATTCTCTTAAACCATCCTGAGGAAGTCTTTTCTTGATGAAGACGAAACGTTGATGACTTTACTGATAAGTTAGTATATATATATATATATATATATATATATATATATATATATATATATAATTATAAAAAGAAAAAACTATACACACATTGTTGTACAGGTTGTACACATTATAACTTATTTCGACCCCTTAATTAGGTCTCCTCAGATGTATAAACAACCACGTCAAAAAAACATTTTTTTTTGTTTTTTTGACGTGGTTGTTTATAAATCTGAGGAGACCTAATTAAGGGGTCGAAATAAGTTATAATGTGTACAACCTTAATGTGTATATAGTTTTTTCTTTTTATAATTCTGTTTTGCTCTGTTTAAATTACATTGAGCTCTGTTATTCAGATTCTCAACACAAAATTGAAATCTACACACTATATATATATATATATATATATATATATATATATATATATATATATATATATATTGGCAGCCTTCTTTCATCTAAGCATATTTGGTTAAATAATACAGAACAATTATGTCTGTATATTTTCTGTTTTATATTTTCGAGTTGCCTAATGAGTGTTCTAATACCAAGCTTAAATTGGCGAATAAACTTTCTTTACTGGTTGTGAACCCTAGTACGTTCGGTTCGCTCTGGAACAATTATCGGGATGGGGGCAGTTATCAAGTAAAGAACTAAGCTCTTGAATATTTTAGTAGCGGTTTAGGCTGGACAGTTAAGATTATTATTAATATTATATTATTAGAGATATCACATAAACAGACGATAATATATACACTCACACAAACATTACTGTGTTTTTATGTGATAATATCGGCGACCATTAGTATATGCATCCATCTTTGGTAGCATTTGTTAATATTTGATTACGATAAACGATTCTTGTCTGTGGAATGTAAGCAAAGAGCACGACGAGAAAATGGCTGTCGGTACGTACACAATTCCCCTTTGAGCCAAATACAGCCATAAAAAAGAGCATATTCAAACAAGTTCACCGGAGCCGTGACTACTTGGGTAAAGTATAGTACTATGAAAGAAAAAAATGCTATAAATTGACGCCCTTTTATGCAAACAAAAATGAACAAAAGAAAATGCAATTGTACTAGCGATTGCTACTAGATGAACTGAGAAAGACCGATGAGGAATAGAATTACCCAGAATGCAACTGGAAGGGAACGGAAAGTACTGGAAATTAAAAAGGCTTATTGTCACTCAATTATCATCTATTCTTTCTTCTCCCATCGATTACCTCCTCCTCGTTATTATCCTTCTTTTACCCCATTGGTCGCCTTTCATTCTCTTGAGTGCGTCGCCTTTTTTCCCTCTAAATCCTATTTCAGACAACCGAATTGGTTACAGTGAACGAGTCCGCCATCTTTTTTGAGTTTGATCTTCTTCTAATTTCTATCTTCTTTCTCTCTTCATGTTACAAAATATATACATTTACAAAAACTAAATACATTAACCAATTAAATGTTCCTGCTAATAAAGTTATATATGTCAGATCATATTAAAACCAGCGATGGCGCTGACAATTTTTGGATAAAATTACACGAATTCAGAATAATTGTATAAATTAGAAATTGCTATTTTTTTTGGAAATATCGAATGAAATATTCAATAGAATTTGATTGTATATTGATAGTTTATTAACAGTGTAAATGTTCTGTGAATTGTTTTAAGACTTGATTTGAGTAGATTGTTAAAAAAGATGCCCGTAGAGGCATAACACACACACAGTAAGAATAGTAAATACGTTGGCAGTTTTACTCTCCGGCTTTTATCATTATTTAATTTAATTTACGAGGTAGACTGCTCTCATTTTGCGACTCATGGATTTTAGAATTCGTATCAGTTTATTTATCTAAAATTCCTTTACAATAGATAAAACTCATAAGCTTTCTGTCCGAATTAACTCTAGAACACGTCTTAACCAACTCACCGTAACTTTATTTTTCCCTTTATTTCTCACATTCTATGTGCGATGTTTCTGACAAAGGAGGAAGAATTGCTGTTTTCTGGGTCAGAATCTATCCATCTAACACTTTTTTTTAGCTCTTTACATCAAGTGGCTTAATGCCTTTTCTGGAGCGATTTCCATTTAAAAACGTTTCTATTCACTACGCTATGTGTCGAATAGGATGATCGCTTTTGAATTTACAAACCTATGATAGTATAATATTATTAGTATGATTATTTACCTTCACTCATATTGCATGTTTCTATGTTTATGCTGTAATTAGTTGTTCTCCTTCTTATAATTATAATTTCTAATTCTTTATTATTTTTTGGTTTCTATATTGCACTCGTCCCACTAATTCGTATATTAAAAATGTTCCTGTACCCTAAATGATGCATTTTCCTTTAGTTTCCTAAAAACATAGGGTGTGGAAACTAACGCGCACAATAAGGTGATGCTAACCAATCACGGGCAAGTTGATATAAAATAACATTTTGTAAAGAAAACTTGAACTATAGATGGACCATACTAAAGCAAGGTGATGGAGCCAACCTGAGTAGATATATAAGATAATGATTCGTATGAAAACTCATAATAAATAAATAAATAAATAATAATAATAATAATAAAGATAATAATAATAATAAAGATAATAATAATAAAGATAATAATAATAATAAAGATAATAATAATAAAGATAATAATAATAATCCCTCCTAACAAAAGAATAAATAAAAAAATGGTACCAGTGTAAGATAATGAAGAGTGGCAAAAATGAATCGTGGACGAGTCCATTGTGGGTGGACGTCGAGAAAGAAGAAAAAAAGGTGACTTGATAACTGTTAAAAAAGAGAAGGTTCCGCAGTGCAAAGAGACTCGAAAGACGGCGGGTTAAAAAACGCGAAGAGCCGAAACGCTTGGTGATCGGAGTATCGAAGTACAGGAAGAATGGGAGTTTACCGATGTTTATGGCACCGATGAAGCTTTATTGGCTATGGTACTCAAGCCCGTCTTGCTGTTAGGCTTTCGTGTCCGCTGACTAAAAATGCGGCTGATAAGCAAGTTGGTACCGTGAAGGAATCCCCTGACTTGTATTTCATCAAATAGACAATTGGAAGTGCTTGTGGAACAATTGCTTCAGTTCATGCTTCAGTTCATGCAGAGCAAATTGCTTTCCAATCGGATGTATATACAGACGAGTTTCTAGCGGAAACCAAGTCTGTGACCTCAATAAGAAAAAGACTTTCATGAGACAAAAGTATGTCAAAAGATGGTTATATATGTGTGCGTAGCCGGCGTAAACCATCCGGTAATGGCAAATAAAGAAAACTAAAGTTTTTCCATATACGTTCTGTTCTTTGTCATTCTTGTTGGATCTTACTGGGTAGCCTGAAAGAAAGAGTAATGCAACATAAGCCTATGCTGACACCACACATGAGAAGACCGAGGGGGGGGACAGTACAAACCAACCCTCTACTGGAAGTGCAGAGAGTGCTGGGACCTTGGGGAGGCTTATTGCCACCCAAATCCCAGAGAAGACCAATGGTCCTTATCAGAAATAAATGAATGGTAAACGGCTGTTGTGATACTGCAAGGTTATTTGCGGTTGCTATCGAAAAGAGATGGAGAATACTGTTGTCACTCAGACTGTAAAGAATTCCACCGGTTGTCTGTGAGCAATCACTGATGGTGACCTGTGTGAGAACTCCTAGTGAGTACAAATAATAATTTGTGAGACAGTGTCCAGGTGTTACCCTAGTTAAATTGATGAACCCAAGAAACTCCTGCTCTTATCCCGAACACCATATAAGTATTCTTCTTCGAATTTGTAACTTTCAATAAATATAAATTTTCTTTAATGCATATATGCACGTTCAATTTTGTAATTCTGTTAATATTGATTCCATTACGTTTCTTTTATACTATTACAGCTGTAAATCGAATAACTAGTTCGTGTACGTTTTTAGCGTCAAGTGGACGGACGGACGGAAAGGGAATTTGGGACGCTGAAAACGTACGCATGGCAGCAGACGTAAACAACGAAGCTATAACTGTGTTCCTAATTTTACCGAGTAAAATGCGATGTTATTAAGATTAAAAACAGAACAATGAATATTACTTTCTATTTATGTTGTTTATTTGTTTGAAAGAATGATGAGAGAATGAATCTTTTGCTTAAGTAATGATTAAGAAAAGAAAATTGCTACATAAACAACGTTTTTTTTTTTACTAATTTTTAACAAAGTGAAAATATTTCAAGTAAAGAAAATTAACAAGGAATATAATTTTTTATTTATTATGTTTATTTGTTTGAAAGAATGATGAGAGAACGAAGTCCTGTTTACGTACAAAAATACAGGTGTTGTCTTGAAGATTACTTAACAACTGGTGGTAACGAAAATGGGGACCGATCTTTATAACTTTGGAAATGCAGTATAGTGTGGAATAGTCGTAAGTCTATATTGTGTGTGTGTGTGTATGATCTTTAAGAAAAGAAGTTTGTGTAACTCCACATAAAATAGGAAAAAATAAGTAATGAAACGGTTAAAATTTCGGTTTGGGCGGTAAAAAGTCGGTATAATTAATATTTTGTTAATAGACAAATAAAACAGATAACAGTGCGTTCTAGGCAACCATGTTGTAAAAGATCGAAGGTGACGTAATACGGGAAAAGGTATGTTATAAAATGTTCCATCGGTGTAATGGGTGGCAGGCGTAGTAGGTGTGAGTGTAAGTTTTCCTCCCCCGCCATCTTCTATTAACAGCTAATGAATAAAAAAAAAAAATCGAACGAAATTAAATATAAAAACATTTAAACCGAGTAGAAATACATATTTTCATTTTTAGAATACGAACCCAAATATGGTACAAATGAACGGATTTGTTTATATCGTTTTTGTGTATCCAGTTATTCCGGTCATTAGAATAGGGGGAATCTCACTTTATGAAAAAAGATGAAAAGTGTGATGTCGCTAACAAGGCAATACAAATAGAGGGTACAACTGATTAAATGGAAAATGGAAATGAAGAAATTGGTTCGGCCAAAGTGTGAGACATGCAATAAATAACAGAAGACAAGGAATGATGGTTGTCATTGTACATGAAGAACTGAAATTAGTTTTTCAAAGAAGATAATAAATGATGGAACTACGGCTTTCTGTAATTTTCTACTTCTTCGTTGTAGTTTTTCCGTTTTTTTGTGTCTGTTTGTGTTAAGTGAATCAGAAGATAAAAAATGTAAATGTTATTTTTCTTAAGATCTATTATTATTATTATTATTTGTACTCACTAGGAGTTCTCACACAGATCATCGTCAGTGATTGCTCACCGACAACAACCAGTGGTATTTCCTGGAGTCTGAGTGACAACAAGTCTCCCCCGACTTCCAGTATTCTTCACCTCTTTTCGATAACGATGCGGTATCGCAACAGCCTCTTACCATTGATTTCTCGCTGGTAATGACCATTGGTCTTCTCTGGGATTTGGGTGGCAATAAGCCTCCCCAAGGTCTCAGCATTCTCTGCACTTTTCCAGTGGAGGTCTGGTTTGTGCTGTCCCTCCTCGGTCTTCTCATCCTCCTCGACCCTCTAAAAATATGTGGTCTGGTGTCAGCCTAGGCCGGCACCATTAAAAAAAATAAAATAAAATGATATTTCTTTAAATTAATTAAAAAAAAAAAAGTTTAATTTTTTTTTTAATTTTTAAATTTTTTCCTTTCAATTCCTTATTTTTTAATTCTTTTGAATTTTTTTTTTGGGGGGGAGAGGAAGGAGCTTATAGTGTTTCTTGTAATTTCTGTTTCTTTGGTTCATTTTTGTGTAGTGATAGCTGAGGCCGGTGTAATTTATTGGGGGGGGGGAGATTATTAAGTGCTGTTTCTTGCAGTTTCTGTTCCTTGGCTCTTATTGTGGTGTTCTTCGTGTGGTTTTGTTTTCTCCGTTGTAAATTCCTTGTGACTGGTTAGCCTTTGTAGCTTATGTGTGTTAGTTTCCGCATTCAAGGATTTTCCTTAAGATTACAGCTGTTTTGATCATTGTAGTCCTTTGTATGGTTTCGATAGTCCCTTTGATTCCAATTTCTCCAATTCTTTATTATTATTATTATTATTATTATTATTATTATTATTATTATTATTATTATTATTATTATTGTTATTATTTACTCACTAGGAGTTCTCACACAGGTCATCAGTGATTGCTCACCGACAACCGGTGGTATTCCCTGGAGTCTGAGTGACAACAAGTCTCCCCAGATCTCTAGTATTCTCCACCTCTTTTCGATAGCCACCGCAAATAAACTTGCAGTGTCACAACAGCCGTTTACCATTGATTTCTCGCTGGTAATGACCATTGGTCTTCTCTGGGATTTGGGTGGCAATAAGCCTCCCCAAGGTCCCCGCAGTCTCTGCACTTCCAGTGGAGGTCTGGTTTGTGCTGTCCTTCCTCGGTCTTCTCATCCTCCTTGACCCTATGCAACTATTTTGTGTGGTGTCAGCCTAGGCTGGTACATTTTTTTTGGGGGGGGGGGCTGATTATTTTTTATTTATTTATTTATTGGGGTGGGGTGGGGGTGAGCTTATGGTGTTTCTTGCTATTTCTGTTCATTGATCTATTTTTGTGTTGTGTCAGTTGAGGCCGTTGTAATTTATTGGAGGTGGGGGAGCTTATTAAGTGATTTTTCTTGCATTTTCTGTTTGTTTGTGGTGTGTTCTTTCATTAGTTCTTGTGTTCTTCCTGTGTTAGATTTTGTATGATCCTTCGTAGCTTATGCGGGTTAGTTTCCGCATTCAATAATTTTTCTTAAGATTGTAGCTGTTTTGATCATTGCTGTCCTTTGTATAGTTCCAATGATACCTTTAATCCCAATTTCTCCCAGTCTTTTTTCCAGGTTTTTGGGGATTGTTCCTAGTGCTCCTACGATTATTGGTATTATACTGACTTTCTTCATGCTCCATATTCCTTTCAGTTCTCTGGCTAGTTCTGTGTATTTGCTTCGTTTTTCCGTTTCTTTGCTTTTCACTCTGTGGGCTGCTGGAACGGCGAAGTCTACGATTTTGCATGATTTTTCCTTCTTGTTGATTATTATAACATCCGGTCTCCTTGCTTGTATGAGTTTGTCTGTTTGTATATCCATATCCCAGATGATTTTGTGTTTTTCGTTTTCCAGTACTGTTTCTGGCTTATGTTTGTACCATTTGTCTGCGTATTCGAAATTCAATTGTTTGCACAGTTCCCGATGTACTGCTTTCCCCACACAGTCATGTCTGTTCTCATACTCGTTCTGAGCTAGTTTGCTACATTCACTTATTATATGATTTATTGTTTCGTCTCATTGTCCACAGAGTCTGCATTTACTGTTTTATTAAGTTTTATCTATTTTAGCTTTAATGTAGTTTGTCCTAATTACATTGTTCTGTGCAGCCATCAGTAAGGATCCCGTTTCTCTGTTCAAGTGCCCTTTTCTTAGCCATGTCCAGCTATTTTCGTTGGTTTCTTCACTTGTCAGTCTTCTGAAGTGTCCGTGTAGTTTTTTTTCTTCCCACTTTTCTTTTCTTGCAGTTTTGTTTCTGGTTTCGGTGCTTACCGAGTTGTTCGTTGGAACGGCGTCTCTTGCTGCTGTGATAAGGATTTCCCTGTGTTGAGTTATGTATTTTTCCAGATCTTTTTTTGAGTCTTCTACACAATCTTCTATATTTACCAGTCCTCTTCCCCCTTCGTTTCTTTTCATGTAGAGTCTGTCCGTATCATCTTTTGGGTGTAGTGCATTGTGCATGGTCATTATTTTTCTGGTCCTCTGGTCCAGGTGCCTTAGTTCCTCTTTGGTCCAGCCTATGAATGGTCCAGGGTATCTTATTAGTGCTACTGCCCAGGTGTTTATTCCTTTTTACTAGATTCCGGCTATATAATTTCGTTTCTAGGAGTTTTCTTGTTCTTCGTAAATATTCTTTTCCAATCTTCTCTTTCATTTCCGTATATTTGATGGCGTCTGCATCCAGTACTCCAAGATATTTGTAGCTATCTTGTTCGCCCAGCGCCCTCATTTCCTCTTGGTTGGGGAGTTCTATGTTCTCTGTTGTCTCCAGTTTTCCTTTTTTTATTTCTAGTAGTAAACACCTTTCCATTCCGAATTCCATTTGGATGTTCAGGCTGAAGATGCTGGTCATATTTATCAGCTTTTCCAGTTCCTTTTTACTTGTTGCAAATAGTTTTAGGTCATTCATGTACATCAGGTGGTTTACTCTCAGTTCTGTGTCTGTAAACTTGTATCCGGCGTCACATTTTCTGAGTATGTAGTTAAGTGGCATCATAGCTATTATAAACAGTAGTGGTGATAGGGAGTCTCCTTGGAAGATGCCTCTCTGTATCTTTATCTCATTCAGCTGTTGTCCTCCGGCTGTCAGTTCCAGTTTCCATGTTTCTATTGCTTTCTTAATAAGATTAATCATCCTTTCGAGTATTTTGTATATTTTCAAACATTCAATTATCCATGCTTGAGGGATTCTGTCGTAAGCTTTTTTGTAGTCAATCCATGCCATGGATATGTTCTTTTTCCTGTTTTTTTTACCTCCTTAAGGATCATTTGATCGATGTATAGGAGGTCATGCGTCCCTCTTTTCCCTTTACGGCATCCTTTTTGTTCTTCAGGGAGTAGTCCACGTTTGTTTAGGGACTGGTAGATTTGTTCTCTCAGTTGTGCCGTCAGAATTTTCCACATTGTTGGTAAACAGGTAATTGGTCTGTAGTTGCTTGGAGTCGTTCTTTTGTTGGCATCTTTTTGTATAAGCGTTGTCCTTCCTTTGGTCATCCACACTGGTATGTCTGTTCTGTGGATACATCCTCTCAGTTTCCGCGCCAGTCTTTCATGTAGGGTCGTGAATTTTTTAAACCAATATGCATGTATTCCATCATGACCTGGTGCCATTTTCCTTAGGGTGTCCTTAATGGTTTCTTTAGTAATCTCTATTTCTGTTCCTTCTTCTATTTCCTGTAGTTCATTTTTCATGTTTTTTAACCACTTGGCATTTTTGTTGTGTGTTTTAGGATTTTCCTATATATTGCTCCAGAAGTGTATTGTCTCTGTTGGGTCAGGTTGTTCTGATGTTATTCGTTCTACATTTACGTTTTTGTAAAACTGGCTTTCATTGTTTTCAAAGGTCCTGTTCTGTTTTTGCTGTTCTGATTTGTATCTATATCGTCTCAGTCTTCCCTCTATTGCTGCTATCTTTTGTTTTAATTCTTCATGTTTCTTATTCAGTTTTTCCTTGTGAACCGGATTTCTGCTCTTCCATTCTTTCCTATTTACTTTCATCCTGTTATTATTATTATTATTATTATTATTATTATTATTATTATTATTATTATTATTATTATTATTATTTGTCATCTTAATTCTTCATATGTCTACGACTTAAAAATCTATTTATTTATCAAATCAACGTTCGTTACTCAATGTTTCAGAAAGCCTGAGGATTCCTTCTTAATGCGAATATGAAACATACAATCAATTATGTACGCTATCATTAAACCACCAAGAAAAATTATCATCAACGGATTCAACATTTTAGGCATTTTCGATAAAAGGTTATAAATCTATACGACCTTTCTCTACATAAAAAGTTATGCATTTCTCCCATCGTTTGATGCAGCCCTGGACACCGTTTTTTGTATAACAGCCCAGGTTGGTCCTCCAACCACGTCGTAACTTCAGAAATCAAGGCTGCATCATCTGGGAAACGCTTTCCTTTCAAAAAACAACTTCACGGCTGGGAAGAGATGAAAGTCATAGGGTGCAAGGTCAGAAGAGTAAAGGGGTGGGGGAGAATTTCATAGCCACACGCCCAAGCTTCTGATCTGGCGACATGCGAGTTGTGGATCGGAGCGTTGTCCTGCAGGAGGAGGACACCTTTGCTGATCTTGCCCCGCTTCTTGATTTTGATAGCTCCCTCTACTTACCCCCATCGTTCTTCAACATGGAGAGAGAGATAGGGAAAGAGAGAGAGAGAGAGAGAGAGAGAGAGAGAGAGACAGAGAGACAGACAGACAGACAGACATACAGACAGATTGACATACACACATCTAGGAATAAGTCGGCGTAATGTAATTAACTCTGTGAAAAAATCAGAGTTACTTCCCTTTAGTTAGTTTATAAACCGTGCTTAATTATTCGTTTAAATACTTAATTATTCGTTTAAATGACTAAACAATTGTTTAGCTTTTTGGTTTGAGGAATAAAGTGGAATATTTGTTCTTACACTACACTTTACTTTATCTGTCCTCAGTCAGTGAAGGAGAACACCTTCTAGACCGAGGCACTTTTTATTTTCCTCCACATTCAAAAGGTCCTTTTTGGAAACTGGATTTTCCTCACATAAAAAAGCAACCTTGTGTGTTGCACTGCCCTCGTGGAGAGACGAGTAAATAGGGCTTATTTTTACCTGATTGTATTCACACCTTTCAAACAACACGTGATATTTCGATAGATTTATCCGAAGAGAATTCTTCAGTTTTTTTTTCCGACTGATCACAGGATTGACAGTTTTGGATCAAACCTACCAGACCTAGCACGAGATTGTTTTGCGGAAATGAAGTGGAAGCTGCGAAACCGGCAAAATTCGTAATTACCACCAAGAAGTCGGGCAGCTATGTACATTTAGCTGCTACACTCGCAACTGGACATTTCATCCACAAAAGGGATGTGTGTTTATTTCCTCCACGACCCCAGACTGACTGAAAGCTTGACAGTTATTTACCTAAACTATCAAATCCAGCACGAATGTGAATTGCGGAAATTAAGTAGAGAGTTGCGAAGGCACTAAATCCGTAATCACAACCAACAAGCCAATCAGCTATCGACCTTTATAACTAGTCTCGATGCTAAACCTTTTCATACCATTGCATCGGCTCGAACATACACCACTTACTCTTGAAATTTTCTTTCTTTCTTTCTTTTCTTCCTTCATGTTGTTGTATTCTTTTTCTTTCACTTTCTCGTTTCCTTTTTTATTTTAACATTCTTTCTTTCTTTTTTCTTCCTTCATGTTGTTGTCTTCTTCTTTTTCTTTCACATCTCGTTTTCTTTTTTATTGTTCCGCTCTTTCTTTCTTTCTTTCTTTTTTTCTTCCTTCATGTTGTTGTCTTCTTCTTTTTCTTTCACATCTCGTTTTCTTTTTTATTGTTCCGCTCTTTCTTTCTTTCTTTCTTTTTTTCTTCCTTCATGTTGTTGTCTTCTTCTTTTCCTTTCACTTTCTCGTTTCCTTTTTTATTTTAACATTCTTTCTTTCTTTCTTTTTTTCTTCCTTCATGTTGTTGTCTTCTTCTTTTTCTTTCACTTTCTCGTTTCCTTTTTTATTTTAACATTCTTTCTTTCTTTTTTTCTTCCTTCATGTTGTTGTTTTCTTCTTTTTCTTTCACTTTCTCGTTTCCTTTTTTATTTTAACATTCTTTCTTTCTTTCTTTTTTTCTTCCTTCATGTTGTTGTCTTCTTCTTTTTCTTTCATAATCTCGTTTTCTTTTTTATTGTTCCGCTTTTTCTTTCTTTCTTTTTTTCTTCCTTCATGTTGTTGTCTTCTTCTTTTTCTTTCACTTTCTCGTTTCCTTTTTTATTTTAACATTCTTTCTTTCTTTTTTTTTTTCTTCCTTCATGTTGTTGTCTTCTTCTTTTTCTTTCACATCTCGTTTCCTTTTTTATTTTAACATTCTTTCTTTCTTTCTTTTATCTTCCTTCATGTTGTTGTCTTCTTCTTTTTCTTTCACTTTCTCGTTTCCTTTTTTATTTTAACATTCTTTCTTTCTTTCTTTTTTTCTTCCTTCATGTTGTTGTCTTCTTCTTTTTCTTTCACTTTCTCGTTTCCTTCTTTATTTTTCCACTCTTTCTTTCTTACTCTTAAGCTTCTTTCATCTTGCTTTTTCTTCTATTAAAAAAAATAATTCCATTCTTTTTTCTTACTTTTATTACCGCATCACTTTCCATCGTAATACAATTCCTCTTCCATTCTTTTCCTTTTCTTTTCATTGTCAGCCTCCTTTTCCCCCATTTCCTTCTCACCTGATTTCTTCCATCCCACGTTTACCATCTTTTACCTTAAGCTCTTGCACAAAAGCAACGATTCTTCCTGACAACTTTGATATCTTCTGCTTTCATTCCATTACTCACGACCCACTCATCATTCTCCGCTTGACTAGAGAAAAAATATTTCTAGCAAAAAATACTTTTGTCAGCAATGACGTTTCTATCTCGCAAAACTCGCGTTCTATTCGTAAGTAAGCGAATCTTTTCACTCACACTTTCTTTATAAAACACCTGACAAAAAGATGGACTCACCACGCGTATGCAGCATTTATTCCCTTATTCGTTATTGATCAAAAATCTGTTATCGCCAGCCAGTGTCTGGTCGGAGAAGATCACAACAAATGGCACAGGTGTGTTCGCTGTATTCGCAGATTTAGTAGACAGGATATTACATACACCACCTAGTATTGCCAAATGGTTCCCATCCAAATAGTGACCAGGTAAACGTCGTTACATGAACAAGTGTGTTAACATGATTATAGTCATATATATTTTAATCTACATTTGACTATCCCAAAATATCACCCTCCCACCGAATCGTTAATAAAATTGAAAACCATTTCCGCAATCCAACCATATTTGGTACACATAACCTTGAGTCTGTCTGACTTGTCCACCAAGTTTCAGTCATGAATGCCCAACAGTCTTTGTCTTATCACCGTTCAATGATATGCTTCAAATATGCACCTCTGCGTTGATTCATCTAGACTTAGCGTAACACACCACACACACTATATATACATATATATATATATATATATATATATATATATATATATATATATATATATATATATATTATTTATGTAAGGAAGATTTAAGGTATAATATTCGGCAAAATACATAATTATATAAAACAATAAGAGAAATAAGTAAAGACAAACTACATCGAGTAAAACGCATTAACACAAGTTCATAATGATTTCGATTTCGATATTTCGTTTCGTTTACGAAACTTTGTCAAGAAAGCATTTTGATGTAACAGAGTCAAGTATATACAAATAAAGTTGTATTAGTAGTCGGAGAAAGAAAAATTCAAAGGCGGTGTTGCTAAAGTAAGACAGGGTCTTACGATAGAAGAGAGTAGGATAGGCGGTATGACGACGTTGGGTATGTGTTTACAGATGACTGTTGGGTGGCAGTTTTATGTTAGTGAAAAGGTATGTCGAAAATGTAGTGTAATTTAGTGGTAGATGAGAAATAACTATTACTTACGGACACAATATATTAGTTTGGACTTTCATCGACACATTTTGTTTCACGGTTTTTTGGAAACACTGGAAACTCAGGCCTCAGTGCTAAATATACCAAATGTAACTGAAGGTATCGATGGAAGATCACACTACTGTTTAGTAACCGTTATAAAATGTCTCTCACCCTCTCTCTCATACACACACACATAATACACACACACACACACACACACATATATATATATATATATATATATATATATTAATTAATTAAGTTCAAATATTAACAAAATGAACACAACCAATACTTTTAAAAAGTGCTCAATATATATTAGAGCTTTTTATATTAAAATAAACATAGTTTGAGTCTCCGGCAATTGTTTCAAAACTTCTTCGGCTCCTCCTCTTTTGCTTTTTGTCTGTTTTTTTGTTGTTTTTTTTATGATTGTGTATTGGTGGATCTAATCTTTGCTCATCAGTATATCACTGAGGAGGGGCTGAAAAGGTTCTGAAACAATTGTCGGATACTCGAACTATGTTTATTTTAATATATATATATATATATATATATATATATATATATATATATATATATATATATATATAAGTAAGAAACTAAAAATAAACTTTTAGTAGAAAGAACCTATAGTGAAATGGTAAAAGCTCAATATACGAGATAGAGCAATTATAAAGAAAGATTGTCGAAGAGTGATAAACATGCACGGATGTCCAAATTTATTTCAAACTTCAAATGTTCAATGCAAGGTATATTCTGTAATAAAATTATGTTTATACGTTTATAGCTCTATCCTTAAGCCAAGGCTTTTCAAAGATCGAAATCTTATCATCAGAGGAATTTTACAGATAGATAAGTTGACAATAGAAAAGCCAAAGTTCAACATTTGAAAAAATATTAAGAAAAAGATGGGTGAAAAAAAGTTCGAGTAAAAAGGTATTATATATAAAAAGGTATTATATATATATATATATATATATATATATATATATGTATATATATATATATGTATGTATATAAAATGTGTTCGAATTGATTTGTTTTTATTATGAAGATTCCAAAAAAGAATACGACGCAACAATCAGTTAATTCATCAAGAGAAAAAGACACATTTAATAATTTTTTTATAAGCATGGAATCAAGTGAAGAAGAAAAAAAAGTACAACGTTCAAAGTTAACGCGCGAAAAGACGCAGTTGATACAATGTTACGAAAGAAGGAAGGGATGAAAGCAGGAAGGAAAAGAGGCAAAATCGGTAACACATTAAGTTATGTATATTGTCCTAAAACGTTAAATAGACACACATAATGGGACAGTCCTTTAAACCTACTTTACGGCCACTATCATATTGTCTTAAACTTCTGCGATTAGCTGTGGTGAAGTATTGTTTGAAACGTTATTTCATTCGAAACCAGTATTTTAGACTTTGGATATTCTAATAGTTGTTTCGTTCTGAATTTCTACATATGAATCGTGTTTGTCTCGAGTATTAGCTGTAACTTACACTAGAAATTGATGAGAATGAACAACATAAATTATAATACCATTTTATTAAATTCCACATCACCGGTCAGTTTGATTGCGTCATACTTTCCTAATATGAAACTACATCCGGTGGCGAGGCCATCATTTTAAAGCTTTCGAGAGTATAGAGTTACCACTTAGTGTCCAGGTAGTGTCTATCATGATTCCATCTATGGGTTAAATAGAATCTATCCTGGCTATGATATCAAACTGGAGCCGGCGGTAGACACATTGTACATACGTCATGATAATAGCTATTTAAAGATACATTGAAGACATTGCCAAGGCTGCCGCAAAGAAGGTTGGCTTCCTGTACCGTGATAGTAAACTCCTCACACCTGACATTATCCTCTATCTCTACAAAGCCACCATCCGCCCATGCATGGAGTATTGTTGCTACATCTGGGCTGGTGCATTATCTACTAGTCTCTCCCTCCTTGACAAGGTCCAAAAAAGAGTCGCCAACCTGATAGGTCCCTCACTGTCAACCAAGCTCCAGTCCCTGTCCCATCGCCGCAATGTAGCATCTTTGTGCTTGTTTTACAAATACTTCAATGGATTGTGCTCCGATGAATTGGCCGCTCTTGTGCCCCCCTCGACGTAAGTACGCTAAACCAACTCGACAATCGACTAAAGCCAATCCATTCACTGTGGAGGTCCCCAGATGCCAGAGAGCTTTCTACTCAAATAGCTTCTTTCCTCGTGCTGCTGGCCTCTGGAACTCCCTCCCTGCCCCCTGTTTCCTCGACAGTACTGACATGCAAAAATTTAAAACTAATGTAAACAGACATCTCGCTGCGCAGATCCCAATTTAGGTTGACCCCCCCCAACCTTCTCACTTTTCTTTCTTCTCAGTAGCCCCTTACGTCTACAGTGGCGTCCTGCCTTGTCTGGGGTGAACTATGTTAAAAAAAAGACATTTAGAAGTAAGGTATCGCCTCTTTGTTACCATTACTTCTAGGTCGACTCTACCTCGAGTTGTAGTATGTGTCAGGGTCTGACTGGGTTTGCAGAGTTGAGGGAGAGAGAGAGAGAGAAAGAGAGAGAGAGAAAGAGAGAGAGAGAGAAGTTTGCAGTAGAGTCGCGGCGTCTGTATCGATCTTACTTGCCTTGTTTGAAATGAAGAAAAGGGTCAACAAATTTTCGGTTCAAAGAACAAACTTCTCTATAATCTAAATTAATTTAATCCAACAGTTTCGTCAACACAAAACATTGTCCGGAAAGAGTTATAAAAACAGGAAAATAAGACAGGTTGATTCAGCCGAAATGTAGGTACCATAGCAATGTAACTGAGTCAGTTAGTTTCATCTCGTCTAGCAAAACAATTGCTAGAAGTGAGAAGAGATATATCGTCCTGTCACCGTGACGGCTCAAAGCGAACTGTTTATATTTGGCGAGAGACCGGCTTTGGCGGAAGCGGAAATAGCCGCCGACGCAAAGAGTGTTCTCATCTCCCAGCGTATCACTACGCTAGTGAGAACATGCAAGTGTGTTCTTACCAAACCACGTACTAATCACTCCGCGAGTGAGAACATGCAAGTGCAAAATAAAATAGATCGTAATTATGTAACTACTACAGTTTAAATATCATCTATCATGCGTATTGCATGAAACTGCACCAAGCGGTATAAACATACATGAATACTTAGTGATTGAAAAGACTATAGAAACATATTTGAAGCAGCTGACTCACTAAACTGATTTTCAGAAAGCCCCTCTTACTAACCCCATGTGATCTGGATTGACAAATAAAAGACTTTACCATCTCTCAGGCCTCTTACACACACACACACACACACACACACACACACACACACACACACACACACACTAACATATATATATATATATATATATATATATATATATATATATATATATATATATATATATATATATATATATTGGAAAGGAAAGGATGAAAGGTAATCCGACGTAATGGGAAATAAAAAAAGAAAAACCAAAAAGGATATTTTTTTTTTATATATTCATCAACGTTTCGTCTTTATTTGTAAGACTTCTTCAGGATGTTCCTACTGTTCCTACTGCTTCCAGTAAGGGTTACTATTTCCTCCTATCAACCATCATGTAAACCCAATATGTTCACGTACTTTCATGACATTTTTCTTAATATTATCATCCTGAAGAAGTGTTGATGAACACATAAAAAATACATCCTTTTTGGTTTTTCCTTTTTCATTTCCCATATATATATATATATATATATATATATATATATATATATATATAATCAAATATGAAACTAAAAGTAAACTTTTAGACGATAGAGCCTATAGTGAAATGGTTTAAGCTCAATATACGAGATAGAGCAATTATAAAGATAGATGAAAGAAGAGGGATAAACATGTACGAACTTCCAGATTTATTTCAAACTTCGATTGTTCAATGCATGATATGTTCTGTAATACAATTATGTTTATTATTCTTTCCTTATTACAGAATATACCTTGCATTGAACAATCGAAGTTTGAAATAAATCTGAACATTCGTACATGTTTATCACTCTTCTTTAATTTATCTTTATAATTGCTCTATCTCGTATATTGAGCTTAAAACATTTCACTATAGGCTCTATCGTCTAAAAGTTTACTTTTAGTTTCATATTTGATTATATATATATATATATATATATATATATTTATATATATATATATATATATATATATATATATATAGTAATCCAGGTAGGGTAAACATCCACAGGGTAGAAATCCAGAGGGAATCAAACCGGGCTTATAAAAGAGTGCTCAATAAAAATATAGAGCTGTATTGTGAATGCTTTTATTAAAACATGTACAAGGTCTGCTACACTGGCATGTCGATGTAATCGATCTACAGCTATCAAGAGCTGAGGTCTCATCAGGCAGAAAGTTTTTTATGATCCAACCCGGTCGCTGAATTTCAGGAAGAATGAAGTCAAGCAAAGAAGAAGAGGAAAACGAAATAAAAGTCATGTGACCGATTTTAAAAATATATTTGTCGTTAGAAATTCATATTTTCATTTTTTTTATCCAACGCTGAGCTGGGGTAGAGGGGGGGGCGAGGAAAAAAAAAGAAAAAGAAAGAAAAATATATTGGTCGTTAGAAAAGTTTAATTTACAGCTATTTGTATTTTTATCCAACGCTGAGCTAGGGTGGGGTGGGGGGGTGGGGGGTTCGAAGGAAAAGAAAAAGAAAGGGAAAGGGAAGAGGGGGTAGAGAGGGGTTAGGGGTGAGTGTATATAGCCATTTAGGATTTGTTGCTGGCTGAGAAGGGTTAATGTAAGATTTAAATTAAATTCATATTTTTATTTTTATCCAACGCTGAGCTGGAGAAGAGGGGGCCGGGGGAAAGGAAACAAGAGGAAGAGAGAAGATAAAGAAAGAGAGAGAAAGAAGGTGTTAAGAGTGTATGTCAGTAGCCATTTAAGAAAGCTGTCTCCTTGTAACACTAACAGATAATTTTTCTTTCATCTTTTCTTTCTTTCTGCCCCCCCCCTTCTTTTATCCTATATTACTAGTCTTCACCCCCTTTCTTAAATAATCATTTCTCTTATCCAGTATTCCCGCGCTTTTCTCAACTTTTGCTCTTGTCATTTTTCTATCTCGCTTATTTCCGCTCAATTCCCTTTTGTTTTTCCCGCAAACTCAAAGAGCTCCGTATCATTCGTTGAATAACTCATTTGCCGCCGCCCTTCACTGCGTCTGCGCCGGCGACTGTTACTCTGCTGATTTACTGACGCGCTTACCGTTCTTGCCACTCAGGATCGGTAGGCCATTCACGTGTTCAATGGCGGCCCAATGACCTGCACAAAGCGCGCCATTTAACGCTGATCATGTGACGTACGCTTGAAGCAGAGCCAAAAGAATGCCATTACCAGTTAGAGGTTCGGCCATGTGCGGATTTGTTTTTTTCCTGTTTGTTGTTAATTCGTCGGCGTAAAGCAAAATATCTATCTATTTACTTCTTAATCAGTATCTATCTATCTATCTATCTATCTATCTATCTATCTATCTATCTATCTATCTATCTATCTATCTATCTATCTCCCATCTCTCTTTCTTTTTCTATCTATCTATCTATCTATCTATCTATCTATCTATCTATCTATTTAAATATATGTCTATCTATCTGATTATGTCGCTTTGCCACGCTACACTGAATGGCTATGATACAAGGGAACAGTCTGGCTGTGGATGAGTATTTTGATGTGTTTTAGGGGACACAATCTTCCATGCGAAAATTCGAATATTTCAGATTTGCATTAACTTTGATCCATAGTCATAAAGTGACAATTATACAATATTCCCTGAATTTCAATTTCCTCCTTAGCCCCTTGAAGCTTAAGCCTTCAATTTAAGACATTTTGTGGAAACAAAACCATGTAATAGATTTGGATTAAGATTAGAATGAGGATTCTAGACATAAGTTTTAGTAGCATTATATGTTGATTTTATCTTCTTAAGAAGTACAAACTGTAAAGCATAAAAAAAGCATAAAAATGCAATTTGTACGATTGACACCTACTTTTGAACTCTTTATGTTTGCATCTTTTTACGATCGATTGAACTTAACACCTTTCTATTGGATTTACTTAATTCTTGAACTTTTTCAATGCTGCCTTACGAAAACCCTTCTTTTCCATCTTTAAATCTCCTTTCACCGGACACCTTATCAACGGATATTTACCAACTGGACAGACCCCATATCGTTTTACACGCACATTCTCACTCTCCATTACTTAATATTTTTTTCGAATTTTGAATTTTGACTTTTCCACTGCCAACTTATCTATCTATGTAATTCCTCTGATGATAAGATGTTAATCTTTGAAAAGCCTTGGCTTAAAGAAAGAATAATTTCATTGCTGCCTTACGAAAACCCTTCTTTTCCATCTTTAAATCTCCTTTCACTGGACACCTTATCAACGGACATTTACCAACTGGACAGACCCCATATCGTTTTACACGCACAGTCTCACTCTCCATTACTTAATATTTTTTCAAATTTTGAATTTTGGCTTTTCCACTGCCAACTTATCTATCTATGTAATTCCTCTGATGATAAGATTTTAATCTTTGAAAAGCCTTGGCTTCAGGAAAGAATAATAAATATGTTTTTACCGAGTACACCTTGCACTGAACAATCGGAGCTGCAATAAATTTGTCATTCGTACATGTTTATCCCTCTTCTTTCATCTATCTTTATAATTGCTCTATCTCGTATATTGAGCTTAAACCATTTCATTATAGGTTCTATCTACTAAAAGTATACTTTTAGTTTCATATTTTATATATATATATATATATATGTATATATATATATATATATTCATTCATATTTTCAAAGCTTCTATGTTACCGGTAATACATGAATTATCGGTCCTTATCCTCTGATGAGAATAATTGTATCTTTAAAAATCTATGGATTAAGGATTTGAGATTTCTCTTTGTTATCGAACTAGTGATAATTTAATAAAATTTGTAATTCTTCCAACTTGAACTTTTCTCATTCTTTTTGGTTGATATATATATATATATATATATATATATATATATATATATATATATATATATATATATATGTATATATTAATATTCCTTAACACACTAACAATATTTGCCCATTAAAAATCTCTTGTAATGTTTACTTTTGCCTTGAATATAATATCAAGCTTACGAAATAATAAAATCATGTGTGTGACGATGAGCCGGATAGCACGTTTTTATGCAGTTCATCATTTGATGTTCAATCATGCATCATTTTTTTTATTGCACTTACATGTGCATATTGACGCGCACATTGCAACAGCAATTCCCATGGTGCCTTACTTCCTGTGTAACCTTTACACGCCCGTCTGTCTAGTTTTCCTTCTCTCTCTCTCTCTCCCTCTCTCTCGTCTTATCTTTCTAAGTCTTTCTCTCAAAGACGAAGTGCTTTTCAATTCGTGAAAGAAAGCTTAAACAAAATCAAGTCAAATGGATTAATGTAAAATGTCAGAGAAATGCTCGGGAAACGATGCCGACGGCGGAGACGTGGTTTGTGAAGCTGCCGTCTTAAGCCGCCATTAGAAATGATGTTCGGATTGCAGTTTATGTTAGTCCACTGACACTATTGCACAACACGTAAGGAAATAAGAAAAACACTTTCGATTGAAAACAGCACGAAGCTTAAAATGAAAAAGGGGGAAACAAAAATGAACGACATTAAATGAAGATATAATAAACCAATAGAAAGAACGATAAATATAGAAAATACCGCATATTTCTCCATAGCAAATGAGCTAATCTGGAAGATCAGTGCAAGCATAAATACGTTGAGGCTTTCGGTATAATTAAATCTAACCCATCATAAAACTCGGCTGAAATTTCAAACTCTGTCATAAGAAAACTAAATATTTGTTGTTATTGAAAGAACTTAACACATTTTAATCCCTGAAATTTTCATAACACCTTTTTTGAAACAACTTGAAAACATTTCTTAAATAATTATAAAACATTTTCTTCAATATATATATTCTTTCAAAACATTCTTTGAAAGAACTTAAAACATTTAATCCCTGAAATTTTCATAACACCTTTTTTAAAACAACTTGAAAACATTTCTTAAATAATTATAAAACATTTTCTTCAATATATATATTCTTTCAAAACATTCTTTGAAAGAACTTAAAACATTTTAATCCCTGAAATTGTCATCACACTTTTTTTGAAACAACTTGAAAACATTTCTTAAATAATTATAAAACATTTTCTTCAATATATATATTCTTTCAAAACATTCTTTGAAAGAACTTAAAACATTTTAATCCCTGAAATTATGATAACACCTTTTTTGAAATAACTTGAAAACATTTCTTAAATAATTATGAAACTTTTTCTTTCAAACACTGACGCATTAAAAGTTTTTCATTTTCTTGAAAATACATGAAACATTTTCGTTCTGCATTTCTCATTTAAAAATGTATTTTCTTTTATCTTTGATATATTCTTTCAAAACATTCTTTGAAAGAACTTGAAACTAAAAACATTTTAGTGAACATTTTTCTTGAAACAACGTTCTTGTTTAAACAATTGTTTTATTTACTACCTGCTATATTCATAAACCACTTTTTGAAAAGAATTCCTTAACTTATTTTAACTCTTTCCTGAAACATTGAAACACTAAAATGTGTTTATGTTCTTGTAACTACTTGAGACATTTTCGTAATACATTTTCTTGAAAAACTTGTTTAAAAGATTTCTTAGCTTTATCCTTCTTCTGTTTTTTGAATATTATTTTGAAAAAACCTGAAACTTAAATCATTTGAATTGAAAACTGTTGTTTCCTTGTAACAACATGTACGTTTTTTTTAGAACTTTTTCTTGATTAACACATTTTTTGTTTAATCTGTGCCAATATTCTTAAAAACTATTTTGAAAAAAAAAACTTAAAACATTTCCTTAAAAAAGTGAAGGCTTTTTGATTTTTTGAAACCATTTGAAAGCTTTTCGCGATATTAATTTTGTTTAAAAGATTTTCTTGTTTAAATCTTGAAAGAGAACGAGAAAGAATAGAATGAAAGCCCCCCCAAAAAACGATTGAGATTTATTGCACTTATTTAATTTGTATTTATTTAACCGTTGTATTTCAACCTACATAACTGTAAGTTTTCTTTTATTCAAACAATATATCAATTGCGATTTAGAACCGACATACTTTTTCTCTCTTGTGAGTTCTCAATGAATATGTTTACTTAATCATATTTAAACTAATGGAACATTTTACGACGGCATTCGATTCACTTACATAAGAATTGTGTGAAAAAGTGTGTCGCTCAATCACCGAATAGAGACAAAATAGAGTCAACATTTGCGGTGCCGAATCGGATGTTTTCTGAATTTTTTCTAGTGTGAATAAAACCGGACAAAATATAAGCATTTATTATAAATACGCATAAGAGAAAATGGTGTCTCTACGTCCCAGCTTCTATCGCGATACCAAAACTGTTATTGCGCCACTACATATACACTTTCTAACACTATAAATAGTGATGGTAATAGAGAGCCGTTATTGACAAATCCAGAGACGGTCTCTGGCAACCCATTACTTCTGTACTTTCTGTAAATACATACTCTTGTTATCAACCTCTATCTTATTTCTCTTCGGCCCTTTAAGGCCCCGATAAAAACTGACCCTTATTTTAACTCGTTGTGAAATTACAACAAATTTTTTTATATATTTAATTTGAAGAAATCTATGTAACATTAGGTTTAATACATTGTGCTGTGTTATTTATCTTAAATTTGATCAAAACAAACTATTTATATAAAAAAATATTGTCGTGAAAAGTATATCTATTTTAAAAATTCGTCGTATTTGTAGAGAAATAATTTAATTATGCCCTCCATATATGCACGTGTATTCGTATCTTAACGAAATAAAAACTTCTTAATATATTTTAATTTGAAGATAAAAAGCATCACGCCTTATTTTCGCATATAAAAATAATTGCATTGAATAAATAATTAAAATTAATGAAGTACGAGACATGGTTATAAAGTATTTTTTTGAAATTCATGTTCTAAATCCGGCATCATTAGATACCATTTATTTATATCTGAATCGTACCATTATTATTTATCACTGCGAATGATTTGTTGAACTTCAATAAAATGTAAACTTTACAGAAGTAAAATAGTAAAAATATCAAATTTGATAAATTATTCAAATCAGTAAAATAAATATATTGAATGAAATTGTGTTATCATTATTTAACCTTACTAAAGTATTTAAATTGATAAAAAGAAACTCGTGAATTAGATAAATTTAAGATTTTATTTAAAACTAAGAAAAATTCGACCCCTGGGTCATCCATTAGATTCTGGTTAAATTGTTTGAATAAGGAATAATGTGTTTGTAAAGCCAGTTAAATATATAAAAAATAAAATCCAAATATAGTCTCTTTCTGCTCGCTATCATTCACGCCCTCTCTCTCTTTCTTTTACCAACTACGAGTTAAATATCATTAATATTTATGGTTATTTATATTTACTTTTGTTTATAATTAACTATTCCAATCTTTGTATTCTTTTATTTCTTTATAACCTTCGGCTGTAAATAAACACACAGATATATATATATATATATATATATATATATATATATATATATATATATATATATATATATATATATATATAGAGAGAGAGAGAGAGAGAGAGAGAGAGAATATAGAACAAGAGTGGGTACTCATACAGCATACATTGAGATACAAAGGGAGAGAACTATACCATAGTTTAACTATACTATATATTGTTACATTGTTGTTATTGTGTATAAATTACCTACAATTCAGCTGTAAGTTTCCCAATTGGTCGGCAATGGGGTATACTGTAGTCCTTCCATCGAGAATATTTAAAAACCAAACAATTAAAAAAAAGTCATTTGAGGTCATATAAAATCGATACTAGAATATACCTTTTTCTCTAAGGTCGCCATATAATATTACGCTAATAATGAAAGAGGTGGGAAGTACTGAAACTCTTGGGAGACATTTCTCACTTAGAATCCATAGAACACGACTTGTTCCTGTCAGTGAGCAAACGCTGATAATAAATTGTGTGATAACTTTTAATAAAAAATAATAATATAAGAAACCGCCCACACAAAAAAACAGACAGAAACGCAGAGGGGTGTGTGTGTGAGAGATACTAAAGACTGTGGTTGTACAAGCAAGATCACGTGATAGAAAGAGAGAGAGGGCAACTTTGAAATAGTCAGCAGTAAGCTTATGGACTTGAGTTTAACAGCGATGGATTACTTTTGGCTGGGAGCAATATGTAATATCTGTTCTGATACTACACTTCATCTGTTCTGTCCACGGTCAGTGAAAGAGAAATCCTTCTAGACTGAGGCGATTATTAGTTTTGTGATTATTGGGGGTAGTTAGATAATATGGGTGACCTGAGAAAGGAAAGTGTAATCGGTATCTCCTAAGAAATTATGAATCAACCAACTCGTCCGGAGATGTTTGCTTTTAACAGAGGAAGATTTATTTAGTTTTTTCCTTAACGTACGCTTTTTACCTTCTTCAATTGACTTACATTTGTTATACTAGTTTCTAAACATGCGTCTTTCACTGCCAGAGTTTGGAAGATAACTCAGACTTTAATAACTAACAGTGTAATATACCAAGTTTGTCGAAAACAAAGAAACAAATATATAACATCTTTAAATCTGAAAAAAAAATAATGGCATTTCTTTATTATTTGTACTAAACACAGTTTTTTTCATATATCATTACAAAGATATATCGATTCCAAACCTATGATTACCAACTGTCTGTGGCACCTGAAATAGGGACTGCTGATCCAGGATAGGCCTGCACAGATACAGCAGACGCTGCAATTCGCCAACGGAGAACTAATCTGAGGCGCAGAACTCTATTGTCTCCTGAGACAGACGGATGCCAACTACAACAAGATTAACAGGGATAATGGATTTTCTCTCTATACTTCTACTCTATACTTCATTGTTATCATTTTAGTCCAATTTTTGATTGTTGCAAGAAAAAAAAGTAACGTTAAATAAACATGTATATTAATAACGAGGTACCAAACACGTCACATCTATAGAAAAATTAAAGCTATTCTTAATTCGTTGCATTCGTACGTATAAAAAGTAAAGTCATCAAAGGTTGGCCACAAGACGTCTTCAAGTTAAGGCTGGGTAAAGCGGGTGAGGAATGTCACATATTGGTTTGTAAATCACACTGAATTCTTGCCTTGTGTGCCGTGATTCATTATTTTTATCGACAATCCATAGCAATATTTAGCGTGATTTGGATTTCTCCTGGAATGTTTCTCATCCAAACATTAGCTTTTCACCGGAATCACATTTTTGCCTTCCTCGAAAACATTCAACATTTGGACTCACTGGAATCACATTTTTGACTTACTCGAAAACATTCAACATTCGGACTCACTGGGACAACATTTTTGCCTTTCTCGAAAACATTCAACATTCGGACTAGCCTAGCCTGAAACAAGACTATTCAATGTTTTACGCACTCATGATATAATATTGTGTATTTTCGAAACATTTCAGATTAGAAACGTATATCAAGTCAAAATGTCAGGTTAAAAGGCGAAAGTGTCTGTAATGTCACAGGCTGGTATAGACTGGTTTCTGAATCACACTGAAGTCGTCCAGTCATTCTATATTCTGGGGTTTTAATTTATGAATTTAGGGATAAAGTGATTCGGTATTTTATCACCTTGCATGTTGAATAACCGAAAATCAATTATTCATTCCCGAATTTAGAAGGGTCAAGTATTTGATTCACTATGAAACATGTAACATTCGGAGCAGCCTTATCTGACCTAAGCTCGTTCAATCTTTTTAAATAACACTTCGTAATTAAATAAAAATCCTAAATGAAAAGATCACGTGATAATAAATCTGCCAAATCTGCCAATAGCGTCACAGCAGGAAATTGTCTGAACTCTATGACCCTCCGACTTGGCAGTCAAATTTGATCGTGTTTTCTCTACTTACAACTAATCATATATTTATATATATATATATATATATATATATATATATATATATATATATATATATATATATATATATAGAGAGAGAGAGAGAGAGAGAGAGAGAGAGAAGGAGAATTTCATATCCGTTTTTAGCAGCGTTCTAAACTGGATAAAAGTGGGCGGATATTTCGTTTTTATTAAATATCATCTCTCGACCTGACAACTTCGTTTGAAAACTTTTGACCGTCCTAGATTTTTTTCGTTTTTCCTGACCATCCCCATCCCAAGCCAAGTGGATTTCGCTTGTTCACTTATAGCGTTTATGCTACAAATATGCAAAATCGAACTCTAAAATCCTAATTAGCAGGAAATTATTTGAACTCTGTGACTCCTACTCGTCGCTCAAATCTGCAGTTTTTATTACGTACATACTAATACATAATCACACACAAACACACACACACACACACACATATATATATATATATATATATATATATATATATATATATATATATATATATATATATATATATATATATATGTGTGTGTGGAAAATATAGAATTCGTGGGAGTGAATTGGTTACTGGTGCAATTCGGTTTCTGTCAGGGCTACATGATAGCTTCCACTAGGACGTCATATGTCCTCCACGTATGGGTACAATAGTAGACTAGTCTATACTCTGAAGCCTTGGTAGAACAAGTAGCCAAGAGAAAGAAATAGCCTCACGTGCCGTGTTTGAATTCTTTCACGACTTCTACTACGAATGATTCTTTTACAATATGAATTATTGTTCGGTATTAAATAACTTAAAACGGGTTGATATGCCATAAAGCAGATAAACAAAACCGAACTTTGAATTTGTCTAAACGATGATTAAACAAAGACAGATATTCTGAAGATGCTTCTATTAAATCTGCTCGTTTTTGAAATATTAGCGTAACAACACACATATTGAAATTCTAATTGAAGCTTAAGCCTAAAAGATGGAAATTCTAATTCATGCTTAAGCCTAAAAGATGGAAATTCTAATTCATGCTTAAGCCTAAAAGATGGAAATTCTAATTCATGCTTAAGCCTAAAAGATGGAAATTCTAATTCATGCTTAAGCCTAAAAGATCAACGAAAATCAAACAAACATGAAAGATTTTAAAAATGGTAATTAAAACTTAAGCCTAACAGATGAAGAAAAATGCTATTGCAAACTGAAGCCTAACAGATGAAGTAAAAAGCTAGTGCAAACTTAAGCCTAACAGATGTAGGAAATTGCTATTTCAAACTTAAGCCTAACAGATGAAGAAAAATGCTATTGCAAACTTAAGCCTAACAGATAAAGAAAAATGCTATTGCAAACTTAAGCCTAACAGATGAAGAAAAATGCTATTGCAAACTTAAGCCTAACAGATGAAGAAAAATGCTATTGCAAACTTAAGCCAAACAGACGAAGAAAAATGCTATTGCAAATTAAGCCTAACAGATGTAGAAAAATGCTATTGCAAACTTAAGCCTAACGGATGAAGAAAAATGCTATTGCAAACTTAAGCCTAACAGACCAGCAGCGATTTTATTGTCAAATTAAGCTTAAAAGATCAACAAAAATGCTATTTCAAAATTAAGCTTAACAGATCAATAAAAATGCTATTTCACATTTTAAACTTAAAAGATCAATAAAAAAGCTATTTAATATTTAAGCTTAACAGATCAATAAATATGCTATTTCAAATTAAAGTCAGCGGATCAACAAAAATGCTATTTAAAAATTAAGCTTAACAGATGAAGAAAAATGCTATTGCAAATTTAAGCCTTATAGATCAATAAAAATGCTATTTCAAAATTAAGCTTAACAGATCAACAAAAATGCTATTTCAAAATTAAGTTTTACAGATCAACAAAAATACTATTCAAATTTAAGCTTAACAGATCAAGAAAATGTTAATTAAAAATTAAGCTTAACAGATCAATAAAAATGCTATTCAAAATTAAGTTTAACAGATCAACAAAATACTATTCAAATTTAAGCTTAACAGATCAATAAAAATGCTATTACAAAATTTAGCTTAACATATCAATAAAAATGCTATTTTAAAATTAAGCTTAACAGATCAATAAAATGCTATTTCAAATTTAAGCTTAACAGATCAACAAAATGCTATTTAAAAATTTAGCTCAACAGATCAACAAAATGCTATTTAAAAATTTAGCTTAACAGATCAATAAAAATGCTATTTCAAATTTAAGCTTAACAGATCAACAAAAATGCTATTTCAAAATTATGCTTAAAAGATCAACAAAATGCTATTTAAAAATTTAGTTTAAAAGATCAATAAAAATGCTATTTCAAATTTAAGCTTAAAAGATCAACAAAAATGCTATTTAAAAATTTAACTTAAAAGATCAACAAAATGCTATTTAAAAATTTAACTTAAAAGATCAACAAAATGCTATTTAAAAATTTAACTTAAAAGATCAACAAAATGCTATTTAAAAATTTAACTTAAAAGATCAACAAAAATGCTATTTAAAAATTTAACTTAAAAGATCAACAAAATGTTATTTAAAATTAAGCTTAACTGATCAATAAAAATGCTATTTCAAAATCAGGACAATCAAATTGACGAACATGTTATTTCAGACATAAGCTTAACAGATAAACAAAATACTATTTTTAACTTAAGCGTGACAGACAAATGCAAAGAATGTCAGACATACGCAAATTTTATTTCAAATATGACAGCGTGACATACTTTATATAAAACAATCGTGAGAGATCCAATGACGGACATGGCCTGTTTTCAAATAATTTGACGCATCTAAACTAAGCTTAAACCGCTAAATCTTCGAATTCAGCAATCAATCGACAGACCAACGAACTAAGCTCCTAATAAAGATGCGTGGACACATCTAAAGGCATGACCTTCTCTGAATTGCCTTTTTTCTTTCCGGTTTATCAGATTCCATCGCGCTGAGAAATAGAGGCTGGGCATTAGCGGACAACTCGTGCCGCGGCATAAGTGTCCGCCATTAGCCAGACACTTTTTCCCGCTTTGTATGGACTGTGTCTGCTCGCTTAAAACGGAAGGGCTTTATTTGGGAACAGAGAGCGTTAAAACAATTGCAGACGAAATCTCGTTTCTTGACGAGCTCGTCCGAAGAGATGTAGTTGAAGCGATGGCTTGGCGCTCTTTTTTGCCCGGACTAGAAGCCATTTTCTGATTTAGAACTTTTCGTTATTGTTTTATGTTTTTATTTTATTTAGTGTGCGTGTTTTGGTTTTTAATGCAAACTTTTCGCTTGACATTAGTCTTTTAGATTCCCGCCTCTCCGTGCAGACGCAATGGACGGCTTTTAAATATGGTCACTTTTGGTTCGAGATTAAAATAAGTCCGAAATATTCTAAAAGGAGTGGGTTAACAAAAGAAAAAAAAAAGAAAAGAGAAAAAAAAATGAAAAAGAAAAGAAAATCGATAGTAAAAGAAAATACAGAAATAGCAAAGACAAAAATAGAATCAAGTGAGAAATAGACAAAGACATCGACAAATAGACGCACAGATACAGACGGAGTCAGATATAGAGCTACTAGTTGTACCTACCCGGCGTTACCCGGGATACAGTGAAGTTATTGATGGCTTTAATTTTTTTAATTTGTTTGCACATTTTTTAAACAACGTAGAAAACTCCTATCATATTCTTCAATCTAAAGTAAGTTTTTCTGATTTTTATTTTGAGGTGATTATTTAAAAATGTTTTATATCAGCAGTCGTCTGGGCCGAACTAAGTAATTTAAAAAATAAATTGTACCTAAGTAAGTTATTAAATTGCCAATAAAACGGCACAAAAATAACAATTGAAAATTTGCTAAAGTTTGATTTATCAGTTTAAATGCTATTTGGGTTTGATTTTGAAAATTCGACAGGATAACTTTATATATTAGATTACCTGCTTTACGTAAAGAATGAATATATATTTAGGACACACAACACGCATACATAAACACACGTAAATATTTAAAGGAATTGGACAGCAATTGTTTAACGTGTTTAAAAACAACAGACATGATCCGAAGGTTTCATAAAGAAAAACACATTTAAATCGATGTATAGTCTGTAATAAAAACATTAAAGAGCGATGTAATTGCTGAAGCTTTATACAGCCTAAAATAGTTTGGGGCAATAATAGATCATTATTTACAGACTGGTGATAAGCAGTGATGATAACACTATTGCCCTTCTTGTTTGCGGATCAGAGTTATGAAAAATACGCTATAATTCAGATGGATGGAACTAAACAGAGGAAAAGAAAATACTACAGCTTTCCCTCGAGATATTTAGAAATTAAATCAATGTCGAAAAGACACCAGAGACAAAGAAATAAAACTAACAGATTTAAAATTAATGGTAACATTAGATAAAAGAGAACCCCATTTTTGTCACAAAATCGTCCTTGCCTTCTAAACACTGAGAATTTTACAATGTTCCTAGCGTAATTATTCAAGCTTTGCTTGTGCTCAATTACCGTAGATCGTTGTGATACGGTGAATGAATTTTGCATTATTAATTGTTTTTTCTTCAAATTGAAGTGTTTTTATTAAAATTTTTGATGATAACATATTTTAAATTGCAACATTTTTTTAATCGTAATTTTTGTAAATATTCGTATAACAAAATATAAAAATGCGAATATGATATTGATGGATATTCATACGATAATAATACATGGGATTTAAAAAAAAAGTTATGAGTACAAAATTCATTCTTTTAATTTCGTCATTTATTATTTAATAAAAATACAAATATCCTTCTTTTTACACTAATTGATTGACATGACAAATATGATATGAAGTATTAATTATATGCTATACCTTGATACGATAATTGATATTTTGATGATGGCGGAAATAATAATCAATAAAAAATTAACTACCCCCCCCCCTTCAAAGACATAAATATTACGAATAAAACTCTAATATTAATAACATAACGTTTAACTCCGGTGTATACATACTAAATATATTTAACGATTAACTCATTTTCTAAAACGTCGAATGATAATCTATCCCATAATAATTCCGCTGCTTGATCAGGAATATAAAACCAGGTTAAAACACATTTCCAAATCTACATCGACGATGGCTAGAAAATTTGTCGTGAGCGTTAACAAAGACGAATATAGGGCGAATACTACATACATTTAACCCGAACACAAAGTTAATTTGTTCTAGAGCAAGAAAGAACAAATTAAAAAATAATGGAACAGAAATATTTGATCGTTTTCAATAAAACCTAAACTAACGAAGACGCAGTATCAATACATCGGAGAGTTTGAATTACCGACTAGACACTAGGCTAGAGTTTCTTAGGGTTCTCTTTATAGGGGTTTGTCAGGACAACCTGAAATGACGATACTTAACCCTACAAATAAACCCTGACCAAATATTAAAAATAACATAGTATTCGAAGCCCAAATATAAGATCCCCTAGACACGGCTATACACTGGCGCATACGAGGAATGGTGCACATTCTCCAAGTGATGTTGCCACCAGACTAGACGAATTCTTGTCCTGGAATCCAGTAAGACCAAGAGATCAAAAAGAAAGATATACTATAACATAGTTAACTGGTCAATTGGGGCAAAACATTAATGTTATTAACTTTTTTACTAACTCAACGTTTGAGAGGTAAAGGAGCACTTTAGTTGAACACTCGGATATCTACGTATCTAATATAGCGATCACGTGTTAGACCCAGGAAGGGGCCCCTTGATTTCTGAGACTTTACACTGAATTAAAATGGGAAAAATCCTTAATAAGATTTTTTATTTAAACAAACATTATCTGGCTACACATTTGCAAAACAATTTTTCGGTAACAGTTATACGAAGCCCCATCTTTGCTTTACGCTTTAATTTTGTGAGAGGTGGCAAATCTACTCGTTAAAGGAACATGTGATGATTGCAAATTATTTTTAAATCTTACTATTGAGGTTTTCATTTATTTAATTATTTAATTTTTGGTTTAAATCGTCCGGGTCTCAAGCCTAAGACTTTCCAAGTCAAGGTCTACACAAGACAATACATCCGGTTTGTCTGGGTCGAATTCATCCTACTAACACTCACATAAAACACATAGATATCTATACATATACTTTCATCTGGGCTGGGGCATCATCTACTAGTCTCTCTCTCTCTTAGACAAGGTCCAAAAAAGAGTCGCCAACTTGATAGGTCCCTCACTATCCATCAAGCTCCAGCTTCTGTCACATCGCCGCAATGTTGCTTCTTTGTGCCTGTTTTACAAGTACTTCAATATATTGTGCTCTGATGAGCTTGCTTCTCTGGTGCACCCACGATGTAAATTCACTAGACCAACCCGACAATCTGCCAAATCCCATCCATTCACTGTAAAGGTCCCTAGATGCCGAAGGGCTTACTACTCCAAAAGCTTCTTTTCTTCGTGCTGCTGGACTCTGGAACTCCCTCCCTGCCCCCTGTTTTCCTGACGGTACTGACATGCAGAAATGTAAAACTAATGTAAACAGACATCTTGCTGCGCAGCTCACAATTTAGGTTGACCCCCCAAAAAAAACCTTCACCCTTTTTCTCAGTAGCCCCTTACGTCTATAGTGGCGGCCTGCCTAGTTTGGGGTTAACTATGTTAAAAAAAGAAAGAAAAAAAGTTAACATAAACATAAGAAGCCATAAGTTCAGCTGTCTGGGTTGAATGCAGCTTACTGACACCCACACATAAACGCACACATTTCTACAGATACAAACGCATACACGTACAGCATTCGCATAAATACACGTAATTGTCAAGCTAGGGCGTACAAGACAAAGAATCACATCTATTTAAAATAAATCAAAATAAATTATCTGACCGTAAGATATTTCTCGAAATAATTCAAAGCTTCAAAAACATGTATGTAGACATACACAAATACGTACACATACATACAGACCAATACATATACATAAATATACGCACCGACACAGACAGACAGACAGACAGACACACACACACACACACCCACACACACACAAACATATATATATATATATATATATATATATTTATATATTACTATTTCATGTATTCACATCAAATTTTATAAGGAGATATAATCTTTTATGTATCAACTTTCAGTATTTACTTTAACAGTGCTCGATACGTAAGTAGAGCTAGGCAGTAAGTTATGAAAATATATTTATGGCAATTAAGCTATACAGAGGCTCCCGCGTTTCATCCCGAGGATGAAACCCGGGAGCCTCTGTGTAGCTAAATTGCCATAAATATATTTTCATAGCTTACTATATATAGTATTATTTCATGGATATACACATGATATTACAAGGTGATATAATATGTCGTGTATACATTTTCAGTATTTAGTTAAATAGTGCTCAATACTTGAGCAGAGCTTAGTAGTACTAAAATGAAAATATATCTATTGCCATAAATACATTGTCATAAATACATTGTCATAAATACATTGCCATAAATACATTGCCATAAATACATTGTCATAATATGCATATATAGTCCATTTTTGACTTTACATTGTATGTCTACGTTCTGATACGAAACTAAAATATGTCGATATAAATCACTGAATAGTCCAACGAAAATAATTATTGGAAACTCGCTTTAGCGATTGTCTATCATTAAAGAGCGTCTGGCGATGAAACGGATCCTCTAAGGATTTAGCCTGTAGACAGTACTTCATCACTTATCATAATGACAAAACAACAACACTTTTTTACTGTTTTAGTAACATTTTATTGTAACTACATATATATATATATATATATATATATATATATATGCTTCCCTAAGGGTAAATCATATGATGTAGGAAAAGAACTGGATTCTTTTGGAGCGTAAAAAGTAAGAAAAATAATTTCAAAAAAATTCGTTTAACACTGAGACAGTAATGGCGGTGGTCTTTCACCGTTCCGTCCAGGATTCGAACCTGAAGGTGTAAGCGTTGGCTATGTCTAATTACACTCTTAAGTCTATAAAAGACGAAACACATGTCTGTGGATTACAATATATATATATATATATATGATATAATTCAGTGATATAGGAGAAATAACAAGAGTGCTTAATTACTTGTGTAAGAGAGTATATACTTTTATTCAATGGACACCATACATGAGTTTTATATTCCATCAGTTCTGGAAACTCAACCCATTTTGATATTAAAACGTCGACTGATGAATCCATAACATTTGGTATATTTAACACTGCAGGTTGAGTTTCCAATGTTTTGTGAAACCGAAGATTCCGATCGAATATAAAACTAATATATAGTGTCGATTTAATATATATATATATATATATATATATATATATATATATATATATATATATATATGTATATATATATATATATGACACAAGACAAAAGGAAAGACATATTAAACATAGGAATAAATCATCAAAAAACAAGAGCTTTACCGGTTTCATTTTTGATTATTTATTCCCGTATTTAATTTGTTTTTCCTTTGTCTTTTTTCACACATACTGTCTCTACGGCATTTAATTTTATGATATATCGTGTGTTTTATCTTTATATATATATATATATATATATATATATATATAATCCAGGTAAAACATCCACAGGGTAGTAATCTAAAGAATTTCAACAGGGATAATAAAAGGTGCTCAATACTAAATAGAGCTATTATATATGATTATTTTTATTTACAAAGACATGTACAAAATCTGGGACACTAGCATATATATATATATATATATATATATATATATATATATATATATATATATATATATATATAATATATATATATATATATATATATATATATATATATGATAAAGAATGGAAAATGTGTTCCGACGTGATGCAAATTGAAAAAGGAAAACCAAAAACTAAAAATTATGTATTCATCAACTTTTCGTCTTTATTTCAAGACTTATTCAGGATGATTGTCTGAAGAAAAACAAAACACAGGTACAAAATGTTTGAAACAATAGGTGGTGGCGGGTGAGCTTAAACTTGCGGCCGCTTACGAAAAATATAAATTATGAAATACAAATAGATGGCGGCAGTGGTAAATGGTGGCGGTTGGAGTTATACGATCATTAGGTAGGGGGAGAGATATTATAATAACTTTGGGAGGAGTGGAGGCGAAGATTTGTAGCGGCCAGAATTAATTTAAATTATGAAGAGGCAGATGAGGCAATTAGCCTTGAGATGAGAGAAACGGGAGGGTTAAGAGATCAGGGTCGTTTAATAGGTCGGTGTAAGAAGTGAGTGGGGCGAAGGAGGAGGAAATGGCGAGAAACTAGATCAAGCATTGGGAAGATGTCTACATTTGACGCCAACACACACACACACACACACACACACACACATATATATATATATATATATATATATATATATATATATATATATATATAAGAAGATTGTAGTTTGCTTGAAGCATTGCTGGTAAATATAAGTGCAGATTAGTAGTCCGAGGCTGTAGCAATGCGATGTAGTTGCCGGGAGATGGAAATAGTGAACAGAAATAAACGATGAGAGAAAGTGAAACTCAAAACGATTTATTAATAATTTCACGAAAAACTGATTAAATACCAGAATAGTAAATACTGTCTGGTAAAAAAAAGTGCGGCAACAAAAGGTAATCTTAAATTTTCGAAAGAAAAACTTTCATTTTCAAAAGACAACAATAGAAGACCGAGAGGTCGAAAAAACGGGAAAAACCGGTGTCAAACCATTGAAATACCGCAGCAGACAATTGGAAGTAGGAACGCAGAAAATGTCAAAATTTAATTAAATAATTATTCAACTGAAGTTATCAAATTTAAATTCAAAATTGAATTAAAAATTTTAAAAAATTAAAAAATAACAATAAATAATAAAGTATATGAATAAATAAATATTAATAAGATGAAAAGCTTAAAGCTGAATAATTATACAATAAATTAAAAAATAAATTATGATAGGAATAATATTGATACCCAATTAGCTTATCTAAACTCATTTTCTGCGAATCTGCCACCAATTCTCTGCGGCATTTGTCAACAGTTGTGTCCATCTCGACTTTTCGACCACTCGGTCACAGTTTTGATCTTTTGATAATGAGAGGTTCCACTCTCGAAAATTAAAGTTTACCTTTTCCGGACCTTTTAAATTGCTTGACAGTAAACCTTTTTTCAATATTTACTGTTCTAGTATTTAAACCGTTAATCCGTGAAATATTAATAACTTGATTTGAGATTCCATTCATATTTTCTCTTCTCATTTATTTTTGTTCATCTGTTTCACCTTCCGGTGCCTATATCACATTGCTCCTGCCTCAGATTACGAACTTACATATATATATATATATATATATATATATATATATATATATATATATATATATATATATATATATATATATATGAAGATAGGGAGCGAGATAGGTTGTAGAGAAATAGACAATCGTACGAACGGAATCGACTCTGGAAACGGTAATAAAATTCATTATTTTATAATTTATTCAATATTTCAAAATTAAAAAAAAAACTACGTAAAAAGTTAAATAACAGAAAGTTAAACTAAGGATAATTCTACCCCCCCCCCGCTTCCTGACGAAAGTTGTTTATAAATTCCATTTCCAAACGAATAGGCTTTCTTTGATCTTAAGGCTGGGATAGTTTATCGATTTCTCTAATCCTATCTGTTCGAGACTCTACGGCCACGTTCGCTCTGTGCCAATCGAAGGGTCACGGTTTTAAATAACAAAATTATGAAGGATTAATTCGATCATTACAAAATATGAATATATTTACAATCATGAATAGAAAATGGTGACGTTTAGGTTTCTTCTCGAAGCATCAGACTGTGAAATCGTCACGCATAATTGAAAGCGTCCATTCGAATTCAACCAGTGTTGTGCAGAATGGAATACATTAATATTAAAGCTGGGAGGTCAAAGATATACTTGTTAGTTCTATTCAGGTATTAAGTGTATTATTCGAAATACTTTTCTTCGTTTTTATGTTTTCATTGTAATTTTTAGATTCGTCGTCGAATCTGTAGGAGAGGTCTCTACATTTGTTCTGGGCTTTTTGGCTAAGATCAAAGTGTAGTATCGGTCCGATGGATGCTACACCCTATAGATCGGTACCGTCTTGGCCTTCGGGCCTTTATTTCGCCTGTCTGTGGGTTTGTCCTGTGCAGTTCTAGGAGGTCCACCCTCCCAGGGTTTGCCGTCTCACCATTTGAGAAGAGGTTAGTTTATTGCTAATCGTCCGAGGCGCCCCTACCGGAGAATGCCGACGGGGCTGGCCACGCAATTTTAAAGGTCATAAGTGCTCTTCCTCTAGGGTGCTGACTTATTAAATCCCACTTTCCGACCTTGTGTCACATCTTACCGTTATGGGAGGTAGATAAATACCAGGAGAGGTCTCTATGTATCGGTCGATCACGTGGTAAAAACATCCTTATATTTTAAAAAGTGCAATATGAAGCCATATGAAAATTGGTGTATCCATTGTGACAATAGGTCTTAATTGATGCACTACTACGTTGACACACCGGTTCCCGTTAGATCACCGAAGTTAAGCGACGTCGAGCCTGGCCAGTACTAAATTGGTGACCATTTGGGAATACCAGGTACTGTATGTGCTCTCTGCTTATCTCGGCATTGTTTCCAGTCGTCTTGAATTGCTTGCCATTGGAATCAAGCAGTGCCGACTCAGAAGAGGTGTTGCTAGGGATTGCACACCCCTTGCTTCACAATTACACGCACAGCCAGCCCCTTACAGGAGTGTCCATAGTCTCTTTAGACTGAGCAGAGGGCATGATGATGACTAACACTATAATACTGTGCTTGTGACCTTTTTATCATCTTTTAACCGTGCACACCTCAGCTGTACATGAATGTTGTAGACGGTGAAGGAGAAGCGACTTACGTAAACGGAGGTCGAATAATAAGAGAAGTTGTTAAATACTTTGAATGATGTATTAAAATGAGGAAAGAGAGGAGAAGGGAGGGGCAGGAACACGAAGAGAAGGGGACAAAGAAGAAAATAAACAGAGGGGTATATTACGACATCTAAATGTATTATGAAATATGTTTACTTTTTGTGAAAATTGAACGTGTAAAAAGTAGGGCTTTTGTCTATTAACGTTTCACACATTGATCCTGTTGACACTGTTTAACGTTAAACTTCTCTTTTTTATCTGTCTATTTATCTAATGTAAAATGTACCAACGTTGGCCCAACGGGTCATCTTGTATGTATCTAAAATTCAAGATAAGATATAAGATAAGACATAGATCTATTTCAAAATAGAAAAGTAATAATTATCTATTTGATTAGATATTCCTGTTTTTATAAGTACTTCTACGGAATGTGCTCCAATGAACTTACTATATTTTATCCTCTAAACGAAAATACCATTGACCCACCGACCCACCGACTTGCAATAAAAATTCCAACCCGTTTACTGTAGAGTCCCTAGATACCGGAGTTTTTTTATTCTGATTGGTTTGGTTTGTAAGTGTTTAACGACCTTTCAACAATGATAAAGTCATATCAAGTCAAACTTCTTTTTTGATTCTGACAAATTGTACAGTGTTTCAGCTTTGTGAAAGTGTTTTTAGAGTGTAGGATTCGACTATTCAGATACCTCATTTCTTCTAAGTTCATAAATAAGAAAAAAAAATAATACTTTTAAAATTATTGCATTTTAATACTCCCCACCCAAGGACCTAAGATTACATTTAAAAGTTTTATAAAAGAAAACGCCTTTTTTAAAAATGGAAATCGCTCCAGACAAGGCATGAAGCCACTTGATGGAAAAAGCTAAAAAAATACTACTTCAAGGCTAAAAACTAGCCACCGATAACTGTTAGGTTGATAGATTTCGACCCAGGAAACAGCAATTATTCACCCTTTGTAAGAAACATCGCTCATGGAATGTGAGGACTACAGGACAAAATAAGAGAAGCGAGAGTTACAAAGCTGTCGAAAGTGAACCCAAGTTAGTCACTTTCTACTCTCATTTTACGACCATTACGTCAACTAAGTTACCCAGAATATCACATATGTCATTCTTATCTACAAAGCGTGCGAGAAATAGAACCTTTCTAAGTTTTATAAACAAAAATGACTTCTAAATCTACAATTAAAGTTGATTAAAATCACAATTGTATTTTTCTACACACCTCAACAAAAAAACTAGCTTTCGTCTCTTTTTATTAATACATTAGTTTCAAACTTGATTTAAGCGAATTTCAATCAAAATACTTTATTCGCTCAGTCAACCTTTGAAGACAATCATGGTGTCATATTATTTCCTTCTTTATTGTTACCATTTACTTGTGAATTACACGTGCACATTTGCATACTTATATCTAATTATTTTGTTTAAATGCACACAAAGCACTCATATTAAATAAAGTCTTCCCATCCATTTTATTTGGAGAAAGTGTGCATCTGTGCTTTGCGTGTGTCATCTACCCCGCGGATTGGAAGAAAAAAAAACTGTATAATGTAGGGGAAATCTAGCTCTCCAAAACGAGGCACTCTAAATTTGTGCATAAATAAAAATGACCTCAGTCCAGAAGGATTTCTACTACACTGACAAAGGACGGAACATATGAAGTGTAGTATCAGAACAGATACTAACTTTGTTTTTAGGCAAACGGCTTACAACATTTCAGAATCTCGCAATGCCGATCTTTTATGACCCCAAAACACAATAAGTAATTAATTTCGAATGTACTTTCTTCTATCTAATATATAAAGTAGAGACAATTTTCCCCCTGTACCTTCTCGGAGTATAGGAAAATAACCACATGCATCACAGGCTACTAAACTCACCTCTATATCATACTTATTCACTCGAGCGTGTTTTAGTAAATTTCTTCTTATTTTTTTCCAGCTAACACTAAATATTACATTTGGCTCGCCATCTCCGACTCCCCGACACACCAACTCCATATAGGTGGTCGCAAAAACTTTCCTCCCTCACAATTATGTACTGTCACTCCACTCATCGACACCGGGAACTAATAAACACAGTTTACTTTTCACAAAACAGTCCGTCCTTATTTATTATTTGCCTGGTATTCATTTACTACATAATATAAAGCAATACGCAAAGACTTAATGACCGCTCCCGTTCACTCCGATGATATTCCGCGAATATCAGATTACGTTATTTCTCATTCTACTTATGACTTCTATTTTAAAATTCATTCCGGATTTCAGGGAATGAAATTAACGAACACAATTCCTGCAACATTTAAGCATTCAACATGGCGGCTACAATTTCTTGATCGAATCGACTTGCTATTTAATTCAATAAGCGCCAAGATACTGGTAGACCCCGATACATTTACATCTTTAAAATCATACACATTTAACACGCATATTATAGAAAACTTTCTCAAATAAATGACCTAAACCGTGTCATTTTTTAACTTTATATTTGCCGGCAGAAGCTGCCAATAAACAAGCTTAGTGTAATTCGCCTATTTTCACATTCAATTTTATCCCGAAACCAAGGCGCAGTCGTTAAGAAGGGTGAGTTCATGATCGCCAGTTTCAGCGTTCGATCCCAACTTACTCTACCACTTCTTATTTTTATTTTTTTAAATTTAAAACATTCACCAACACAGTAGAGGAGGGAAGAACAATAGGCCGTTGCGTTTTTTATGCAATAGGTAGTACTTTATCCCGTGCAACGCCGGGCGACGGGTTCCGCTAGTACAAAATATAACAAAGTGAAAAATATACCGTGACCAAATAGTTACGCTTTGATTGGCGGAGGGGAGTCACGTAACAAGACAGCATTTACCACAAATCGCCTTTTTCCATAGCACTTTTCGGAAAGTCCTGCATTCGTCTCCTGAATACATCACAAATAGCAATTCATTAATATGCCTCACCTCAATGGTTACGGTATCAAGCAAAAACGCATTCACTAGCTAACAATTTCCTTAATGTGCATTAAACGTCTTCAAAATAAGCAGGGCAATAGTACTATTTCTTTTATTCTTTTTAAAACACATTCATATTTAAACAAGGAGTCAATGGTTATTTTATTTATACAAAAAAAAAACAACAACTCAAAACACGTTTTACTGCGGGTTTGTTTCAATTTAAAACACATTAATATTAAGTTCTCCTTATCTAAGCAAAACAAGCCAATAATCTTACTTACGATTAAAAAGAAAACACTTTATTCAACAAGTTCATAAATATATCAAATTGCTGTCGACATCGAACCCAATAATATTAAAATATTCATAAACAATAATATTGAGAAATCGATGCAAAACACGGCCCTAATCAAACACAATAACACTATATAATATTCATGCGCATGATGAGTTCTGTTCTTTTCTGTTTGTTTTTTATTCTTATTGTTTGCTCTTCATTTTTCTGTTATATTTCTATGGCCATCTTTCTTTGTATTTTATCTTACTTTTTTCTTTGACTCCACTATTTCAACATCAAATGTCAAAACGAAATTCACCAAATGACTATTCTAATCTTTTCTTCTCAACATTGACGGATGCGTGTCACCTTTTCATAGAGATTTGGCCCCTTTTTCATGGGATTAATCACTGGGATATCTCACCAATTCTAAACCATAAAAACTTCATTTCTTGCTATGCATAATTTTAACCATTATTCTTATAAGAGTCTAAAAACTTCCAATATGACCTCACAAATGCATTCATCTCCAAGTCAATCGAAACTGCATTGCTTTTAAACATTTTCAAAAAAAACCTTTCTCTTTAATAAAAGAAACATTATGATCACATAAATTCATTAATCTCTCAGCTAATTCACATTGTGTTTTAAAATTGTGTAAAGTCTTTCCCACAATGACCTCAAGAAAATCAATGCACTGATTTTCTAGAACTTTTTATGACCCCAAGAAAATCAATGCAATGATTTTCTAGAACTTTTGATGCCCATCAATAACACCTGCCTATAACCGGTGTAGACTTAATTTAACATTGTAACAAATGTTGTTCAATAAAATTCACAATTAATAATATACGCGGCGATATATAAGAATGTAACCGGCCCTTTTTTCGCACATTCACACAATTCAACACACAGAAAAAATTATTTAAGACTATTGCTTTCATAATATTTCTTTATAGAAAGTGTCCTATAGTAATTTGGTCATAGTAATTGTTAGTAAAACCTAGGTCTATCTCCGTTTATTCATAAAAATTAATTGAATATAAACTTTTAACTTACGTCAAAACAATATCCGGGTTACAAGGCGGTAATTATAACACAATTACGAACGATACCACATTTATAATCAACACATATGGTGCTTTACAAAATAGCTAATGCATAGTCGCTTAGATTATTCTTACAACCTAATCTTATTTTCTTTCATTTTTTACATCCTATTTCGCAAGTTTCTGATTATAACAAAATTTAGACAACAGGTGATTGGAAGTGAAAGAATCGAAATAGCAGTAGGCAAAACAACGAACGCTGCAATCACCAATAAAAACAATTACATAAAAATACATTAGATATTTAGGTGATGAAAAATCGTACATATTTCTAGGCAGGGCGTTGTAGTCCAATGATAAAACGCTGGATTATAGACATCAATATCGAAGGTTCGATCGTTGTCTAAGTTAGCCATGCTGTTGATGGCTGTGGGTCAGAAACACGTGTCCATGGATTACTTTTATGTGTTTATATATATATATATATATATATATATATATATATATATTCTTTTATTAATTTTATACGACCATAAAAGTAATCCAAGATAGATGGGTGTGTAAATGTCGTGCAAATCGGATACAAGGATAAGAGGGTTGTTAATAATTATTGCATGAAACTCATTAAATATGAAAGCTCTCAGTGTGGCGAGCATGCTTAAATCTCTCACCAATCACCATCATGCCGTCAGCTTTCGTTTCAGTCCAATACATTCAGTCTGCTCCATGTCGACCAGCGATTAATTGCACTTGATTTATGGAGATGCCATTGGCGCCAAAACCGAAGAGATTTTGAAGACGGGTCGACGCACAGACGGCTTTCTCTCGATTATTGTTTCCTGTGCGTCATTTCCATTGTTTAGTCCAGCATCGCATCATCCTTTATATCTTTCAATGTTCTCATTTATTCCTTCATTCCAATTTATTCCTTCATTCCAATTTATTCCTTCATTCCAATTTATTCCTTCATTCGTTTGTTTTCACTCTCGCTCTCTCTCTCACACACATAAACATTATACAGACGTTATTTACGGGTCATGTTTTTATTTAGAGTTTATAACCTCTCTCTCTCTTTCTATCAATCTATCGGCCGATCACATATTATTTTTTTAATAAATATTTAATATCCACACACTCATCCCCCCCCACACACATATATATATATATATATATATATACATTTTGTTTATTATTGTTTTAGCGATAGTGATAAATAAACGAATTTAGATATCTACAGTGAAGCCTTTCCTAAATGCTACGAGGGAGTTATTTCCCTTACATAGTGTGTCGGCCCCTATATTAGAAGAGTCTATATTAATAAAATATCATATATAAGTATCTACGGATACATGTTTCGCCGTAATACGATCATCAGCGTGGCTTAACTTAGCGAGATCAGAAACCGCGATCACAGTCACTGCTATCCGGCACCCTTGCCGTCGGGCCACGAAACTTCGCTAGAAATAGAGGGATATATTACCGAACATAAATGTATACATTTTTTGTTGTTATTGATTTGGCGATAGTGGCAAATGAACTTATCAGATATCTATGGTGAACCATTTCCTAAATGCTACGCGGAAGTTATTTCCCGTACACAGCGTGTCGCCCCCTTTATAGGGAGCGTCTATATTTATTAAATACAATATATAATTATCTACGGACAAGCGTTTCGCATAGCTGAACATAGCGAGATTCGAAACCGTAACTACAGTCACTGCAGTCTTATATCCTAAAGTTCAGCCATGCTGATAAGTCGTATTACGGCGAAACATTGGCTCATGGATAATTATATATTCACATGTATATATAAAGTTAGGTATATGTATATTTTATACATTTGTATGTACGGCATGCACTCCAAAATGTATTAACCTATCATTATAGATATTAGAACAGAGCTGCTAGGCGCAAGGTATCATAATGTTTATTATATTTAGTTGAATTTAGTTTTAGGCAAAAAGGGGTGAAAGCCCTTCGTGAAAATTCGGATCAGTCCGATTTTTATGAAATTTAAAAAAATCGTTCTTGGCCTTTTGACTAAGATCAAAGTGTAGTATCTGTTCCGATGGATACTGCACCCCATAGACTGGTATTGTCTTGGCCTTCGGGGCTTGATTTACGCCGGTCTATGGGTCTGTCCTGTGCAGTTCTAGGAGGTTCACCCTCCCAGGTTTTGCCTCCCCTCTTTGGGGAGGAGTAAGTTTATTGCTTACTGCCTGAGGCGCCCCTTTGTAAATAGTGTAAATAATAATAATAATCATATATATATATATATATATATATATATATATATATATTACTTTTATGTACGTATAAAATTAATATATATATATATTCACGAAAAATACGGCCTTTGAAGTTTATGACGACTAATAATGCAGTTTTCTGCATCTTAATCACTTAGGAAGTGAAACAATTGAAATAATAGTAAGCTCAATAACAACGAGCTGAACATCCCCTATATAAAAAATTACATAGAAATACACACACATATATATATATATATATATATATATATATATATCGTTGGACACTGTCTATGACAGCCTTCTAACTATGTCCGCTTTAAAAGAAATAAATAAATCTTTTTCTTTTAAAATCGTGGTTGTTGTGTTGGCCGTATGGTCTTAGGCGTTCAGACAAAAGTGAAAATGCTAACTTTGGCCTGAGCGTTTCGAATCGTGTGATCGACAGAACAATCATCCTCACCCTGATGATTCCCGAAAAAGGATGAAAATATTTACCCTAATATTGGTTATATATATATATATATATATATGTATATATATATATATGTATATATATATACATATGTATATATACATATACATATATATGTATATATATACATATGTATATATACATATATATACATATGTATATACATATATATACATGTATATATACATATATATATATCCATATATATACATATATATATATACATATATATACATATATATATATACATATGTATATATATACATATATATATATATATACATATATATGTGTATATATGCATATACATATATATGTATATATATATATACATATACAATATTTTGAAAGAATGTTGTAGACTGTCGGAAATATAAAAATTATAATAACATCTGTAATTTACATGTTTATAGTCGAAAAACACACGCACACATTGTATATATGATGTATTTCTCAAAATTATGAATGAATAATATATATTAAGAATTTGAACGCAAAACGCGATAAATCCAATTCGTTTAAATTGAGAGCTTAAACAATAAAAAAAAACGAATATATAAAATCTAGACTTCGGATGAAAGCTGATTTTAATTGAAATCAAAAAGAAATTATTTCGGTATCATATTATGTAACACATAGTTTCGGGGTGTTGTCAAGTGTTTAAATGCAACACCTTTTCTAGGGACAGTTTCGTGATTTTGAAAATGGCGTTTATCGTGTTTTGCATTCGAACTCTTCATATATATATATATATATATATATATATATATATATATATATATATATATATATATATATATATATATATATATATATTGACTAGCGGGACACATGTCTCTGCGTTGTCTGTGGAATTTTAGGAAACTAAGAATTCCCCCTCATCTCTGGAAGTAAATTGACCGGAAAGATCTTCATCCCCCCCCAAATTAGTCTTCAACCAGAATATAAAATATGTTTGGAAAAAGATATTTGGAGGTACTCTCTGACTTGTTTGCTTGACTCTGTGTGTGTGTGTGTGTGTGTGTGCGTGTCTATGTTTATGCGTAGGGGCTTCGTTTTTAATTTACAATTTAAGAAAAGAATAAAATGGCTGACTTGTGTACGAATGAAACAGAATGCATTATTTTGGAATTTAATTTCGTCATGTTATAGATTTGCTTGGCCACGGTGTGTGTGGGTGCATGTTTTTCTGGAGAGATTTGCTTGGCCTTGGAGAGAGGAGATTCGTCTTTAATTTACAGTATAAAACTGGATAAAACCCTCCACCCCAGAAGTAAATTTACCTCGAAAGATCGGAAAGACTCTTTTCACCTATAATGCTAATTTTCTATCTATGATAAAAAATGTGTAAATAGAACTGGTAAATATATATAATGTGTTTCTCAAAACGATGAATAAATGATTATATATATATATATATATATATATATATATATATATATATATATATATATATATATATATAACTTCTTTGTAATATAGCAGGAAAAATCCCAGCATAGTGCTCGATTAATTGAGAATTAAAGTTAAAAATTAAAAATTAAGAGCCTAATATTTATTTATTTTGGTACAGAAAAATTAGTACAACATTCGTACCGGCGGTTTCGTGACTTCACATTTCCGAAACAGAAGACAACAGAAGCTGAAGAGAGCCGGATGTCTAAGTCATTCTTTGCTTAAAACCGCCGATACGAATTTTGTACTATTTTTTTCTGTAGCAATATATATATATATATATATATATATATATATATATATATATATATATATATATATATATATATATATATATGAAAGAAGCAAATAAATATCACACAAAAATAATTCGATCATGATAAAAGCGTTTGCTTCCCTCGCAGACGCCAGCACTCAGTGCCGTACAAAGCAGGCGTAAAAGTTTTAAAACTCAGCATTTTATATTAATTGATATTATTTGTGTTTCAGATATCAATATAAGTATGGCACGAGTCAAAGAAGCATTGTAAATCAGAATTTCGCAGCAGTCATATAAATAGTTCATCTAAAGGTTGACTATTTCTCCATCAAATCACTGTTAACCTCGAGATTCTACTTTAAACTTTTAAAAGAGTGATTACACAAGTCATTAGCGAGGAAAAATAAATAATACAACACTGTCTATGTCAACCAGGATATTTTCATGACAATCTTACTTATTAATAATAATACGGGTCTCTATTTACTTCTTTCATGTACATATAAAATATGTACAAGATAAAATAAACAGCAGCGATTCAAAACAACAAGCGGAAGTGATCGCTAACAGTCCCGCAGCTACCTTATATTTAACTATTATACGTAAATTATCAAATAACCTCACCTTTAAAAAACAGCCTCTAAACACATTTAAACAAAACTTAGCCGTCACCCCCTGCCCCCAAAACATATGATCGTCTAATCTTAAGCATATTAATACCCTGCACATGGGCGGCTTTAGTTTCGTTTATTTACCACACTATTAATTCCCGACGAAGAACGCAGGGCATTTGAAATATTGTATTATCATAATATGAAATTATAAGAAGACGCCATCGTTTTATGCTTCAACAACCACCACTATTCATTATATATATATATATATATATATATATATATATATATATATAAATATAAATGATAATTTATTTCATTTTGACTACAAAATTGATATTGTTTCACGAGAGCAGTTTGAGGGTCTCACGATCCCCAGGTCTTGAAATAACATTATAATATAGATAATGTTAGATAATATTATTTCAATACCTGAGGATCGGGAGCCCCTCAAACTGCTCTCTGAAACAAAATCAATTTTGTAGTCAAAATGAAATAAATTAACATTTATATTTATACTTCTGCTCTATATTTTATTGAGCACTCTCATAAACCCACATACACACTCAATGGATAAATATTCTGGCAAACTGTGGCTATTTAATCCACAATTACTGAATACTCTGAAAATAGAGCAGGTATAATAATGATAACATAATTAAGACTTATATTAGCAAATCTCACCAGACATTCTTAACTTCAACACAAGCTCAAACCTAATAAATGAATTGTTTTTTCTCTTTTTCTTGTCTTTTTATGTTAAGAGTAATTTTCCTCAGATGTTGAGATGTTTCCGAATCCCCTGACGCAAAGTGAAGTGATAAACTTGATTACTTACCATTGTTCCAAGTAAGTAATGGTATCCTTCTTTATTCATTCCAACTTCGCTGATCTGTAAATAAACGTAACGATAAACAATATATATCTAATACTATGTATACACTGGAATATGGGTACAATGAAAAAGTTATAATAACGAGGAAGGGGGCAAAAAGTACTTAATGATAATAAGAATTAATATAAACACACATGCATTTTGTATATATATATATATATATATATATATATATATATATAATATATATACATTTATATATATTTTTGAGAAGACTCGGCGTTACCCGGGATTAAATAAGGGACCTTATGTTCTTCTGCCCCAGACCATATTACTTATTTTCCTTATTATGTAAGTCAAGCACGAACTGAGACCCCACGATATTATTGTACCCGTTTTGATCAAAATGAAATATACATATCTAAATACTTTGAGTAATGTAGCTTAAAAACATATATCGTTATAGGGGTTATCGCCATTTTCAAATTCTAAGTACAATAAAATAAAATTGTTTGGCGCTGACTCATACCACAACATATTATTGTATTCTTTTTGATGAAAATGAAATATACTTATAAAGGTATTTTGGGTAATCTAGTTTCAGAATATATACGTATGTATTGTATTGTTTATCTAAAAACATAAGGAGTTTGTGAACAAACAAACAAATGGAATAATATGGCAGGTGGATGTGATAGTAAGAAGAAAAGGAAATTTCGACGCAGGTAGGGGAAATCTCCATTAGAAATTAAGTTAACGTGTTTGAAGGAAGTGACGTTACAGGAAGTTTCGAGTGAGACGTGGCAAATAAGTAATTCTAATATTTCTCTTGAATTTTTGCCTGCAATACGAGGGTAAGTGTTTTCTCCCTGCGATCGTCGTGTGGCTTGTAATGTATGATAATCTATAAAGGAATTTACAATATTAAAGCCCAAATAGAAATTGTTGTTATACAAATTCGACTACGAATAGTAGCAGAGTAATTCTACTTTTGTTATTAACAACTATTACAGGTGATGCTGCAAGAAAGAACAAGAGTGGCAAACATATTTCGGTTATTACAATGAAAAAGAAAAAGCGAGGCAGACCAAGTGTACACACTGTGACGTGTACGATGACTAACACGAGGTTTTAACACAACACATCTGCATGAGAGAATAACGGACACATTTGTTAAGGTCTGAAGATAAAGAGTTCTGTACTGCAAAACCCTACAAATACAGACAGACAGTTTCCACAACTTTATATATAAATATAAGTAAAAAAGAAAATACAGTAAATATAAATAAATAAATAAATAAATACATATATAGATAAATTGGAATAATAAAAAATGGGAAAAAAGAAATAGTATAAAAATCTTTATTATCAAAGTAACGAATTTACTGGCGCAATGACATCTTCAATGGACTGTGCTCTGATAAGCTTGCTGCTCTGGTACCCCCACGACGTAAATTCACTAGACCAACCCGACAATCTGCCAAATCCCATCCATTCACTGTGGAGGTCCCCAGATGCCGAAGAGCTTTCTACTCCAAAAATATATTTCTTCGTGCTGCTGGACTCTGGAACTCCCTCCCTGCTCTCTGATTTCCTGACGGTACTGACATGCAGAAATTTAAAACTAATGTAAACAGACATCTCACAGCACAGCTCCCAATTTAGGTTGACCCTAAAAAAAAACTCTCACCCTTTTTCTCAGTAGCCCCTAACGTCTACAGTGGCGGCCGACCTTGTTTGGGATGAACTATGTTAAAAAAATTGACAAATAAGTGCATTTATGTAGTATTCGGTAAATTATTATTATTATTATTATTATTATTATTATTATTATTATTATTATTATTATTATTATTATTATTATTTACTTACTCACTCACTTGGTATTCTCATATTTAACTGACTACACTGTCTGAGACTTGTGTGACTAATTTCCATATCCCACTTTGGGAATGCTGATCACCACGTAATCATGGTTGGATATCACCAGAATCCCCCAAGCTAAAACAAAAACGCCGTTACTCAAAGCAAGAAAATATGCCAAAGTGCTGATTGGGAATCTCTCCGAGATCTCATCAAAGATGGGCATTGGAGTGAGACTGGAAAGCGTACAAAGAGTACTGGAAAATCAAAGAGGCTTATTGTTACTTAAATTTCAGAGAAACGAACCGATCATTATCAACAACAATTTAATAGAACACCAAGTGAGTTGCAATGGCGATCAAAAGTAGTGAAACCTACTGGAAATCTGAAAGATTGGTTTTAACGCAGATTCCTGAAACCGACAATTGCTTTTACCAGTGATGAACCATTGATAATCGCTCGATGAGAACTCCTAACGAGCGAGAAACAACAATAAAAACATAACTAAATGTTATACGTTTTATTTAATGTTTTGAATTACACTACATGTTTCTTCATGTACTTTTCTGACACGAGTAACTTTAGACTTTAATTTCTTTGGTCACATCTGGTATTCAAATCCTTTGTCACCGTTGCTGTTATTTCGTCAATGTCCACATCTGGTATTCTGATGTCAAATCAAGAGTTTTAAAAGATGTCAACATCTGCTCATTGTAATGTCGACATTTTCGCACCAATTCATCTCTCTTTTCTAACATTCTATCCTTTTCGTCGAATTATATTATCAGCACGTAAAGAGACTCGAGCTCTCCAGGCAGTTGATAATGTAAAAAAATACAAAAATATTATAATTTCCCTTCATTTTTGTGGCGAGCGTGATATCGTACGGGTAAGGTATCTGACTGCTGTCCAAACGGTCAGGTTGCGAATCTCAGCGTGAAACACTCGCAATGTCTAGCTTATCCACGTTCTTTTAAACAGCGAAGTGTGTAGTCTCCTTCTATCACATCTTATCTTGACTTTAAGCTGATGTTTAAAGTGAGAAATCAGACCGTAATCAGAAGGCGACTCACCCGTTCCCTATGTCTAAGCGTGAGGTCCACACTACAAGTCTAGCTACGGCTAAGATCGTGAGAAACACCATTCGTTTCTCCCTGGGCCACGAAGGCATCACATTGTAAACTAGAGATGTTACATCTTGGGTACCAACTGCTCGGGGACGATGCGAGCCGTGACCTCGTTGACATGCTTCCAAAACTCATGCAGCTTGCTACAATTGAAGAAGGCTTGCTCGGCTGTTTCTTCCTCAACATTCCGTGCAGCTCAGACAACAAGGGTTTAGGATGGTTTTAGCTTTGAAGGGTGTTTCATTAAGGGGAAGCGCACCCCAGACCAATCGCCAGGTAAAAAAAAAACTCAAAGTTATTGAAATGACTCCGGCCCGGTGCCCAACTCTACTGAGAACAGATCTCCTCCTCCGACCACCCCAGCCGCTCACCGAGCGGATCCGAAGCGGTCCCCACCACTAGCTCTCGATATAGCGTCTTTCTAGATCGCGCAAGGTCACTGGACCGCGACAGTGATCTGAGCGCAGCTCGTCATTCGTTGAAGAACTGCGAATGCCCCTTGGTCTACGTCAGCATTACACGAAGTGGTCATAGATGAGCTTAGGAGATGCGTTCTCAACCTCAGGGCCCCACGCAGACTCATCTATCAAGGTTCGCTTAAGGATAAAGTTTCTCAGGATGTCGATTACTTGCCAATTCGCGCAACCCCAACCCCCCATCATTCGTACGTTGAGTACAGACCTGTCTATATACTAGCGGATTCTTGCCCTGCCACAAAAGTGTGAAGAGCTGACGTGTAAGCGCCGCCAAGCAGTTTGCAGGTTTGCAAGCAGAGGTAGCACAGAAAATCGGTCAATGATGAGAGGAAAGACGTAAGCGATGCACGCCTCAGCTCCCCCTGGAAGGGAGAGTCTTTTCGAAGCCAATTCCTCACTGACGCATCAACCTTCGACTGTACTTCCAATCAGTTCTTTTCAAGCTGCAAGCCCGGTCTGAACCATACGCCAAGTATCCGAACCAAGACATCTGACCAGTTGAAAAAACCCGGCACCGCAGCCGCGCCGCTTCAGGCAGCCTACTTCAGGCCATTGGAGTTACTGATGTTGACTACGACTCCTGTGACTTCTTCGTACCGTTTGAGTGCCTTAGTCACTGCGATAATGTCTTCAGAGCTCGATACGCACACGGTGACATCATCGGCATATTCGGAGAATCGGCCTCGTTTATTGCTCTATTTTTCATATGAATTTGGCGTTTTAATCTCACTGTCAATACAACAAATTACCCAACTTTATAAAAAGAGATTATAACATAGGTAGACTTTAACAATTATGGGTCTCTTATGCAAGTAAAAAAAATCAAACTGCCAATTTCTCAATTTTGTATAATCGTTTAGTTTCTATAACCAATAAACCGTATATATATATATATATATATATATATATATATATATATATATATATATGACTTATATGAACGCAAATAACAGGTCAATCTATAATGTGTGTTCTCATATATATTTTTATTTCCGTCCCGTCACACAAAAGTTAGTGAGTAAAATAGCAAGTCAGACAACCCCGCCTTTAATCTATTTCCATAATGAGACGTTTTTTTTCTTTTTCTGCTTTATATGTTTTTAGATTGATACGTTTTTGTTTCCTTTTTTTGTAAACTTTCCAGTTTCAGATCTTTTCTTTCTTTCTTTTTTTCCTTTTATTCTAAGTTCACCGATCCAGACGTTATTTGAAATTAATTTGAATTTCAGTGCAAAGACTGGCGAATGATACTTATTCAGTCACTTTTGACGGAGAGTATACGCTCGTCCAAAATAATACAAGAATTAATAAAAATAGTCATTAATACATCAAAGTAGAAATCAATAAACGTATTTCTACATTACTCTATAATGTAGATAATAATTGATTTTCTGGTGAATTCGTTAGTCTCCTGTTAACTGACGTCTGTTGGCAGACCGATACAATTTGATGGCTTTCAAATTCTATCCGTCTGCCTATGAGATACACTTACCCTATGATAACTTATGTAAGTCGAAATTAAAAAAAAAATATAATCTGAAAATTTGATGTTTGATTGAAACTAATCAGAAAACTCCCCCAGCCTCTAAATTAATAACATTTCTTTAGAGACAGGAGTGACATTTAATGATATTTAGTTTCGTCTCTATTTGTTTTTATTTCTGATTCAATACACATACGTCGGGTGTGCTTGGCCCCGAGACTGTTAAATTTTTTCAGGACATTGGACGGAGGGTTTCAACGTCTAGGCACGAGCCCCGTGAGTCAGCCTGATTGTTCCAACGCATCTCCCTGGCTATCGTTCGTGGCAACGCTATGTCAGTAACGGCGGCGGCGTCACTTCCGTTCTAATCGTCATCTGTTGACTCTCTCTCTTTCTCTTCCCCTCTCTATCTACCTATGTCTGTATCTGTCTCCTTGCTTCTCTTTCTTTCTCTCACCCTCTCTATCTACCTATGTCTGTATCTGTCTCTTTGCTTCTCTTTCTTTCTCTCCCCCTCTCTATCTACCTATGTCTATATCTGTCTCTTTGCGTCTCTTTCTTTCTCTCCCCCTCTCTATCTACCTATGTCTGTATCTGTCTCTTTGCTTCTCTTTCTTTCTCTCCCCCTCTCTATCTACCTATGTCTGTATCTGTCTCTTTGCTTATCTTTCTTTCTCTCCCCCTCTCTATCTACCTATGTCTGTATCTGTCTCTTTGCTTCTCTTTCTTTCTCTCCCCCTCTCTATCTACCTATGTCTGTATCTGTCTCTTTGCTTCTCTTTCTCTCACTAACCTGCCAGAGATTGTTGTCAAGTTGAGTTAATAATAAAATGTATAATGTAAAACGTCAAAAAAAAAAGTGAAAATGTCTAATCATACATAAACAAATTAATTTATTAAAGAAAATACAGATAAATTCGAGAGAATTTCACATAATGTGATATGAATAAGAATATCAAATTCTCTTATATCTTTCTTCAAATATTCCCCAAATTTTCTTTTTCGATTTACTTTTTACCATTATTTCTGAATTCATTCGGTTTATTATAACATGTTCGACAGTAATGCTATTTGGATTAGCGAATATGTTCCAAAGTTATATTACTCTGTTAGAAACGAATCTAATTGCGTGGTATATTTAGTCTTTGATGTTATTCTTCATAATACATTTCCAATAAATTGACGATGATATAACTGTAATTGTATACCATGGATTAGGGTGACGTTTCTACTTTGAAGTTTTACGTACTTAATTTTTTCTCCAGTAGAACAGAAATAATTTAAACAGATGCTAATACCACAAATATTATTTATGGAGCTCGTGAACAATGTAGATGTAATATGAAGTAATTATTGGAAATAGCATATAGATTTTTATCATTTAATAGCTTCGCTGGCTATTGCGTTTATCTATGATTAATAATAAAGTAACTCCTACAATAATGGAGATTTCGTGTCTGTCGGTAACCGAAACTACCTCATATTTATAAAAGAAAATGGTTATTTTTTGACCCGATTCAAATGCTTACGAATTATGTTTAACATCCACTAATATATATACCAACTGCCATTAGCTTTAAGGCATAGCTCATTAGGTAAAACTAATTCGCGCCACGGCAATTGCAATGTTTAAATTGAGATATATCTTACATTCAGTCAGTGTCGCATGATAGCGTAGGGGTTAGAAGCGCCGACCGTCAGCTAGACGGTCGAGTTTCAATCCCGGCTTGAGGCACTAACTATATATATATAAAGCCCGAAACGATATAGTCTGTAGGTACAAAAAATTTAACATGAAATAAAAATATTTATATATATATATATATGTATATATATACTATAAATATTTTAAATTATATATTAAAGTGTTTTTTACCTACGATATCGTTTTAGGCTTTTTGCCTTCATCAGTGCAGGAGTGGTGGTTGCAGGCAGTCGAATAGGATCGAACGCAGTTCGTAAATTCAGGCTAGAATTACGAGATAAACACTCGAAACCACACGGCGAGCGGCACTCAGCACAGACAGTAATTGAAATTAAGATACACTTACCCGATAAGGCAGGAGAAGCGTTATGGTTTTGTAGAGTGTTCAATGCTCGTCCGAAACTCGCTTTGTCGCAAATGACAACAAACGTTTTCTTAATTTCACGGTGCTCTACTTTCAAGACTATTACATCTTTAAAGGGGCTTTTAACAATAAATATTTTTTAAATGAAATATTGAAGTGCTTTATTTACCCACAGACGTATACAGACGTATATACATACATATACACATACATATATATATATATATATATATATATATATATATATATATATATATATATATATATATACTAACTAAATCCTAATATTGAAGACCTAGACTTGGTATAAGCCGACTATTTATATAATACTAGCTCAGAATCACCACTATGTACCTTTTAACACTACCTATAACACTATATCACTTTCTTTGTTCTCACTGTCCTCTTCCTCCCACCCCCTAATATAGTCGGAAGAATATGAAATATATGAAAACTCATTGAATTTGTTTCTTATACATATGGCTTAAATTTAATTAAACTCGGATATACGTATTTGTAGTTAAAATGGGGGTTGTCCCCCCCCCCCGGGTCACTTAGAAGTAGATATTCGGCACAAAGACGGTAATGATTCGGGACCACTTCAATTATCTACTGAACCATTAGGTGAATGTCTATTTTTAATCTCACTAAATTGTTCGACTTTAATTTTACTTAAAGGGGCTGCTCATAATATTACATTATACTTTAATATATATATATATATATATATATATATATATATATATATATATATATATATATATATATATATAGGCAATAAATAATTAATATTTATTTATAAAACATTATTATATAGCCCCTCTTTACTAAGGCTGGGTACTCTGAGTGAATTTAATAACAAGCAGTACTACTAGCTTCATTGCGAGATCCAACACGATTTGTTGTTGTTGTTGATCACTCTTCGCTGCTTGCTGTGAATACCCGCCGATTTCGTATTTACAAAAGTTTAATTCCTCATGAATTCCAAGCTAATTTGTGGTGGCCAACGGGTAAGTCTCTTGACTGCGAATCAGCGGCGATTTGTGATCGGATTTCAAGCCAGCCGACCGTCGGGAATCAGCTTTCTGCATTGAAGATTGTGTAAGCATGAAATATCTGTAGGTAATAAATAATGTCTGTAGGTAATAAATAATGTCTGTAGGTAATTGATAGTTATTTATAAAATATTATATATATTCATATATATATATATATATATATATATATATATATATATATATATATATATATATATATATATGTATATATATTATTTTTTGGTACAGGAAAATTAGTACAACATGAATACCGTCAGTTTCAAGCTCAGAAGGACATAGCCATCCGGCTCTGTTCAACTCATGATGTCATCTTTTTTGGAAATGTGAAGTCACGTGTCACTCTCGTCTGGACGCGCTATTTGCTTAGAGTGTTATGTATATTTGTTTAAATTTAGTGTAAGGGAGGTTTAATATGGTTTGAAAAAAGGAGTGGGGGTGAAAAGTAACAGTTGAGATTTAAAAATGGAAAAGATTTAAAAAAAATAAAAATATAAAAAATAAAAAATATTTTTATATAAATCCCGTGAGTCAATGTTTATAAGAAGCGTATATTTGGCCGTTATTGTTTTGAGGGTTAATAAAGTGTCTTCTAAAGAAAATAGGGAGAGAAAATGGGTTTAAGGATTATACTTATCAAGACATAAAAAGGTTAAAAAACACACATTAAATTCAAGTTTAAATCCTGGATTAAAGAACTTAAAATCAATCAATTTTTTACCGTTTTATTCCTTTTCAAACATTATTAACCCTCCCTTACATTAAATTTAAACAAATTTACATAACACTCTAAGTAAATAACGCGTCCAAACAGGAGTGAAACGTGACTTCACATTTCTGAAACAGATGGCAACGTAAGCTGAGCAGAGCTGAGTCCTTCTGAGCTTGAAACCGACGGTACTAATGTTGTACTAATTTTTCTGTGCCAAAAAATAAATCAATATTACGCTCTTACTTTTGATTTTAATTCTCAATTAATCGAGCACTCTGCTAGGATTTTTCCTACTATATTACAAAAGAAGTTATATATATACATATACATACACACACACACACATATATATATATATATATATATATATATATATATATATATATAGAGAGAGAGAGAGAGAGAGAGAGAGAGAGAGAAAGAGGGAGAGAGAGACAGACAGACAGACAGACAGACAGAGATATAGAGAAAGAAAAAGACTGGATTATATGAACGAATCTGTGGTTTTATACCAAGAATTGTCGGTTCCACAGGAATATATCTATCTATCTATCTATCTATCTATCTATCTATCTATCTATCTATCTATCTATCTATCTATCTATCTATCTATCTCTCTAACTCTCTCTCTCTCTCTCTCTCTCTATATATATATATATATATATATGTATATCTAGGCAGCATCTTCTCTTGCAGGCAAGTATTGTTGAATATAAGAGACAACTCATGTCTAGATATCTTTTGATAGATCCTTTCAATAGTCCGAATCAGGATCTTAGTTTCGGAGGGGAATACGCTGATGAATTTAGCATAGTTTGGATTTGTCTCCCAAGTACTTTCAGACCCATCCGGGGCCATCTTCAGGGGAATGAGGTTAATCAGGTACAACCCATGTGTTAGTATTATAGAAGGTTTTGGCGAGAATTATGTAATAAGTACGAAAGTATATTCCCCTCCGAAACTAAGATCGTGATTCGGACTAATTAAAGGATCTACCAAAGGATATCTAGACATAAGTTGTCGCTTATATTCAATATATATACATATATATATATATATATATATATATATATATATATATATATATATGATTGGACAAATGCGTGTTAAATATGACTTTTTGCTGAATTCGACGTAGTTTCAGTTACAGATATACATCACATATCAATCAGAAGAGGACTTAATGTTATTCGAAGTAGCAAATTATTAATTGAATCTGTCGACCAATTCCATGGGGTAATGAAGTATAAATTGTTCAAACTTGATGACAAAATAACTTCAAAGCCCCCATCGGAAAACTCCGGAGAAAAAGGTATTATGGCAATTGAAGCGTGCGCGTAAAAGAATCGGCCTCTGTTAAGTGTCATTAAGAGATCGCTTTATATTTGGGAGGCATAATTTTATACGCATTTTGATCGATCAACCGAAATATTAATTCGATAGATCGAAATGTCCGTTTGCCTGATTGTTTACACAGTGATCGTTTCGTTGTTTTGAACACCCCATACCCACCACACACCCACAACAAAGTCTTGCTTTACGCGTTGTCTGTCTGTTAGAAACTTCACAAACTATTACTGATCTGATCTGATCTGAACTGAACATTTTCTCTATGAACCATGATGTATCCACTGAAATTGTTATGATATGACTATTATCATTATGATTATTATCAAATTGTCATGATATGACTATCATCATAATATGACTATTATCATGATATGACTATTATTAAATTGTCATGATATGACTATTATAATGATATGACTATTATCAAATTGTAATGATATGACTATTATCATGATATGACTATTATCATGATATGACAATTATCAAATTGTCATGATATGACTATTATCATGATATGACTATTATCAAATTGTAATGATATGACTATTATCATGATATGACTATTATCATGATATGAAAATTATCAAATTGTCATGATATGACTATTACATTATGACTAATATCAAATTGTCATGATATGACTATTATCATGATATGACTATTATCATCGTAACAAAATAGCTGATGTTTTTTTTGTATTTATTACACTACTTCCGTAGCTCTTTTATTTAGGACACTAAGCTTATCTTTCATTTATTTTAATTTATGATCTAGCTTTTAACTAAGCTTATCTTTCATTTATTTTAATTTATGATCTAGCTTTTAACTTAGCTTATCTTTCATTTATTTTAATTTATGATCTAGCTTTTAACTAAGCTTATCTTTCATTTATTTTAATTTATGATCTAGCTTTTAACTAAGCTTATCTTTCATTTATTATAATTAATAATTTAGCTTTTAATTAAGCTTATCTTTCATTTATTTTAATTTATAATCTAGCTTTTAACTAAGCTTATCTTTAATTTATTTTAATTAATAATCCAGCTTTTAATTTAGCTTATCTTTCATTTATTTTAATTTATAATCTAGCTTTTAACTTAGCTTATCTTTCATTTATTTTAATTTATAATCTAGCTTTTAACTAAGCTTATCTTTAATTTATTTTAATTAATAATCTAGCTTTTAACTTAGCTTGTTTTTCATTTATTTTAATTCATGATCTAGCTTTTAACTTAGCTTATCTTTCATTTATTTTAATTAATAATCTAGCTTTTAACTTAGCTTATCTTTCATTTATTTTAATTAATAATCTAGCTTTTAACTTAGCTTATCTTTCATTTATTTTAATTAATAATCTAGCTTTTAACTATTTATCAACATGTCGCTAATCGAGTTATGTATGTTTGAAACAAGTTATCAGATAAGACTAAGATAAAATATTACCGCTAAAAGTCAATCTCGAACAGCGTAATTCGTAAATATTAGGTATCCAAAGAATTCACATTTGACGGAAAGAAAACGTGTCCAGTGTTAACAAACCTAAAATGGTTTTATCTTCAAACAGACACGTACAAAAAAATCTGAAAGTTCAGGAAGTTTGAAGAAAGTTAAAGAAGAAATGAACTACACTTTGTCTGAAAACAACCGAGATAAATTCGTGTTTCCCTATAAATTCTGTTCCCCATTAATTTAAAATAGCAACAGGTAGTAAAATTAAATAAAAAAGAAGTTTGATTTCAAACACAACCAGTTCGGCTTTTTCACCATAGTAAGTTGTATTTTAAAAACGTTTTTACCATATCAGTATTGATTAACAGTTTTTACCGTATCAGTATTGATTAACAGTTTTTAGTATATCAGTATTGATTAACAGTTTTTAGTATATCAGTATTGATTAACAGTTTTTACCATATCAGTATTGATTAACAGTTTTTAGTATATCAGTATTGATTAACAGTTTTTAGTATATCAGTATTGATTAACAGTTTTTACCATGTCAGTATTGATTAACAGTTTTTAGTATATCAGTATTGATTAACAGTTTTTACCATATCAGTATTGATTAACAGTTTTTAGTATATCAGTATTGATTAACAGTTTTTAGTATATCAGTATTGCTTTGAAGTAATTTTGATGTTCGATTCCTTTACCATTATTCAAAGAGCCAAGTATCCTCATTATTATAAATGCGTCTTTCGACGGGTTCTTCAACATCTTCCACATCTTCTTCCCATTTTAAACATCTTTCGATTAGTTATGTTTAAGAGTATTATGTTGTATGTCTTCTGGTGGTCTATCATCATCATCATCATCATCATCATCATCATCATCATCATCATCATCATCATCATCATCATCATCATCATCATCATCATCACCATCATCATCATCATCATCATCATTATTATTATTATTATTATCATCATCATCATTATTATTATCATTATCATTATAATTATTATTATTATTATTATTATCATTATCATTATCATTATTATTAATATTATCATCATTATTATTATCATTATCATTATAATTATTATTAATATTATCATCATTATTATTATTATCATTATTATTGTTATTATTGTTATTATTATCATTATTATTATTATTGTTATCATTGTTAGTATCATTATTATTATTGTTATTATTATCATTATTATTATCATTATTATTATTATAATTATTATTGTTATTGTTTTTATTATTATTATCATTATTATTATTATTATTATTATTATTATTATTATTATTAGTATTATTATTATTATTATTATTATTATTATTATTATTATTATTATTATTATTATTTACTAAGAGTTTTCACACGAGTTATTATCAATGAATGCTCGCTGGTATTAATTAGTGGCGTTATTTGGAATCTGAGTGACAGGTATCTCCAGATTACCAGTACTCTTCGCTTTGTTTTATTGCAACAACCGTTTATCATTGATTTCTGGTTTATAATAATATTGAATAAGCCTACCGAAAGTTCCAGTATTCTCCGTGCCCTTCCAGTGAGGGCGAATGGTTTAATGCTATAGAGTATGGTCTCGACTATCCTGGATTTCGAAATTTAAAAAATGTCTCCCCACCCTCAGTTTGAAATATCTTTAACGTTTATAAATTTGTGAAAGAAGAAAATGTACTTCATTGTTAGGAGGTTAGACACAAGGTCAGGTGTGATTTTGAGAAGCTAACGCACTATGATATACGGACTCTAGTTTACAAAAAATGTCCTAGCAGCCCCGTCGGCATTCCCCGGTAGAGACGCCTGAGACGATTAGCAATAAACTAACCTCATCTCAGAGAGAAGGTCAAGACTAGGAGTAAGGACCACCTAGGGCTGTACAACAACGGACTGATTCGTGTCATAATTTTGAATCAGGTAAAGGAGATCGTTGATAAAATGGTGTCAGAAATAATGTTTGGAACTTACTTGTTTGAGTACAATTTCATATCCTCCCGGAGATGAAAGGTCAAGTATTATACACTTCATGTAGCCGATTTCGACTCGGTCAAGCATGCGAAAGTCTTCATGAACATGTGCGACATCCTCCAGTTTGTGCATGATGATAGACACATTGTACTGTTCCCGAGTAAACGTACCAAGAATCTGTTCTATCCTCATTAAACCTGAATAAAAAAAAACAAAAAAAAACAGTAATACACAGTATCATCAAATTTCGAATTGGCGAAATGAAAATGAAACATAGAAATCTATTCAGACGAGTGCGTAGCCCCGACAAAACTAAACAAACACATAACATGACTATATATATATATATATATATATATATATATATATATATATATATATATATTAGAGATAGAAAGATGATAATAAAATATTGTAGAGATACAATATTTATTAGAACATTAAAAGTTCAAAGCAAGGCGCTTCATATTCTTAATCCATGGATTTTCAAAGATAAACTCTTTTCATCAGAGGATAGAGAAAAACCGACAATGAAGCTCCTTGTTTTAGACTTTTGATGTTCTAATAAATATTGTGTATTTACAATTTTTTATTCTCATCTTTCATCTCTAGAATAGATTGCTCTATTCAATATATTGTGCTTCATATTATTACGATAGATTATTATTAAACGATAATTCAATTATCCTTAATTTAATTAAACATTTAAATGTTATATATATATATATATATATATATATATATATATTTATATATATATATATATATATATATATATATATATATATATATATATATATATATATATTATAGTTAACAAAAATAATGTGACAAAAGAAATAACAGTTTTTCTGGCGAATGGTAATGACACCCTTTGTTTGTTTGACCCACTTAGAAGTGAAAGCGCCCCCTCCCAATTTTAACCAAAGTTAGGAGAATTCAATGACTCTGATTAGTTGAAGAACTAGAGTGAGCACCGCTGAACAATAAAATTGATTATAGAATATAAATCCATGCAATTAGCCTGTCAATCACCCCGGAATTAAGCACAAACTAATAATTTACTATACAAAATTTAAAACAAATAACCTAATCATTAAAGATAACACTGTCAATACAACTCTCAGCCAAACTAACGTTATATACATGTTCTCATGCCCTTTTAAGGAATGTCTCCCTACAACCCAAACAGAACAAATACATAACACCTATATTGGCCACACTAAAACAACTCTCTCTCGACGTCTAACTTACCATTTATCCGATACCAGCGCCATCCAACGTCACATTACTACACATAACAAAAGACTACAGTCGGCCGATATACGGAAAATATTAACATCTAACACCAAAATAATACACAAAAATAACTGCATAAACAGACTTAAAATACTAGAAGCAATATTCATTAAAACTAAACAGCCTAACATTAACAAAATAGCTTTCAACACAGGTACTAACATATTAAAAGTATTCCATAATTAAATGAAAATTAATAATAAAAATAAAAAAAAATAAAATAAAAATAGATAAATAAATAATGGTAATAATGGTAATAGATATAAATAATAATAAATAAATAATAGCAAAAATAAGAATTAATAAAATAAATAAATAAACAATAAAACCAAACATACAAACGATAGAATCAAATGAACTCAATCACACGTCCTCTCTCTCTCTCTTTCATTCGCCCTTAACGATACCTATTAAACATTAACTCAAGTCTTCTTATTTATAAAAATTAAAAAATCCCTAATCCTGAAGACGACTACGAAAGTCGAAAGCGCTCGGAAAAAAAATGGCCGAATTAAGAACTATCGGAGAAGTACTATACGGATTACCACCTGAAATCAGAAGGATAGCTCGACGGTTTGAGAACCCCACGAAGAAGATATACAAACGCGAAAGTTCCGTGACGTTCAACAACGCTTGCTTATATATATATATATATATATATATATATATAAAATATTTGTTGTTGTTTATTATCTATGTACGTATACGTTTCGTCACTTTTCAATCAGGACTCATCAGCATAGAGATATGACTATTCACTACCGGTCGTACGATTCGAAACCCTGGATAACAAGTATTTTTCAACTTGGATCCAACGTCGTTAACCGCGCGCCCAATACTTGAATAGCCGATAAACAATGATAATTTAACACATTTAAAGCGGCACGATATATATATATATATATATATATATATATATATATATATATATATATATATATATATATATATATATATATATATATATATATATATATATATATATATATATATATATATGGGTTTATCTAAAGAATATATATATATCTTATTATATCATCCAAATTGCTTCAGATTACAAGCTCAATGAAGTTTTGTTTGCGGCTTCAGGGAATATATATATATATATATATACATATATATATATATATATATATATATATATATATATATATATATATATATATATATATATATATATATTGTCAGGAATTTATTCATTTTTTTCTTTAATTACAAGTCTATCATATCATCGCCACTGACACATATTTATATCACTAAAAAGACGGAGCTCGTCTATAAAGCAGAAAAATGTGAGTCATTTTATACAAATTTGACTTTTGTTTCAACTTTAGACAAGCGGTAAGATCGACCCCAGCTGACGGCGGTCCCTATTTGACAGAACAGGTTCGAATCCTATACAGGTCTTATAAAGGTTTGGATAAACTCCGACAAGACTATAGAAATAAGTGGAAATGGCAGATAGCTCAAACAGCACCATTAGATTAATAAATGTTTTCTACTTTTATTCACCCCAAACAAGACAGATTGCTACTGAAGCGTAACTAGCTACTGTGATGAAGGTAGACTTATAGTTAAGCTACCTAGGTGGGGAGTTGGGCAAAAAGATGTATATTAACATTATATTCTAAACTTCTAAAACAAGGAGGGAATTTAAAAGGCAAATGGTCCTAGGAAAGAAGCTATCAGAGTAGATAGCTTCTTTTCTCGTGCTGCTGGCCTCTGGAACTCCCTCCCTGCCCACTGTTTTCCCGACAGTACTGACATGCAGAAATTTAAAACTAATGTAAACAGACATCTCGCTGCGCATCTCCCAATTTAGGTTGACCCTCCCCCCTAAACCGTCTCCCTTTTTTCTCAGTAGCCCCTAACGTCTACAGTGGCGTACTGCCTTGTTTGGGGTAAACTATGTTAAAAAAAAAGAAGAAAATTCATTCGGCACCTAGAGACCTCTACAATGAAGAGGTGGGATTTTGCTGCGATTCAGACGTATTGAAGTTGTGCAGTAAGTTCACCGGAGCAAATTTAGTGAAAGTTCTGATAAGCTGCGATTTTATATTTCTTTCTTATTAACAATGCTTCATCAGAAATGAGTGAAATATTTCTATTTAAACATGTACAAAGATGTCATAGGCGTCTTAAAGACAGGAAGGAGAAGAAACGGAAGTAGAACGAGTGCGCATCTTAAAATGTTCTATCAAAACCAAAGGAAAAGAGCAGGCGTAATTCTGACAGCACGACCAGTTGAGATTGATGATATCAACCAGGAACACACTTGGGTTCGAATGGCTTGGACATGTAGAAGACGCCTTTCTAACTGTCTGAATAATGAAATATACTAAATGATTGGCATTTCTTAGATTTTATGGCGAAACGATACCGAAAGAAAATTGTGAAAAAAGATTAATTCTGCAAGTGACATTCGGCCAAGTAAAGAGGACATATAAAAAAAACAATAACGGCAGTTAATGCTTACTTTATGGAGTGAACCGACGACATTCTCGAGCGCCATTTATTTAGGATGCTGGAACGATAACCGAGGTGAAACCACTAACAATTACGTGACACGACTACGGACACAAGGGGCAACATGCAACATTCAGGAGTGCGACCTTGACAAAGCAATTATCGATTAGCTAACAGAGAAACGCACATGAACGAAAATGCGGCGGGCATACCCAAACCAACGGCTTTACAATTAGCGTAGTAGTAAAAAGACAACACGCGGCCATTAGAGAAAGGAAAGGAAAAGAAAGTGAAACGAAGGCGCTCATAAAATGATTACACGAAGGCATTAAAGAAAAGAAAGGAAAGGAAGTGAAACGAAGGCGCTCATAAAATGATTTCAATATACGAACAAGGACTGAGTACAGATATATATGGAAACTGAAAAATGAAAAACCAAAATTAATTACGTATTCCTCAACGTTTCGTTTTTATTTTAAGACTTTCGGAAGATGGTTGATTTGAAGAAATAACATACAAGTACAATATTTGAAAATATGCGGTGTCACAAACGCACCACATATTTTAAAATAATGTACTTGTACGTTCTTTTTTAAGATCAATCATTTTGAGAAAGTCTTAAAGTACAGACGTAACGTTCATGAATATAGAGATTATTTTGGGTTTTCCTCTTTCATTCTCCATCACGTTGGAGTATATTATTTCTATAATTTTCATCAGATATATATATATATATTTATAAATAAATATTAAATTATTTATTACCTACAGAACCTAACATTTCAAGCTTATTGCTTTCATCAGTGTAGGAAGTGACAATTTAAAACCCAGTTCATAGAATCAACCAAGACTCCGTAAGCAGTCGCTCTATCCTCACGGCCACCGGGAACTATCACGTGATTATGGAAATTAAGATTTATATGTGCCTAAAAGTGGGCAGCAGACAGAAGATTTATCGAGAGGGTTCAACGAACGTATTCAGAAATTTGCTTTAAAGCTAAGTGATAGTATATTTTTTAACACATCGAGAGTCCTTGATTTTAATTTCTTAAAGGGCCTTGATAACAATTTTTATAAATAAATATTGAATTATTTATTACCTACAGACGCTAGCGTAGCGTTTCAAGCTTGTTGCCTTCATCAGTGTAAGAAGTGAAAATTTCAGACGGTCGGAAGACGAAAACCCAGTTCACAGAGTCAGCCAAGACTCTGTAAGCAGTCGCTCTATCCACACGCGATTAAGAGAAATTAAGATCTTTAGCTGCCTAGGAGCGAGCAACAGACAGAAGACTTATCGATATTGTTCAATGAACGTATTCGGAATTTTACACACACACAGACACAGACACAGACACACACACACACACACACATATATATATATATATATATATATGTATATAAGTCAGGTTCATATTATATTCCAATAACCATGTTTTTATTTAATTATTTTTATTTTTTCACATTTCCCAAAAACATAACATTTCTGTGAGATATATTTTTTACGGTCCGTTTCATTTGTCCTGTGCCAAACAACATTTTTATCTCAATATCGTCTCTGCAACATTACAAAATCATCAGAAAAATTCACAAAGAGTAAAAAGTTCTTGGATTAAAGTGTCTTGAAAAAACCTACACTATACATTGGTTCATTTTTGGGTGAACCCAAACAAAAAACAAAGACAAGAGCAAACTCACACGTGGAGGAATCCATGAGTGCACCATTTTAAATTTTTCGTTCAAAGCTAGTACATCCTAAAAGTTGTGTGGACATTTATACATTTTAATTCAGTAATATTTCTTAAAATAGTTAATAAGTTCTATAATTTTTTAATAAAAATTCTAATTCAGTTGAGGGTAATTTTTTACTATCTAATATATATATATATATTACAAAGACGAGTAAAATTTATTCCTCGAACAGAAATGTTGCACAACTTTTATGTCCTCTTACAAAGATTAAAATCAAGATAAACCTTATCTCGAGAATCCTTATTCCAATTGTGATCCAATCTGTTACATGATTTTGATTCTAGAAAATAATTTAAGGCTTATGCTTAAGGGGTCTTTAAGAGAAATTGAAATTTATGGAATCTTGCTTAATGGCCTATAGATAAAATTGAATGCAAATCTGAAATATTTGAATTTTCATATGAGAGGTTGTTTCCATATGCCCCCTAAAATATGCCCCCTAAAACCCTTTAAAATACTTAAAAGAGCTAACATTTGGAGAATAAATATTAATTGATGTCGAATACCTGTTGTAAAAATTTCACACCATTCGGAGTTATCTGAATTTTCGCGAATGGCTTTCATTCTTTTCTACGCCCTTTAAGTAACACTATATCCATTAAATATAGATGAACACTATCTTAGGAAAAACTAGTAATCTTCCATTTTGAAAGCAACAAATTATCACCATTTGGAATCTTCCGACTTGAAAAAATAAGCATCTATCGTTCTCTCTATGAATCGAAGCGAAGGAAGAACATAAATAGCAATAACGTTTTTCATATATTAAAAATATAATGATCCAAGTTATGCCGCAATACTGCAAAAGTCCTTCTTTGTAGACAAATGTAATGATCCAAGTTATGCCGAAATACTGCAAAAGTACTTATTTGTAGACAAATGTAATGATCCAAGTTATGCCGCAATACTGTAAAATTACTTCTTTGTAGACAAATGTAATGATCCAAGTTATGCCGCAATACTGCAAAAGTACTTCTTTGTAGACAAATGTAATAATCCAAGTTATGCCGCAATACGGCAAAAGTACTTCTTTGTAGACAAATGTAATAATCCAAGTTATGCCGCAATACTGCAAAAGTACTTATTTGTAGACAAATGTAATAATCCAAGTTATGCCGCAATACGGCAAAAGTACTTCTTTGTAGACAAATGTAATGATCCCAGTTATGCCGCAATACTGCAAAAGTACTTATTTGTAGACAAATGTAATGATCCAAGTTATGTCGCAATACTGAAAAAGTACTTCTTTGTAGACAAATGTAATGATCCAAGTTATGCCGCAATACTGCAAAAGTACTTATTTGTAGACAAATGTAATGATCCACTATGCCGCAATACTGCAAAAGTACTTCTTTGTAGAAAAATGTAATGATCCAAGTTATGCCGCAATACTGCAAAAGTACTTCTTTGTAGAAAATGTTAATGATCCAAGTTATGCCACAATACTGCAAAAGTACTTCTTTGTAGACACATTTAATGATCCAAGTCATGCCGCAATACTGCAAAAGTACTTCTTTTTAGACAAATGTAATGATCCAAGTTATGCCGCAATACTGCAAAAGTACTTCTTTGTAGAAATATGTAATGATCCAAGTTATGCCGAAATACTGCAAAAGTCCTTCTTTGTAGACAAATGTAATGATCCCAGTAATGCCGCAATACTGCAAAAGTACTTCTTTGTAGACAAATGTAATGATCCAAGTTATGCCGCAATACTGCAAAAGTACTTCTTTGTAGACAAATGTAATGATCCAAGTTATGCCGCAATACTGCAAAAATACTTCTTTGTAGACAAATGTAATGATCCAAGTTATGCCACAAAACTGCAAAAGTACTTTTTTGTAGAAAAATGTAATGATCCAAGTTATGCCGCAATACTGCAAAAGTACTTCTTTGTAGACAAATGTAATGATCCCAGTTATGCCGCAATACTGCAAAAGTACTTCTTTGTAGACACATTTAATGATCTAAGTCATGCCGCAATACTACAAAAGTACTTCTTTGTAGACAAATGTAATGATCCAAGTTATGCCGCAATACTGCAAAAATACTTCTTGTAGACAAATGTAATGATCCAAGTTAGGTTGCAATACTGCAAAAGTACTTTTTGTAGACAAATGTAATGATCAAAGTTATGCCGCAATACTGCAAAAGTACTTCTTTGTAGACAAATGTAATGATCCAAGTTATGCCGCAATACTGCAAAAGTACTTCTTTGTAGACAAATGTAATGATCCAAGTTATGCCGCAATACTGCAAAAGTACTTCTTTGTAGACAAATGTAATGATCTAAGTTATGCCGCAATACTGCAAAAGTTCTTCTTTGTAGACAAATGTAATGCTCCAAGATATGCCGCTATACTGCAAAAGTATTTCTTTGTAGAAGTACAAACATATTTTAAATGGCGTATTTTTCGGTGCTTCTATAATAAAAAGCCGAAAAAATGTTTTTCTTGTATTTTAGTGTTGGAGAGGTAAATAAGGGGCAGGTAACTATTAAAAAGAATTTTGAACACGATTTTCTCTGAAATTAGGATCATGGATCGTAACTCTTTCATGTTCGAATATACTGTATTTTACATCAGACAGTGCAAAACAAATTGATTTTTTGCAAGCACACAGACTTATTTCTTGTGCAGAAACCTGCAACTGTAGCCATGAGATGCGACTTGTGCCATCAGTAATCAAAACTGATGGCTTTAATTGGCGTTGCACATGTGGCTACTGTGCAAGGAGATCGTTGATTAGACATAAAAGGGTTAGGGTTAGAGTTAGGGTTAGGGTTTAGGGTTAGGGTTAGGGGTTAGGGGTTAGGGTTAGGTTTCTGGTTAGGGTTAGGGAAATATTGTTCGAAAGCTAGAGCTGTTGTGAAGAGTTACCTGCCCCTTATTTACCTCTCCAACAGTAAAAGACAAGAAAAACCTTTTTTCGGCTTTTTATTATAGAAGCACCTCTTTTTCAAAAGATCAGTTATGTATTCTATATACAAGATTTTAAAATTACTCTTTTTAAAACTAATGGACGGATTATATAACCCTGGTCGGCGTGTTTATGTGAACAACTATCACTGGAATGTTTTCAAAACAGGTTGTTTACTCAGAAAACCTTGTATTGTAAAAATGAGCTCAAGGACAAAATAAAGAAAAAACATAACACAAACCAGGTATATAGAACAATTTGAAAGAAAAGTCATCGTAAATAATGGCGGCCATTTTGTCGTACGAGAATCAGAGTAAATAAGGAATTACATTTCGATAAAAGGTGTTGATTTTTCATATATTTAATTTTTAAAAGTCATCTTATAATAATTGTAACTATGTTTGAATTCCTATTCTGTAGAATCTATATAAATAATCTCATTTTCGCATTCACTAACGTTTTTACTTTTTATGTATATATTATATATTGTACTACAGCAGAATAATTTGAATTGCTAAACTTTTTAGAAGCACATCTGCATGGCTTGAAGACACTTCGCCAGTCGGCAAGTAGATCGGTCTCCCACGTTCCGGTTTCATTTGTTTGAAACAGCATTTTAATTGTAAACAGGCGGATTAAAATATATGTTCGTGATTATTTCGGAAATATTTTCCATAGCAACAGAGACGAAAACAGATAATTACCATCTTTAAAGCGTATTAGATGTTTCGCATGAATGACGACCGTTTTCAAGAGAGAAAAGAACTCCTGTTTATAATGGCAGGATTTTATAGTTAGAATTAGTTTGCATGTGTCGAGACGACTTGACTTCAAAAACAGACGGTGAGGCGAATTTGGGACAGCTCAGAGAAAACGTTTTTGTTGGAAACTTGTCAGTTTGAATAGATTGTCAGTGGAATGATCCCCTCTCCTTCTAATATTAATCATCATATTTTGTTTAATGTCTGTTTAACATGGTGGCATGTGTTGGGCAGCTTTTAGAAATTGACTTCCAAACTAACCCATTTCTGGCCAGTACATTATTTATCCCTCTTTCTCTCAAGTCCATCCTTGTCATTTCCCCGGCCAACTGACCCTGTTACCTCAACTGTTCTAGATCTATTAACCCAGGTATTCTCATCCATTCTTTTAATGTAACCAAACCAACAAAGTCTCCTGTTCTGCATGCATCTCCTTATACAGTCCAGATTTAATCTTCCTCTGAGGTCATTTTAAGACTCACATTACACATTCATCATATCATTTTCATATTATTTCTCTTCATGCAACGCATATCCTCAACCCTCACTGGCCGGGTTTCACTTTCATACATCACACTGGTTGACAGTGGTAATATTTTGCTAGTTAGTAATGGCAGAAATTCCCTGAACTTATTCCATCCACTCCTAACTTTTGCTGGCACCAGCTCCTCTCTGTGATCCAATGGTATTTTATTTACCTCCTCTCCAGGAGGTTAGCCACAAGGTCAGGTGTGGGTTTTGATGAAAGTGTTTCTGTGGAACGAACTGGATTCGAACCTGGCACACCCATGTTCTTGGTGCTGTTTGAAGAAGAGTTCCTTATGAAGTTTGGACCATGATTGAGAAAAGGTAGAGAGAAAAACTAAGAAGCACCTGGTGCCATAACCTGGATTCGGACATACAGAAAAAGGGACATACATTGAAACAGCTGGGCGTAATTATATATAGGTAAAGTAGGTAAGTAATCTATAATCTATAAAGTGCTTTTGTGAATATTGTATGAACAAACAGATAAACAAAGGTGAATACGTAAGTATTTTTAGTGGAGTGTTTTGTACAGGGAGAAAGAAAGAAAAGAGAAAAGAAATTACGTCTACAGGAGATTTACATACATCTTTTTTACTTACATTTTCATATAATGATTAAGTAAAATATATCAATCTTTTGTCCAAGATGAGTTTATTTAAATTCTTAAACGGTAAAACACGTTGATACTTAGTGACTGCGGAAGTTACGTGTAGACGTTAAGCACAAATGAATCATGGGATCGCACAAAGTCACGAGATTTAGTCCAGCGTTGGAAATGGAAATCTCTTCATCTCGTTTTACGTGTTTTCAGCATGAGATAAAAAAAAAAAACTGCCATGGATTTTCCAACGATTACTAACACGAATTAGAATGGACATTTGAAGAAAGTGTGAGACTGACATCTGACCTATTAACCAAAATGTTCATACTAGGTGAAACATAAATTTGAAGTCTAAAAATTGATCCGATAAGAACAAGTGAAACATAAGTGTAACATAAATGTCACATGCGAACAAGTGTAACATATTAAATGGTCTTGTGACAGATAAGGCTGATCCGAATGTCAGGTGTGTTTAGGAACAAACAGCTCACCTTAAAGATGAGTAATACATAAGGAGGTAACCACTTTGTAGTGATTGTTTCTTCGCTGCCGACAATTTCGATATATAACACAAGATGGCGAGTCCAGGCGAGATGGTGATTAACATTCATATCAAACACGGTAATCTCTGGGTTTTGTTTTCGGACTTGTTCTCAACGTTAATATTTATACTTATATTAGGTTTCGGCTGATGCACCCTTAAGCTTTCTTTATGTATATTATTTATGGTGATGTTTTCTTTGTATTTATATATGAATATAACCATCCGTAAAAATAACAAAAACAATATGCTTCGCCAGTGTTCGCACTAATATTCATATTGTTGCATACCTTTAATTTCTCGAACCTTTACTTCTTCGTCGCGTGGAGGGGTGTGCCGTCTCGGTGTCGGCTACTGTGTCTGCAACACAAACCTTCATACCACGATTCAAGGCAGGCACACACTCTTTTACTTTGATTTGTTTTATTCAGGGCTCAGTCTACCGTCGATCTTGGAGATGTTTACCCAAGTTAAGGGAGAGACCAAATTACTACTTTATCGTAGTTCATTCCTAGTTTAAGTACTTAGCCATTCGAGGAGGGCGGAAGAAGGAATCTCATGCCTGTATTCTCTTAGGGAATTTAATTCCCTTAATCATTTGATTTGATCATAGAGAAATCGTCTGTTCGGCTTGCTTCCAAAACCCAGACTGGCAAAACTCCGTTTCCCACACAAAATCCCCTGACGTCACAGAGCCCCTATGCGCAAGTGCACCTTAACCCTTGACCTGAGGCCTCGTCAACGTGGTGGCCCTGTCAACGCTTGTGAGCTCGAACTGTGAGAACCAGTTGACTTTGCACTCGACTGTACGGGTACACCCGCAAGCCAAACAAAACGATCTCCCCACATACGTCCACTTCAAAATGAGTTCGGCCCACAGAGCCATTATCCAACAATATAATATCATAGAATTACGTTAGAAATTTAACTTTTCATATATAAATAAATATAATTTCTGATGACCTAAAGAAAAGAGTTGACGACTTTTTATTTAGAGTGAAGGAGTTAATTCCTAATTTATTTCAGACGGCGCGGGTTGTCTTATTGCTGTTTGGTTTATCGCTACTCACCTTTGGCTAAGATCAAAGTGTAGTATCTGTTCCGATGGATACTGCACCCCATAGACTGGTATTGTCTTGGCCTTCGGGGCTTGATTTACGCCGGTCTATGGGTCTGTCATGTGCAGTTCTATTCGGTCCACCGTCCCAGGCTTCGCCTCCCCTCTTTGGGGAGGAGTAAGTTTATTGCTTACTGCCTGGGGCGCCCCTACCCGGGAATGCCGACGGGGCTGCCCATGCAATTTTTAAATGGCCAGAGTGCTCACCTCTCGGGCGCTGGCTTTTCAAACCCCACTTTTCCGACCCGACCTTGGGCCACATCTTACCTTGTGGAAGTAAGATAAAACTGGCCTTGTGCCTAACCTCCTGGAGAGGAGTAAATCAATACTCGTACGCGTGGCCGAGCGCCTATTTCTACTGCTACTACTTCTACTATAACCACGATTATAATCTTAACATTAACCCGTCTCCAATTGCAACAAGACCGCCGACCATCGTCGGTTCGCCGACACAGAGTCAGCGATGAGAAAAATAAAACAAATTACAATGTCGGATTCTCAGTTTCATTGAAAAATATCGGTGTCGATCGAAATATTTTATTTATTGTATATTAAAAAAAATCTTGGCAGTCTATCGGCTTTCTAAACAAAATTGTATTTAATTTTTACGATGCTTTCTAATGTAGACAACCATTTAAAATACTCACACGCCTGTTACTACTGCTACTACCACCACCATTATAATTTTGACATTAACCTGTCTTCAATTACAGCAGGACTGCCGACCCGCGTCGATTTGACGACACAGAGTCGGCGATGAGAAAATTAAAAAAAATAACAATGTCGGATTCTCAGTTTCATTGAAAAAGATCGGTGTCGATCGAGATATTTGATTTATTGTATATACATAAAAGAAAGAAATATTGACATCCTATCGGCTTTCTAAACTAAATTAAATAAATGTTTATTTTATAAAAAAATTCTAATATTGTTTTTGGCTTAAAATACCATGTATATTTTTATAAAGATAAATATACAAATCAATATACATTGGTCTTTATTATGAAGTGTAGGATTATTGCTGATTATTTTTATACGTAGAGGTTTCTTATGTGCTTATATTCGATTAAGTGATGAATTTTACGATTATTTTGAAAGAAATGGACGCACATTCCTAGCGTGATTTGGGCAGTTGCAAAAAGCGTGACGTGAACGTTCTTATAAACTGTTACATTTTTTTAACGTAAGCTTTTTATGTATCTTTTGGTGTTATTTATTGATCAACGTTTCATTTATATTCTAGGTCGACCGATCATGTTTACAAAATTAGCACATGGCCGAACTCTTTCAAATGTCTTATTTCTTTCACAGCAATCACATTTATATACAGTCAAATATCGGTTCATGAACGTCTCGGAAGTGGAACAATTTAGATTTCGAACAAAAAATTCAAGCCGGAAATGCCTAGGTTTTCTAACAAAAGTCTGATTCCCGAACCACGCCGACGGTAACCGGTAACTCATAAAGCGTTAACAGTTCTGTACAGGGTTGCAACTCCTGGGTTTTTAAAACCAGAGATATATATTTTTTTATCAATCTAAAGTTTTATATTTTGAATCAGGTTCTTTATTAAGAACTATATTTGAAGAATTCGAAGTCTAGATTTAATATATTCGTGTTTTTATTGTTTAAGGTCTCAATTTAAACGAATTGGATTTATCGCGTTTTGCGTTCGAACTCTTCATTTTAAAATGAAGAATACACCTGAAGAGCGCATCTCGGCTGAAACATAGTAGGAATAAACGTATCAACTTTCTGGACAATAGCCGAATAAAAACTGTAAATCTTGTATTGTTAACACATCTAAAAACAATTAGATGTGTATCTTTTGTAACAATTCGCGTCACGTGAGTTCAAAGAAATACATTTATCACGCGCCTTTTTCATGTGAACGTCTGCGTTATCGAGAAGATCTCTTGAATTGCAAAAGCAAAATTCTGTTTCGGCGAGCGATTTCTATTCCCAGTGAATGGGATTTAATTAGAGTATTAATTCATTCTTTCAACGTTGACATTTTAGTGTAATTATCAATACATCGTATTTTTAGTGTCATTATCAATACATCGTATTTTAGTGTAATTATCAATACATCGTATTTTTAGTGTCATTATCAATACATCGTATTTTTAGTGTCATTATCAATACATCGTATATTTAGTGTAATTATCAATGCATCGTATTTTTACTATAATTTTCAATACATCGCATTTTTAGTATAATTATCAATACATCGTATTTTCTATCGTTCCTTTTTTTCTATACCCCTCTCTTTTCATATACATAGTACCCCTAAACATATCTATTTATACGAAACTAAGTGTGTATATGTTTATATATTTCTATGTATATAGTTTCACTTCTAAACTAATTAACCGATCATTACGAATTTTTCGACACGCAGATAATGTGGGCTATATTTACTTTAATTATGCGAAGGGAGCAACCGGAGGGGAGTCAACATTCGAATATCTCAAATTTTTGTAAACTTAAAAAAATAGGTATTAGCTATCAATTCATAAATATTCCTCAGACTTTAGTTTCTTTGGGGTATTTTAAAGGGTTTTTAAAGGGCATAATATTGGTACCCATTCAATTTCAATTTCAATTTCTTAAGCCTAAGATATCATTCTACTAAACGAATTTCGATTAAAATCAATTTCATGATTTTAATTTTAATCGAAATTGGTTTAGTAGAATTATATTTTTGTAGTGAGACATAAAATAGGCGCAGAACTGTTCCGTTCGAGGAATTAGTTTTTTTCGAATCGTCTGACCGATGGTACAGTTGCATCATCCATGCTATAGATATTAACAATATTTATTTGTTAAAACATAAGTATTAAGCTCTGTTACGTTGATTACTTTGAGATGAATTAAATTGAAGATTCAAATTTAGCCACGTTGCGAGTTCTCTCCCTTTAGGTGATGGGAACACTGCATATCATTACTTGTGTTTACGAAAAAAATACAAGACGTATTTCTCTCGCATTTGAAGAAGTGATCGTCACGGCGGCCTTGCTGTAATAAGCCAGGGTTCAAAATACTTGGGTCCAAGATTCGAATTGTCCAACCGACGGTACGGTTACGTCATAAATACTGACAAGTGTAGGAACACGAAACATATATATGTTTATTGATATTAAAAATATTTATTTATTAAAAAATAATTATATGTATGTACATAGAATACTGAGTGCCGATTTGAAAATCGTTTCAAGTTTCGGGTGCAACACCTTTGGGGGGATTCGAGCTATATGTAAACTTTTGATGTGAGTCGTTCATGCCTTTAAACTTACCGTTGTTTTTTTTATCAAGCCTTTTTCTTTAACTTTTCTGATTTTCCTTTCTTATGTTTCGGATTAATATGTTTTTCTATTAATATGTTTTTCATTAAATTAACAGTTTCTCTGATGATCAGCGATGTTAAACTATATTTTTTAACTGGCTGTTAAACGCGCGTAAGATATGAAAACATTTAAAAAATTGGAAAAAATAAATATGAATTTTGATTGTAAGATGAAGGGGAAAATACAAGTATTCGTTGAAATCAGAAAATAATGGTGATTGAAAAAATAATTTAATAAAAGTTATGGTTATGAATTGCCTTTTGCTTTTGTAATTGGAATTTAACTAAAAGGTATATATATATATATATATATATATATATATATATATATATATATATATATATATATATATATATATATATATGGGAATATGATCTAGGGTTAAGATCGGATTCTAACTCTGCCTGATGAGATATCAGTTTGTAATAGCTGTTGATCGATAACATCGACATGCAAGTGTCGCAGATTTTGTACATGTCTGTGTAAATAAAAATAATCATATATATATATATATATATATATATATAAGCGTCGTTAAAGACTACAGAGTTTTCTCTCGTCACTATCTTTCTTGTCAATATTTTATTTAATAATAATAATAATAATAGAAATAATGGAAATAAAAAATAAATAAATAATAAATAAATGAATAAAGATCTCAATCTCTCTGTCTGTATATATATATATATATATATATATATATATATATATATATATATATATATAAATTAATAGATATATAACTAATAATAACACTATAAATACGGCTCTTAGTAACAATAAGACACAGCCTCCTGAAGACGGTCGAGAGACCGAAAGCGCTAGAGGAATGGCCCACGATACAACGTTAGGTGCCATACCCCACCGGTTAACACCAGAAAACCGACGAATCGCTCGCCGCGTCGAGAAATTGACAAGAAAGCTAGCGAAAAGAGAAAACTCCGTGGTCTTTAACGACACGTGTATAAGAAATAACTTGATGCCGAAATACACACACCCACACACACACACACACACACATATATATATATATATATATATATATATTAGAAGTATATAACTCTTTAATACCATTGTTGTCCTCTTCTATCCGTATTAATATGTTGGGTTTGAAAGAAAATCACCTGAGGTTGTATCACCCCCACCATAGAAGCGAACAAAACACATAATCGACGAAATAGCTATGCTACATAAGAATTTGATCCCAAGAAATCCTTTCTACCTGATTCTACCCAATCATTTCTTTTCCTATCGTATATTGTCGATGCCCTTGTAATGAATCGATTTAAACAGATTTGATGAAATCACAAGAACGCCAGACAGTTTCCAAATTGAGATGTAGAATTCGTTCCGACTTTCTTATTCTACGCGTAGAGACTCGAATACCCGGAGTTTCCCAGTAGATGCCATTAAAAAGTACGAGGAAGTTAGCAACGCATTTACATATATATTGCGATCTTGTCAAGAAACTACGGAGTTGATGTTTAATCAATTCATATTTTTTAAACGGAATGAAAAGTTTGTCACTTAGAAATTTCCATTTCTCGCTTGTAGATTGCTGTTACGATTGAACACAATTTCGAGTCAAAGTTTTAGAGGGAAAATAAACTTACATGAAGAAGTTTTTTTTGTGGCTTATATTAATAGATGCAATAAAGATTTGAGTCACACGAAGTGTAGTGCGTTATGTGAATATAAATTTGATGTTATTTTATCCATGATATGCAGTGCAATATTTTGTTTCATCATGAAGTATTTGAATTAAAAACTATCTTTCGGGATGATTTTCATGGATAACATCTACATAGAAATGTGCACTGGTCTTCATTTTTTTTACTTTTTAAAAAGTTTCTATTAAATTATGTTTAAAAGTACTGGCCGAACTTTTCGACCTACTTTAAACATTTGTTTTATGCAACACTTTACATGTTTTAAAATTGCTGTGTACTCTTTAATGTTATTGACTTCCTGACTCAAAATGCACCAAACATTGATGTTTTATTGTTTTTTCCTTTGCAAAACTCAATCATATTCGGCAAAATTCAAAACAAAAAACAATTTCCATCCCTGCCCTCTTCCCTCTCCCCTCTTTCCCTCTCAACCAAACACCATGAATAAATACTTAAACATATAAAGAACTTAGAACCTAAAAACCTTCACGAAAATGACCTGATTCGGCATTAAATAACCCGAAAAGGGTTGATATGTCGTAAAACAAAACTACCAAACCAAAAACTATGATTAAACATTTGAAGATATAAAGAACTTGAAGCATAAAAACCTTCACCAAAATGACCAGATTCGGCATTAAGTAACCCGAAAAAGGTTGATATACCGTAAAATAAAACTACCATACATGTACTCTTTAATAGATTTCCAGTAATTCCTTTCAGAACACATTTTCCGATCATATAAGCCGTTTATAACGAAGGTGAAAAAAATGGAGAAATGAGTATAATTTCCTCACATGAGTTCAAACTTAGTAACAATGTTTTCAAAACAGCGACAATTATCAGTAGAGAATGCAATAAGAGTCTACAAGAACTTCAATAATGGTTATGAGAGTCTTGAAGATGTAAAAGTAAAGGACAGCCATGCAAGAAATTGTTTAATCTATGTTAAAAATCCAGAGAACTGTCAAAGGTACTTGAGGTCAGTATTTCAACGGTGTCCGACCATCTAAAGCAAATTGTTACGCGAAAAATCGATGAGTTCAACGAATATATGTTCGGTAATTCATTTGAACCGATCATCCAAAAAATATTACGTCTATTTTAAGACGTAATATTTTTTTTAGTGACCGGTTCAAATTAATAAAAAAAGATATGCCTATTGATATTATCAGTTGAGTTTACGCGGGAAAATAATATCATAATAATATTTACTTATATATTTTGTAAGCTGATGATTCAGACATACTTTGAATCCGATGAATTAGCTATTTTTAAATTCATAAATGCTCATGCCGTATAGAAATCGAGTGGATGGCATGAACTTTCTTACGAACCATTTATATTTTGATTTCTTTTAAATTTCTCATTTAGTTTAAATATCCAGCTTTTAAACACAGCCAAAACGTTGTGACCGTATTGGAAGGATATATGGTTAAAAGCACTTTTTAAAAACATCTTAATTGTTAAAGCTTAATAGATTTATAGTCAAGTTTTATAATTGTATTTGAAGAGTTCGAATGCAAAACGCGATAAATGCCATTTTCAAAATAACGAAACTGTCCTTACAAAAAGGGTTGCATTTCAACACTCGACGACACGCAAAAACTACATATTACAGAATATGATACCGAAATAATCTCTTTTTGATTTCAATTAAAATCAGCTTCCATTCGAAGTCTAGATTTAATATATTCGTGATTTTATTGTTTATCAATTTAAACGAATTGGATTTATCGCGTTTTGTGTTCGAACTCTTCATTTATTGACACAACTACTTTATATATTAATACGCTTGTACCTTTCTAACTTCGTTTTGTGTTACGCTGTTGTAATACATCGGTATTTAAATAAGTTACAACAGTCGGTATCACGGTTACAACGTTGCTATAGATTCCTCAAAGATGCACATGTGAATTTACTTTAGATGATTTTCTTTCTAATTTGTTAATCATCAACGAGAAAGTATGTCTGAATCTACTTAATTTACAATTATATATATATATGTGTGTGCGTGTATTTGTATATATACGGCAACATCCTTGTTAGCAGAGTGAATGTTGCTAATCGACATATTGATTATTTAAAACTCATTATATGAAGCTTAAAGAAAGGTAATGGAGGTAAAACCGTAACTAAATAACGTACATTGTAATAATATACAAAGTTAAATAAAATAAATATTACAACGGGAGAACCGGTAATCTACGTTCAAATAACGGAAGTAACCGAAAATGAACGATTGCATTATTGCAAACCGAAGCCGGCTGAATAATATATTTACCCTTTACGAAAAACATGAAACCATAATTTTACTTTTTTACTCTTGATTATAGATTTTGTTTACGGAGACATTTTCTTTTTCGTGTAAATAAAAACAAGTTAAGGTGCAGGTAACTCTCCACAACAGCTCTAGCTTTCGAACAATATTTTTCTAACCCTAACCATAAACCCTAACCCTAACCCTAAACCCTAACCCTAACCCTAACCCTAACCCTGAACCCAACCCTAAACCCTAACCCTAACCCTAACCCTAACCCTTTTATGTCTAATCGACGTTCTCCTTGCACAGTAGCCACATGTGCAACGCCAATTAAAGCCATCAGTTTTGATTACTGGAAAATCTTGCTTAAAATTCGTGGTAAGAGTTATCTGCCCCTCATTATTTACCTCTCTAACACTAAAAGACAAAAGAAACTTTTTTTCGGCTTTTTATTATACAAGCACCTTTTTTTGTTAATGATCTGAGAACGATTATGAAATAGCATCTAAAAGAAAACAACTTTTCTCAATAATCTGAGGATTTGTTTTAAATTTTGTTATTAAATTAAATTAATTGATGCATTTATATTCGAATTAAGTAAAGTAAATATTATATTTATTCAATAAAATCGTATATTAGCTTTCAAACATTTGAATTTTTTCCGGGGATATTTTCTTTTTCGCGTAAATAAAAACATATTCTTAAAAAAGGAGCACTACTTAAAAGAATCCAACGGTAAGTAAAAACAGAAACTTTTTCGTCCATATTTTCTTCCATAGTAGAAAGGTTTCACACAAGGTCAGTTTATAGTGAGAATCTAGCTCCCGAAAAGGGAGTATTCTGGTCCGGCTGCAATAGCCTGGTCGATCTGGTCGAGATTTTCCTCACGGTTGTGGCCTTCTCAGGCGATGGGCAATAAACCTATACTGTCTTACCATAAGAGAAGGCAATAAAATAATAAAAACAAAATGGGTTATTTGGACAAGTACATTTCATTTTGATGAAATGGAGACACAAGAACATCGCGGGGTCTGCATTCGCATTTAACATCCATAAAAAGAAACCATGACGGTTATTTTAAAACCTAAACCGTACAGAAACGTAAAAATATACATAGAACTCAAAGCGTTGAGCAGGTGTTCACAAGGGTCTTCACCGATTCCTTGGTAACGCCGGATGCACCTTGAGGGGTTAAAGACTATGAATTACTCAAGGGAGGCGCGAGAGCGCTCTATCCCTTAATAGACTTCAAAAACGGCCTATGCTAGAAATCTAATTTCTTTGATCAATCATAACTCAAAAATCAATAAACCAAATTAGTTAAAACTTTGAATGATTTTTTTTTGATAAGTTCTATAAGTGTGTAGAATTTCAGCATCATCAGTCAAGGCAACTCAGAGATCCAGAAAGGTCAGGCATGATTTTGTGTTATCCGTGTGTACGTACGTACGTATGTGCCACCCTGTATCTCATCAACTATTTGATGGATTCAGCTGATATTTGGCAGAGATAGAGGTTCTAGGGTCTAGTTGATGGCATTTTAATTTCAGTTTACCATATACCTTAGTTTTCCAGAAAATTAATTTAAAAAAAATGACCATTGTATTGAGGCATAGCCTTTACGAAAGTAGTGACATTCCATGATAAATGCCAGTATACTGAAATCATATGCCCTTAATAGGGTTAAGATGAAAATTCATATACACTAAATGTACAAAAGCAAGGACATTCCCAAATTTTTACACTTTTATTGTCATTAAGGGTATGCGAGCACAACAGGGCTATGTATTTTACTGGTAGCAATGTTTCTTCAGCGCACCTCACACACTTCATCCACTCATGCATAGAGATTTATACTGTAGTGATGTGATAATGAATTCGTTTGGTTGATATGTAGTCATACCCTTAATTAATGACAATAAAAGTGTAAAAATTTGGGAATTTCCTTGCTTTTGTACATTTAGTGTATATGAATTTTCATCTTAACCCTATTAAGGGCATATGATTTCAGTATACTGGCATTTATCATGGAATATAGATATAGCTTCTTCTTTAGATTAAGACCCGAACTTATTTTGACGCTAAACCTGACCCCAACCCTAACGACACGGCTTAAGTAAGATCGGGTCCTAATCTAGAGAAGCACCTAGATATATTTCAGTTAATTTAAATAGTATAAATAAGAACTGGATAAGTAAAGCTGATATATTTTGTTCTATTATAAATCTAGAAGATATCTCCAAATATCAAGTCGTGCTTTGTAGTTTCATATTCATAAAAAATAATGTCTCAGTCGATGAAGTTAAAAAAAGAAAGAGAGAACACGTCTTACACTGGTAGGTTTAAAAAACAAAAAAAGAAAGAAAAACAATATCAATCAGATTAGAAAAAAGAAAGAAAAAGAAAAAAGAAATAAAATGCCCCGTTATGGAAATAGAGTAATAGATTTTTTTCCGTATTCATTTTAGATGTCTGGCGTTATTGGACTTGCTATTTGCTTCGCCATTCCCCATAACACTTGAAATGGTATCATCAGGCATTGATTTTGCTCGCTAAATTTTGTGTGACGGGATTGATATATATAAATAAATGTCCGATGCAACCATTTCAAGTGCTTAGGGGAATGGAGAAGAAAATAGCAAGTCCATAACTCCTGCCGTCTAAATGAATAAGGAATATATATAAAAAGAGAAGTGGGGTCTGATCAACTCAGCTGGGAAGCCATGAAATAAAAAAGTTTTGTTTTTAAATTCCCGAAACAGTTTTTCATGGTAAACAACTGATGATCCCTTAAATAATGTTAAGACTAGCGTAAATTCTTGGAAGCAAACTAATATAGTGACTGCAAAAAGTAAATTGACTTACAAAAAAGTGATTTTCCACCGAACGACTTGGGACTAAAATATTTTTTTAATTACAAATGTTTTTTTATATATAGTTTTAATGGTTGAGAAACTTCCGAGACTATACATATATATATATATATATATATATATATATATATATATATATATATATATATATATATATATATATATATATATATATATTGATTTTATTCCATTAGTTGCGACAAAACAAGTTTTGTTTCATTGGTGCAAATAGCGACCAACTCATCGGGCGGGCGAAGGAATTCAAATGGCATAAATTTTAACTTCAACTTTAACGGGAGATTGAAAATTGAAAATACATTGGAGGGGGAGGGGGACAGAGTTAGGGCTTTGTCTATAACGGTGACATGGGACATGAGAGGGGAGGGGGGAGGACGCCAACAAGTCGTGTTTCAAATTATTACGTGGGAGGTTTTTCACGTGTCTGTGCTGTGATGATCTCAATTTCGGCCGGGGTGGGAGGAAGGGAGATGGATATATATATATATATATATATATATATATATATATATATATATATATGTGTGTACAAGTAAATACACATTAGTCATTATTATAGAGACAGAATTTGAAACCCGTTTCTAGAATATTTTCTATAGGAGGACATACTGTGAAATTTCCGCAGGTCATATTTGTATAGTATTATTTTAGACAACGAATTCATCTGAAAACGCTTTTTTAATCTAAATCCAACGCCCTAAAACATTGCATATTAAATGTCGACGTCGAAATTAATAAAAGTTATGTAAAATGACAGAATCAATGTTGTCATTCCTGCAGCATTGACGAGAAGAAACATGATTCTCAGCCTTTGAAATAATAAAGCAACATTGGACATCCTTAAGATGCGTCCATTCAATCTGTTCTTAAGATGCGTCCATAAAATCTGTGCGTCTAGCGATGAAAATCGTAGGTCAAAGAAACCATGCGTGACAGACAGGCGAAACTTACATTCTTTACTTATGTGGTACAGACCAATCAAAGTAACATTTCAATCTTAAGCGTGATAAGCAAAAATGCTATTTCAAACGAAAGTGTGAAAGACAACGAAAATTCTATTTGAAAATTAAGAATGAATACCTTGTGTGTTATTCAACCTCCACCGAAAGACCAAGTTTCTAGGGAATATCAAATTCACATGCGATCCCGGTCAGGGGAGTAACATACGACACCGAGTATTCCAAATAGTAACCCATCTGATACTGACCGCGATCGACGTCGCTTAAACGGTGATTTAACAAGAACCAATGTGTATGCCGTTTATATATATATATTTATATTTAAGAAGGAAAAACTAACGAGAATGCTATTTAAAAAACGTAACAGACCAAGGAAAATGATATTTCAAACTTAAGTATTTCAAGAATATCGAAAATGATATTTCAAACTTAAGTATGACAGACTAACGAAAATTATATTTCAAACTTAAGTATGCCAGTTCAACGAACTTAAGCGAACGAAAATGCTATTTTACATAAAGTGTGACAGATCAACGGAAATCATATTTCAAACTTAAGCGTGACAGATAGACAGACCGACAGAACTTTTTATAAAGATTCTTAGACGCATCTCAAATAAGATGCGCCCATTCGGCAATGGAAATCTATTTCAAGAAATTAAAGTTTGACAGACCGATCTACCTATTGTCCTCCTGGTCGCCAACCGACGGACGAAGCTTATCGTAAACATGCGAGGTCGCATCTAAATGCGTATCCAAACCTTTGAAATAATAAACTACGAAAAAAAAAGAAATTACAACGACTACGATAATACGGCGACCAACATGACGCAGACGAAGAGTCACAAATCATCATAATGAATGGCCTTAAATAGCATGATACAATGAACACTAAAAAATCCAGAACGAGGCTGCTGCGGAGAAGAAAATTGAGTTATCAAAACCAAAATAGTATCAAACAAGCGAGTTGGATGACGACGTCAACATCTACACAAATTAGTTCTCTGATCGACATAGTTTCTGCCGGGGAGCAAATATAGACACGAATGAAATTAGAAACCTTAAAGGCATTAACGTCATTGCGAAAAGAACACCGCCCCCCACGAAAGAGAAAAATACAACTAAAATAATATTAGCAGATGTCTTACGAAGGAGTGATGTCCGTACCATATGGATCATAAGGCGAGTGTACAAATATCTATTTATTTATCCGTTGTCACGCATGTATATTAACACGTTTAATACACCGGATGTGACGTCATACAACTAGAGAGAAAGAAATCCTTCGTTCTGATTGGCCAGTAAAATAATGAGAGAAGTTCAAATAGAAATAAAACACGATAGAATAATCAAGATTATACATTTATCATTTTAAATGGAAGGTGACGATGGTTAAGTGGATATCGGCATGGACTGAAGACCTGGGTGTTCCAAGTTCGAATCCAGTCGGTTATGTTAGCAACCTTCTCGTGGTCCTTCCCGTAAGAACCCGATGTCTTTCCAGAAGGATTTCTAACTAGAAAAACATCGGGGAAACTAATGCCAACACCGGAATCATCTGATTCTAAAATTTTAAATGTCAGTTTTATTATTAAAACATATTCAATTTTTTAATATTTATTCAAGAATAACATGAATTAGCCCTTCTTCCTGCCGGTATATATCAGATCCCATCGCGAAGTATGTGGTTTCTACACAGAAGGTCAACATCTCCATCAGATTATCAATTGGGATACAAGTGTGTTCCTTCCGTGAGGTATCTGAAGTCAACTTATCTCGTACACCGTCAGAGTCTCATCAGTTGGTGCTTTCGTGTAGAGACTCACTACTTCTAAACTCACCATCTGGTTAGAATGAATGGGAGCGTTGTTGATTTTTTTTCCACGAAGTGAGCTGAATACGTTACATATGATGGAGATTTGCTTGTGAGTGGGTTAATTATACCTACCAGGAATCGGCTCAATGGATGACATGCTGAACCTCGTGCGCTGACAATGGGCCTTAATAGAATACCATCTTTGTGAATCTTAGGAAGGCCGTATAGGTGTGGTAGCTTGTTGCAATGCTGAACTAGCTGTCTATATTTTGCATGTGGTATTAGATCCTTGTTCTTACTGAGTATTTGTGATAGATCCTCTCTATTTTAAAAGTTGGATTCTTTTTTTACTTTACAGTAGCCACCAGATCCTATTAAATCCTGGCGATACGAAGAACTACGAATTACTAAAGACTTCTCCCAGTCATGGCTGACGGAACAAGGGCAATTCTACCCTCGTGGATTACATAAAAAGGTTTCGTTCGAAATTCCGTTCAGATTCCTGAGTTCGACAGAAATATTTCCGAGTTCGAAGAGATACACCTGAAGAAGACGGAGGTTACAGCGGCCGAAACGTTGTGATGATAACATTCAAGATGCAAAATGTAGTCCGAATATCCAAAATTATACAAACTATAAATTTTGTTAGAGGAAAATATAAAATTACAAACTTCAAAAAACAAATTAAATTATTTAACAATAAACAAGAATCTGTAGCCATATTCAGTCAGAAATAGAGTGGTGTCATCAGAAAAATTTACCCATCTCAGACGCGATTGCATTGGGGAAGTCTTTTTACACAAGGTGTTATAGAAGATTATTAATATAATATTTAGTTAAATATTATCATAACAAATTTGGCTTGATCAACGTTTTTTTCCCTAAGACTTTTTTTCTATATATTTTAATCATACAAAATGCATGCTAAAATATTCCTGTTCTTGCGATTGAGTTATGCTTAAAAAATCTATTTTAATTTTTCTAATTAGTCTTAATTTTCAATTTACTCACCAAGTGACCCATCTATTTTAAGTTTCTGTCTATCACTTTCTTCCTCTCTGATTGTATGTTGTGTGATCCACCATTCTTATTTCAGACCCTTTTTTATTTCTTTTTTATTAACAGCCGAATGTGACAAAGAAAGAAAATGATAAAAATGACCGGAATAGTCCATGATAAAAAAGGGAATAACAACATAAATAGCAACCTTATTTAACTCATAGCTGAGCAGGACTCAGATATATATATATATATATATATATATATATATATATATATATATATATATATATATATATATATATATATATATATATATATATGGTTAATACAACAAAAGATATAAGAAGCAACTAATATCTTTAATTAGTGAACATCCGGATAAAAATGAAGCTCAATATACTGGATATAGCATTAATAGCATTAGATGAAATGAAAAGAATCAAATTTTATTACAATTCAAAGTTCAAGCAAAATAATTGAAAGTCCTTAACCCATGGGTTTTCAAAGAAAATTCTTCTCGTCAGAGGATCATTACCGCAGTGACACACACAAAACATACACACTATCGTATTAATATGTGTCTTCCCGGTCGTCCCCTCCCTACCTACCCCCATTTCGGTGTAGAAAAAATCTTAGAGCTTTTTATGTAAGCGTGACACACGAACACACACGCTATCGTATTCATATATATAAAGATTAAACGAGATACAATTTCAGACATCAACAATAAAGCTTGTTTTAATTGACACTAGTCAGTCAATGAAAACAAGAATCAAAGTTGCATGCACCTCTCAATAAGAAACAAGCAAAAAGCCAATCGATTGAAATACAAATCTGTCGAGGAGATTTACATATTTTGACCGCTTGTTGAATAATCCGCTCGGAAGTTTGACTCGAATCCAACTTTTATTGGTCTGTTTTGGGACAAGAATTTATTGATTGAAATCAGGTGTTTTTAGGTTACGGAAGTCTGTAATTTATCTACACCTATTTGCTATTAGCACTGTGGATCTTGTTCCCTTGTTTGTTCCCGTGCACACTTGATAACGTCACAAAAATAATGATGTCACTAAAACCGAGATGGGGAAAAACCGGATCAGTGGATGACATTACGCTGGGAATACCTCAAGGGACGCATATCCCCACGCGAGATTTAGCAAGTGTTGGTGAAGAAACCTCTCTCGGTTTCCTTTATTATCAACCAGGAAATTACCGACAAGAAAAACACTATGACCTCGCTCTCTATCAAGGACAGTTAACTATCTTCATTGTCTTTTAGTTATCAGACAGACCAAACATGAAAGAGACCCCACTACAAGCGTTCAATCGGCTGGACTCCAAACAGGCTAGCCAAAAGGTTACCCCATTAAAAGCCCAACAAGGAGAGAAAGGGTTACAAAGCTGACTGAAGAAAAAAATCTACCCGTAAATGGTAGCTTTGTGCAACTTGATGAGTAGATATAAAAAATACCGACTTAACTAGTTGTGGGTACTTTTGTAACTTGCAACATTCTATATTCACCTGTTTATTTAAACACTAGTGGAAGGTATGTAATATATTAAAGTAAGATAATCTATATATTAATACGATAGCTTGTGTGTTCGTGTGTCACGCTTACATAAAAAACTCTGCAACTGCATGCCGCACCTAGATTTGGAAAAGCATTCAAGTGACCTAATTTTTTTTAAAGTTACGTGTGTCTCCCTTTGGCGTAACGGTTAGCGACGTAGGATTTTGACGTTGGATTCTGATGTCTGTTTTTGACGTCGGTCCGACTGGTTTATAGTTCGATCCCAACCAACCTTTAAGATTTTTTTTATACATCGAAAGGGGGGGGGAGTAGGGAGGGGACGACCAGGAAGACACATATTAATACGATAGCGTGTGTGTTATTTTGTGTGTCACGCTTACATCAAAAGCAACGACCTTCCGAATATTTGTATGCTACTCATGAATTGGAGCCAAATTTAATTTAATCTAAAACATTTACAAAGTTAGGTTTAGTCGTCGAAATATTACCTTCACTAGAAATATTGCATATAAAGAAGTTTTGTAAATTGTCTCATGTATTGTTCATTTTTAAAAATAAATATACAAGTCAAATCTTATCATATTCTATTCAAACATGTATAGGTTAGGAACAAGATAATTAATATTGAAAACATCATTTCGTGTAATTTACACGTGTCCCGCTAGTATACGTATTATTGTAGAAAATAAATAACAAAAAGTTAATTACAGATAGCCGCACCTCATCGTTTTGTTTATCAAATCACTCCGGTTTGACTGGATTTTGTTTTAAAGAAGCATGATAGATAGATATTGTTAAATATATTGTATTATTTCTATTTTTTTTTTCCTATTGCGGGATTGGAAATTATATATATATACTAGAAATGAAAGACGAGAATAAAAACTTGTAAAGATACAATATTTATTAGAACATCAAAAGTTCATTGCAAGGAGCTTTATATCCTTAATCCATGGATTTACAAAGATAAACTCTTTTCATCAGAGGATAGAGAAAAATCGACAATGTAATTGTAAATATTATCGGCAACATTTAACGTTGAAATTTTATTTACACAAAATAAAACCAAAAAATAAAGAGTCTTTTGTTAAGATGAGAACGTAGAGTTAGGGTAGATGCCGTCAAAAAACACGTAAAAAATAAAACAGCTGTTATATTGGAAATGAATGTTTGAAAAAGAATAATACTCAAATTGTTTAGGAGTCAAAATTTTGTTGTTAAGGAGCTGATTTTTAGACGCCAGTTGGTAAAGACCAATTTCTTTTGTCTATGCAGTAGTCCGACAGTCGAATTATCCGTTTCACAGGGTTCATAATGAAGTTTGTAAGTTAGAGTTCAATTTATCTCAAAGTGTGCATTACGAAAAACTATCCACCCTAACTCTACGTTCTCATCTCAACAAAATACTCTTCATCTTTTGGTTTTTATTTTGTGTAAAAAAAATTCAAAGTTAAATATTGCCGATAATATTTACAATTACACTGTCGGTTTTTCTCTATCCTCTGATGAAAAGAGTTTATCTTTGAAACTCCATGGATTAAAGATATGAAACTTCTTGCTTTGAACTTTTGATGTTCTAATAAATATTGTATCTTTAGAATTTTTTATTCTCATCTTTCATCTATAGAATTGATTGCTCTATTCAATATATTGAGCTTTATATTATCACAATAGATTGTTATTTAACGATAATTCAATTATATTTAATTCAAATCAACATTTATATATAAATATATATATATATATATATATATATATATATATATATATATATATATTAACGGGTAAAATGCGGGTAAAAATGAAAAGATAAACTTAAGGACAGAAGTGTCGCAAGAGAGTTAAAAAAAAGTTACGGTTAGGTTAGGGTTAGGGTTAGGTTTAGGGTTAGGTAATAAAGAATCAAAAGTATGTCAACGGAAGTAGTGATTTAAGAGTTGGGAAGTGACGTCATAGAGACAAGTCTCATGGAAAGCACAGATTCAGTCTCGAAGAAGATATCGAGCATTAAAGACATACTAAATATGAGTTCTCAAAACTATAATTTGAAAATGTGTGCTTTATGTCACCTGTCTCTCTATCGCGGGGCGATCACAGCCCTGGTTCAATTAACCAGACAATATGTAATGTAACAGACTGGGCGTTAATAAACTACTCGACATTGACTTGTTTGAATTAGTTCTGTCTGTCTTTCTAAAGAAAAATGTCCATAATTATTTCAATTTGAGTTCATTGCCAACAGCAACACATGTCGACAGGGGCGAGTCACTGAAGAGACTGACTGAGTATAAGGAAGAGTGACGAACAAAGTATGACTATTATTTAGTATAATAATCACCTCATAATTAAACATGGTCGATTTTGACTACAAATATACATAAGAACTATATGAATATACAACACGTGATCAATGATAAAAACAAGATTGCAACATGTTTATAGCGCTCGGCTTTGACCAGTCCTTGACCCTACTTGTAAATTATACCCAAAGACGACATCGTGCAACACATGTTTTCATTATTTTTCATTTAAACAGAATAACACATGCGTTCTATACGCAACCTTGTAGCCATCATTTAGGATTCATAACCCTAATCCTAACCCTAACCTTGTAGCCGTCATTTAGGATTCATTACGCTAACCCTAACCTTGTAGCCATCATTTTGGATTCATAACCCTAATACTAACCCTAACCTTGTAGCCGTCATTTAGGATTCATAACCCTAACCCTAACCCTAACCTTGTAGCCATCATTTAGGATTCATAACCTTAACCCTAATCTTGTAGCCATCATTTAGGATTCATAACCCTAACCCTAACCTTGTAGCCATCATTTAGGATTCATAGCCCTAATCCTAACCCTAACCTTGTAGCCGTCATTTAGGATTCATAACCCTAACCCTAACCCTAACCTTGTAGCCATCATTTAGGATTCATAACCTTAACCCTAATCTTGTAGCCACCATTTAGGATTCATAACCCTAACCCTAACCTTGTAGCCATCATTTAGGATTCATAACCCTAATACTAATCCTAACCTTGTAGCCGTCATTTCGGATTCATAACCCTAACCCTAACCCTAACCTTGTAGCCATCATTTAGGATTCATAACCCTAATCCTAACCCTAATCTTGTAGCCATCATTTAGGATTTATATTTCTATATACTTTGTGTCATTCACATTTTATGTATGTACTTGTCTGTAACATGTTTTCATGTCGAGACAACTTGCCTGATGTACACTAAGGAACTATAATTAAACAAAATGTTATACGTTCTTTAATTCACACAATTTAAATCATCCAAGATAAAGAATTGCAAAAACTTCACTTCAAAATATACATTCAAAGAAATATTCAGAATTGTGACATGCTAGTGATGAGATTTCTGTAATCTAATAATCAAACATAAAAAGACACAAGCATTCCGATGTGGACATATATTTCCTTCATTTTAACATTCTAGCTATGCAAACTATTTTCCCAACTAACGTTTTCTATTTCTCCATTTTTCAATTATTTATAAAAAAGCAGGTGATTGTAGGTGGCGCTGCTAGTTATTAAAAAGCTGAACTTTTTTCCTCTTTTCAAACGAGAATTGCAAGAGAATTTGTTTTTTTGAAACGATTTCCCAAAACGAAGAATATGAATTATTTCTATTTTTAATTCTGTTAACGCATTCCCAGAAGTCTGTGAAAAGGAGGAAAAACAACTTTTGATTCAAATTTCAATATGACTTCAGAAATTAGTGAATATAGTTATTTTGGTAAGTTAAATTGACTAGGATGCATACTCGGCCAAACGAAGGTGGCGTTACGTACTCAATAGTGATACAAGTCTAAGTCGCCTGTTAACGCGTTTTGGTTTTGCTGCTAATGTTCTCAAAGGAGAAATAAAGAAAACGAAAAAAATGTTGAACTTCACTCAAGATTTAATTTCTTAATTTAAATTTTCTGCAACACATGACGGAATATTCATTTTCTGAGAACACAGAATAGAGTATTCATTTTCTGCTAAATGCAGAGTGATGTATTTAGCTCTTGAAAAATATGCTGTAGTATTTTCGATCAATCACAGGATCGTGTATTTATGTAAAATAATGATGCAGACATGTAGAGTAATAACGCATAAAACGTCACGGGGAAGCTAAGGGCATAACCCCGCAATAATGAATAAAAGCCGCAGACTAGATAGATTGCCAGTTAGGCTAAAAGAACAGAGAAAATGAATCGGTGACCTTTGAACGAGCCCAGGTGTGTGAGGTCGACGAGTTCATTTCGGAGTATGACGTCGTAAAAACAAAAACTACTCTGTAACCTTTAAAAGAGTCAGGTGCACGAGGCCAGAAGAAGAAAGCACCCGGAGTGCAAAGTCAGAAATTAAAACGGCAGTTTTCAACGAAGGAAGAAGGAGCGCTTACGTAGCAGAGATCGAGTTAGAAGGACATAGAGAAAAACTTGTCGTGAGTCAGTCCCGAAGAGAGGTACCCCCACCACGGCAGAACTGCCGTAAACAACTGGCGTGGGGATCGCAAGCCTTTCCTAGATTCCGGGAGAAGACTGCTACAAAACGTATTGTCATGTTTCCCTCTAGGTTGCAATGTAAATCACTCTGCCTGGTTTTCGTAAAAATTACCTACGTTGGGTAGAGTTAAAAATCCACCGCCGTCAAGATAAAGAAAGAGGTTTCTTCGTAAGACAAGGGAAAGAACAATAATGTCAAAGAACTTTAGTTAACAAAGAAATATTTTATTATATATATATATATATATATGTGTGTGTGTGTATACCCAACTTACACCAGCTGGCGGTGAAGAATAAAGAAACAGAGTTTCTCGAGCACGTCGTTGTCTCTATCGTTGTATTTTGTTTGATGCTACACCCTCCAGAAGGAACGGGTATTGCAACATTTACTTTCTGCTAAATACCGGATCATGTATTTACTTTCTGCTAAATACCGGATGGTGTATTTGCTTTCTTCTGAATATCGGATCATATATTTACTTTCTTCTAACTATCTGCTAAACAAAGGGTAATGTATTTATTTCTGAAAAACGCAGAATGCTGTATGACTTTCGGCCAATCACAGGATTGTGCACTTATTTCTGTTAAATATAGGACGGTATATTTATTTTCTGCTAAACAAAGGATGACGTATTTATTTTCTGCTAAGTACAAGGCGGTGTATTTATTTTCTGCTAAACAGAGGATGATGTATTTATTTTCTGCTAATCATAGGATAGTAAACTTTTTAAGCTAAATACGAGACTATTTACTTTCTGTTAAATATATGATAGTGTATTTACTTTCTGCTAAATACGGAATAGTGTATTTATTTTGAGTTAAATAGCAGATGGTGTATTTATTTTGAGTTAAATAGCAGATGGTGTATTTATTTTGAGTTAAATAGCAGATAATGTATTTATTTTGAGTTAAATAGCAGATGGTGTATTTATTTTCTTCTAAACAGAAGATTGTATATTAATTCCTCGTTTAAATACGGGATTATATATTTATTTTTCTCAAAATTAAAAACTGAAAAGGTTTGATTACGATAGCCCAAGTACATCTATGAGTTGAAAGACAGCATTAAATATTCAAGTATTTCTGTTTATACATTTTAGCAGACTCCATCATATTGCAAGAAATGGCTATTAAATTCCCACAGAGAACTTAACTTCATTAACGATATGTAATTATATTGATTTTTAGTCCGCAATGTTACTTGGACAGGACGTATGATCTGGTCAGTCTCCATTAGGTCGAAAGTGCTCCCGTCTTCTTATTTTCTCAAATTGGTTCATTAGCTTTTCACGAAACTTTTCAATGTGCTTCTACAAGCATTAAGGCAGAAATCTGACTCAGCCAAACTTTAGGGGAAAAACCTGGCTACTAAAATACCTAAAAATGACTTAACATGGTAATTCTTGCAAATCATATTTCCTTCATTAGCTCTTGCTCGCAATCTACACAAACCTTATGAGTAGTGAAAATTCACACGAAAAACTATTGGCGAACATGAAAAACTCGTGTTTGCCCCAGAGAAGGAGTGAAAGGTGCCGCTTACCTCGAAATTGACTCAAAACTGTACTTTTTAACAAATATTGTTAAAGTACGCTCATTTGTATTTTCACCCGAATCTAAAACAAGTTGTTTTTAATGGTGGTTTACATTATTCAAGTAGTAGTGTTAACAGGGGGAGACAACTTATGTGTTACTTGTTATTACTAATTCGAACTAATTATACATTGAAATCTGTTGGTAATTTCTTTTTACTTCAAACATCTTATGTTAGTTTAGTTCTTATGTTAATATTCTAGTTTAACCTAAGTTGAACATCCGTGGTAGATGTTACAGAAGAGAGAGAGAGAGAGGGAGAGAGAGAGAGATAAAGAGAGAGAGAAAGAGAGAGAGAAAGAGAGAGAGAGGGAGAAAGAGTGAGAGAGATAAAGAGAGAGAGATAAAGAGAGAGAAAGAGAGAGAGAAAGAGAGAAAGAGAGAGAGAAAGAGAGAGAGAAAGAGAGAAAGAGAGAGAGAAAGTGAAGGAGAGGGAGAGAGAGAGAGAGAAAGAGAGAGAAAGAGAGAGAGAGAAAGAGTGAGAGAGATAGAGATAGAGAGAAATAAAGAGAGAGAGAGAAATATATATATATATATAGAGAGAGAGAGAGAAAGAGAGAGAGAAAGAGATAGTCGTAGAAGCGTTGGTAGTATTAACATGTTACCAATAACACATATGGAATCCCAAGATTTGATAATGCATGATTGAGTGCATTTCTGTCGATGTGTTTTTGAGCCTATAAGTGACCAATTGACAGAGAAATACGCAATTATTATATGACTTAAAACAGAAACATTACATATTACAAACGCTTCAGCAGACGAACTATTTTTCATACGGCATGAGTGTATAAATAATGTTATAGTGAAAGTATAGTCTTAGGCGTTACTCACAGGAAGACTCGACGGGGAGGAACACTATCTCCTTTTTCTACTCCCTGTTTCATAGACGCAAGCAACTGAAAATTTCGAAAACTCTCTGAATTAGTGTCATAGACATATGGTTTAAACTTCGTAAACATCGGATATACGTATTTAAAGTTTTAAAGAGGTTATACTTCAATAGTTCCCCTAGAAGGCGAACGTAGACATTTGGCACATCGAAAGACACGTAGAGATTCGAAATCTCTTCCATTGTCATCCCGGAGAATTTTATTCATATGATTTAAATTTCATCAACCTATGATTTATTTGAAGTTTAAAGAAGGAGTTCTGCCCCATAACTCACTAAGGGAGACACTTGGAGATTTGGAACTACACCCATTGTTTTCCCTGAAAAGTTGTACATATAAATGCACTTCTGGTTTATCCGCAAAAAGAAAGATATTGAAAAATAAAATTTATGTATTCTCCACCAACTGCCAACTGCACCTCTTTCTCTCTCCACTTCACTTTGCTCACTGAGCAACAACCACTCAAAAGGGTACAGTTTTCATACTTTTCAATCCACCCCTATACAAATTGACCCCCAACCAGAGCCATATAGCGGTTAGAGACTCCAAACCGCCAATTTGCAAAGGGGATAACTCAATTTGCGACTAAACCACAGCACTTTTAGTTTTTATGTAGATTCTCGAACTTTTATTTGTATAGGGAACACACACATACATTGACGTTTATATATATATATAGAAGATTAAGGCATACACGTAGCCATTTGAACATTCATATAATCACGCATGCGCAGATATGCTAATCATTATATTGGCTATAAAATTATCAAGAGGAGATAAAAAAGGTATCAGAAATAAGTTAAAAATAAGGACAGCGTGTGTGTGTGTGATTACTTGGTGTCGTTAATATAAAATGTCATTTCATTTAATCTCTTCATTCGCTAATAATATAGAAAAATATCATGATGTCAATATCGTCTGCTTTTTTAGCAAATATTTTGTTAGTCATTTAGAGATTTCGACGCTCGCGCATGCATACGCGCATGTGCAGATCTTCTCATCACGACAGTTGTTATAAAAGTATCAAAAGATGATAAAAATTGTGAAATAGAAAAGATGTTCAAAATACGGAAAGTGTGTGAATTCTTTGCTTTCTTTGCTTAAAAGATCGTTTATTTAATCTTTTTTCATTCACTTACAATATCAAAAAGACATTTTTTTTCACCGATCTGCCTCGGGATAAACGGCTGATGCATTGATTAAACTCTAGAGTCAGCCATTTTTAATTTTTCTTTTTTTTTGACTGCTTTCAAGTGACAGTCACATTTTCGAATGACACATTTTGACATAGAAAGAAATGAAAGAAGACGAAAAAGAAAGTATAAATGTACGACACTGTTACTAATTACTAACCAAAAATGTCCAACTACGACGACACCGCTCGACAGATTTCCTTTCGTTTGATTTGTCTGTGAAATGGCATATCAGATCTTTGGTTGTCAAAATCTTTTTAGACGTGTAACGTTTATCGAATTCTAACCCATTTTATTTTTTATTATTTTACAACTATTCAGTCTGATTTAATTGACACATTTTTTTCGCATTCGAATTATATACGTCTTGCCTCATCTTTCTCTTTCACCCCCCACACAACACACACACACACACACACACACACACACACACACACACACACATATATATATATATATATATATATATATATATATATATATCCATCATCCTAGTAATTATAGGAGCAACCGGACTAATGAAAAAGAATTTCAAAAACTACCGGTAGAATATACATGGTGAACCAAGTGCCAGAGAAATACAAACAATTGCACTTAAAGTGACGGTTAGAATCTTAAAAAGATCTCTCGGCTGGAGGGTCTAAAATAGCAGGTGAATGTCTGGCATCTAGTAGGATGCCCCATCCCCAGCAAAAACCAAAAGATAAGAAAAATTTACAAAATAAATATATGTATTTCCGATATATATATATATATATATATATATATATATATATATATATATATGTTTGCTTAAACAGGAGCGCCAGCTTCTGTTTATTTATTTTTTGATTCGTTATTTCGATTCGTCGCACGATCGATTTGGTATTGTCGTCCATGTTGTATAAAAAATCGCCATATTTTCGCGAACGTTTCGACCGACGTCGGTCATCTTCGGGCGGATGAATGAGTATGCAAAATAAAAAAAATTGGTGAATTTATTAAGAAGACCCTTTTAAAAACATTTCACTACCACTTCAACCACACTTCAACGTACCTTCGCCCCCCCCCCCTTCATAACGAGCATGGTTGATACTAGGTTTATTTACTTGAATAAACAACGCTTCCATTATGGGGAGACGAATACTGCAATGTGAAATCGCAAGAATGGCCGTGTTCTTGGTAAAAATATTCATGACTTCATTTTTGAGAATGCTGCCTAATAACACAAATATATATATATATATATATATATATATATATATATATATATATATATATATATATGGGAAATACACTACATTTAAACTGGAAGTACATAGGTTTTGTAATTTACAGCTTTTGGCCGAACATTGAATATTTGTTCATAATATCCAATCTGTATAAAAATACTTCAATATTTACATTTTTCTTAAAAAATCTACACATTCTCTTGGTCGATATATATATATATATAATCCGATCTTAACATTAGATCATCCTTGAAAAGAATGAAATAGAGAATAAAAAAGAAGTTTAAAATTTAAATTTCTTTTCTTCTTTCTCCATTTCATTCTTTCCAAAGATGATCTAAGGTTAAGACGGATTCTAACTCTGCCTGATGAGATCTCAGTTTATAATATCTGTTGATCTATATATATATATATATATATATATATATATATATATATATATATATATATATATAATTATTTAATTCATATACGCATATAATAGTATAAGGTGATATAATATATTGTGCATACATTTTCAGTATTTATATCAACAGTGCTCAATATGTGAGTAGAGCTTAAAGGTAGTATTATAAAAATAATTTATGACAATGAAGCCTTCTGATGCCCTGCGAAGATGAAATAAAGACGCCTCTGTGTAGCTTAATTGCCATATATATATATATATATATATATATATATATATATATGACAAGTAAGCTATACAGAGGTGTCCAGGAAATCACCAGGCTATATACTTCCAAATATGAATTAATCTTTAGCATATATATATATATATATATATATATATATATATATATATACGGTTTCAACCACGTGACGTCCCACATTTTGAAATTTTAAATCTTTTGTCTTCTTTTTCTCCCCATTTCATTCTTTCCAAATATGATATAATGTTAAGATCGGATTCTAACTCTGCCTGATGAGATTTCAGTTTATAATAACTGTTGATCGATAAGATCGACATGCCAGTGTCGCAGATTTTGTACATGTTTGTGTAAATAAAAATAATCATATATAAAAGCTCTATTTGATAATGAGCACTTTTTATGAACCCGGTTGAAATTCTTTGTATTACTACCATGTGAATGTTTTACCTGGATTATATATATATATATATATATATATATATATATATATATATATATATATATTAGTTCATACACTGAAGATTGCGTTAGCATGAAACATCGATGTCTGTAGGTATTAAAATAATTAATAAATATTTATTTATAAATATTATTGTGTATACATATATATATATATATATATATATATATATATATATATCCGCTAACTGTTTAGTCATAGCGACTACTCATTCGATTTTTTCTTTGATATTTACAAACGTTTCGGAACGATTCGTAACTATATTCTCGAAGAGGAGTAAATGTGCCCCAAGGAGAAAACCTTATCACACGACCTCGTTGAAAACTCACTCGAGGATTATGGCGCGTAAAAAAATGATAATGAACGTTATTGTATAAAAATGTCTGGACACGAAAGGGCCAGACGATAAAAAAGAAGGAAAAAAAAGGACATTGATATTGGCGAGGCATTATTATTCTATCAATAACAATGCAAATAGCGAAGACTGTTTTAAAAGATAATAGTCAACCTATGAACGTTTGTAGAACAAAGACTAACCGACCCATTAGAACACATTACTGCGATTATTACAGTGATTTAGATAAGGCTAAAACTGGCGGAAATCTATTTTCTTCTTCTCTCATACGGTGTTCAAGCGAGATAGAGTGGTTTGAAATGCTTAAACAAACCGTACGTCTCTCTGACCGGGCGTCGATGTAATCTTCCGCTAGAGACGCCATGTTGTTATTCTGTCAGGCGCCAGCATCACAGAGGTCGGCCATATTGGTTAATGGGTGACTGCGGCCAGTAGCCTCGTTTTAGATTCGACCTTGGAAGAAACCATGACTGACAAATTTGTAGCACCTTTTTTTAGCGATATATAAGAACTTATGTAATATATTCAATCGTTTCATATGCGTGTCAGACTAAAACTCATAAGATAAAACTGATTTATATTATAATAATTTAATAAATGTTTTGAATTTGTGTGAAAAAAAGTCATTATTCATATAATAATTTCTGCCCATTTTAAAACACATATTTTCTAGATAATAAATTCAAGATATTTTCAAAAGGCTTCCTCAGTGAAGTTTTATCTCCTATAAAATACCCCGCCCCCCCCCCCCCAAAAAAAAAACAGAACCGGTAGCATCAAAATAGTTCCTTTCATTTCACTTATTTATCTATTTTTTCAAAGCTAGCCAATGAAAAAGTTGCATCCTTATGTATGAAAAAAAAACAAACTAATATCAAAATAAATTTCTTAATCATTTTTTCATCATTTCCCCAGTAACCTCCTTTTAATACAAAGTGTCCTTATCAACTCTGCAATCAACTCCAGTGCAGATAAGATGTTCATATTCCCTGACATGTTTTTGATGGCTGGTTACTTTCACTCTTGCCTTTTTCCTATCTATTTCTGATTAATCTATAATAATATCTTTTAAATTAATGGTTGGATGAAGAAGGCCCATTTGTTGTAAGTCTAATAGAAAGGCATTAGCAAAGCAAGCCCCAAGGTTAGAACGTATATCACCTCTAATCAGTTCAATAAAATTTCTAGGGACTTTTAAAAGACTGTAAGGTCCCTTAGACTGTCTCCCTGGCTCAAAACTGTCATCGGTTGTTTCTTCACTGGAACATGTCTGTGAAAAGATTTCTGATGTAGAGGAAGCAACATGTGAAGAATCTTGTTGCTGTCTTTCAATTTGCCTGTCTAATCTATTTGCTTCAGCTGAATCTTTTTTGTATTTTTTGACAGCATCTTTGTCAACAGGTCCAAGTTGGAAACTGCCTTTTGGTCCCGTTTTCTCTCTCTGATCTTTTAAATATTCTCTCTCTTCAATGGGATTCTTAAATTTCAAAATGTGCATGTGTTTAATAACAGATCTAGCATCATATGGAAGACAGAAAAAAAACTATTAAACACAGGAAGAAATCAGAAACAAACGTTTTTTTAATTATTATTCCTTCCCGTATTTAATTCTTTTTTTACTTTCTGTCTTTGATACATTCCAGCTTCTACGAATTTTCATTTTATGACATATCGTGCATTTTATCCTCATATATGTATATACATTCCTTTATTTACATAATCGTTATTGACTACATATGTGCATACATGTTTCAGCTGCGATCTCGTTCGAAATCCAGCTTAATCGGGTCATATTTAAACCTTTTAGATATGGCCCGATGAAGCTGGATTTCGAACTAGATCGCAGCTTAAACATTTATGCACATATGTAGCCAATAATGTTTGCATAAATAAAATAATTCATACTAAAACACTCGAGTTTCATTGGATTAACATCTAGGAAACAACAACAACACACTTACTATATATATATATATATATATATATATATATATATTTATAAATAGATATTGGTAGGTACAAAGTTTTAATAAACAGTCAAATAATATTAGATTACCTTGAAAAGTGTCGATTGAAAGATGTCTCGGTAATTTTATTTTATTTTTTTTACCAATACTCGTTTAAAAAAAACAAGAAAAACATCCTCATAGAGAAAAAAAGAAAGTTACGAAGTGATTCATTTTTGTTCCCCATGTCGTGGTTCTTTATTCCTCTCTTATAATATAAATTATATATAAAAACAAATCCTCACTATAGATGATAATGGCAATGCGTCTAATATTATTTGACTGTTATATATATATATATATATATATATATATATATATATATATATATATATATATATATATATATACATGTATAAGTGCAAAAATATACGTTTTAGCATATCCCTTCTATACCTTATCTATACCAACCTTTTTCCAATTGAAAGCTCGATAATTGTCAATTTGCAACAACAGAGCATATATAAGTAAACAAGATTTTGTTGGATTCCAAAGGCCAAGATTTTATTTATCTTACGAATCATTTGCAAAACACTCAATCTTTTCTGCAATTTTTTTACGAATTCGTTTCGTTCATATATATAAATCTATCTCTTAATCTCTCTCTCTCTCTCTCTCTCTCTCTCTCTCTCTCTCTCTATATATATATATATATATATATATATATATATATATATATATACTCTTCTCTTTAAATCTCCTCCGGTTTTAATCTCAACTGTTACTTTTCACCCTCCCCGTTTTTTCAAACCTTCCTTACACTAAATTTAAACAAACATACATAACACTCTAAGCAAATAACGCGTCCAAACGAGAGTGACACGTGACATCACATTTCCGAAACAGATGACAACAAAAGCTGAAGAGAGCCGGATGGCTAAGTCCTTCGGTGCTTGAAACCGACGGTACGAATGTTGTACTAATTTTTCTGTACCCAAATATATATATATATATATATATATATATATATATATATATATATATATATGGTAAAATGAAAAAGGAAAACCAAAAACTGGATGTTGTTTTATGTGTACATCAACGTTTCGTCTTTATTTATAAGACTTCATCAGGATGATGATATAGGGAAAAGATATCATGCAAGCACGGATACATGTAGGGTAGACATGTTGGGAAGAAAAATAAAATAAAATGAAAAATAATGGCAGCGTCTAGCTGGACGTCCGTACTTGTTAGAGAATGAAAAATGAGTGGGAGAAAAAAGGGGAAGGGTGGAGGGAGCAAGGACTACTGTGGCTGGCGATGAGAGAAAGAGGTGGGGGATGAGCAGGGGTAAAATGGATGGCAGAGAGAGATTGGAGGAAAAGGGGGAGGGGGTGTTTGACCAGATGGCTGTGGTCGAGATTGAAGGGGAAGAGTGAGTTGGAATGTTTGTGTGTGTGGGGTGTATGCAGGGAAATGGGGATGGGTAGAGAGGGAGGGGGGGGCTGTGATTTTGGTGGATGGGCGAAAGTTATAGTCTTAGAGAGCGTTTGAAGAAAATGAGGGAATTTAAGAAAAGGTATGGGAGAAAATGGATGAGAGGGGGAAGAGGGAGGATTTGTCGTGATAGGGTGTGAAATATTTGAAATATTTGGAAAATGATAGCAATGAGTGAGGGATTGGAGTGGGTGGGGGAGGGGGGTGATTGAAAGGGTGGGTGAGGAATATATTTGAAATATTTGGAACATGAGAAAGTTTATTTGGACTGTAGTATTAAAAATGTGAGGGAAAAAAATGAGGAAAAATAAGAGAAGATTCAGGGAGGAAAGGGAAGGGTGTGGGTGAATGGAAGAGTGTCATAAGGTTAGAGATGAAAATAAAAGTTAGCCATGATCAGGCAAAAGACTTTGTTCTGTGAGGATGATCTTGCTTATTAAGGGTGATAGGTTAAAGAAACCATTTCGCTGCTTGATAGTAGTGGAGGATGTGATGAGTGCAGTTTCCAATAATCTTCGCCGAGATTTGTTGTGGATGTGTTTAGTGATTTTGGCTTGTTCAAATTTGAATGCATGACCATATTCTAGAGCATGGGAGAAAAGTGCACTAAGAGGGTTGTTGTTTTTTATATCCCTTTTATGTTCATTTAATCGTTTCTTTAATTCACGTTGTGTTTCTCCCACGTAGAATTGATGGCAGTCATTGCAAGGGACAGTGTATAAGCCGGCATGGGATGTGGGTGTTTTTTGGAAATGTCTGGATGTGTTTAAAGTTTGTTTTATGGATTGAGAAGTGGTTTGTACTATTGGAATGCCTAGTTTGTTGAGCGTGTTGCATATGGATGTGTTATTGGAATGCGTGGGTAGGAGAAGGGGTCTGTCTATGAGAGAGGTGTTAGGGGTTTGATTTTTTTGTGTGGTGTTTCTGGAGAATATTTGGAAGGCTTTTTTCTTGGCATTTAATATGAAATGTGTGGGGTATTGCAATGTTTTTAGGGAATTAAAAATGTATTTTATTTCTTCATCTATGTGTGGGGGGCTACATATTCTAAGGGCGCGTAGGAAGAAGCCTATAATTATACCTGTTTTGATCTTGCTATGATGGTGGGAGTAGAAATGTATGTAGTCATTTTTGTGAGTGTTTTTGCGGTGTACCTTAAATTCTAGTTTATTGTTGGACTTAATTATAAGAGTATCAAGGAAGGGAATAGAGCCGTTTATTTCAGTCTCATGGGTGAATTTTATGGAGGGTTCTACTGTGTTGAGTTTATCCTTAACATGAATGATTTGTGTGTCTGTGGGGAGGAAAATTAAAATATCATCTATGTATCTAAAGTATTCGATGTTAGGAGGTAGTCTATATTTGAAAGGACCGGATTCTAAGAATTCTAAAAAGAGGCAGGCCAATACACCGCTAAGGGGGTTGCCCATGGGGAGTCCAAATTTTTGTTTGTAGAATACTTCGTTAAATTGGAAATATGTTATGTCAGTGATGAGTCTAATTATTTCTATAAAAGTGTTGGGGGGAAAAGGTAGGTCGGTTTTTGTTTTCTTTATATGTGTGTGAAGTAAGTGTAGGCATTTTTTTACAGGTACGTTAGTGTAGAGCGAAGTTACATCTAGGCTGTGTATATTTTTATTTTCTACGTTGATGTTTTTTATTCTGCTAAGAAGGTCGCCTGAATTTTTTATGTGGGAGGGACTGATGGTACCCATTAGTGGAGTGAGGATGTTAGCTATGGCCCGTGCGATTTTGTGTGTGGTGCTACCTATGCTTGATACAATTGGACGCATGGGGGTGTCAGGTTTGTAGGTTTTGGGGAGACCGTATAATGTGGGAATGATAGGGTGATACTCAATGTTTGATGCCCATTTTTTGTTGTTCTTAATTAGGTGTTTGAAAGATTTGTTAAAATGTTCTATGTTTTTATCTATAGTTTTTTGGTCAGTTTTAGTGTATGTGTTTTCGTCGGATAATAGAGTAGATATTTTTTTGATATATGAATTTTTGTCCATGATTACTATGCCCCCTCCTTTGTCAGATGGTGATATGAGTATGTTGTTGTTGTTAGCTAGGTGTTTAAGAGTGTCTATGTATCTCTTGGGTAAGACGGGGTCATTAGGGAGAGTGGTGGTAGTTGAGATTATGCCTTGAATGAAGCCTTTGGTGAAATCTGTGTCAGTGTGTCTGTAATTTTTTAGAACTGTGTTGGTGGTGGTGTTAGAGTGTATTCCAGTGGCGAATTTTAAACCGAAACTGAGAGCTTCAGTTTCTATGTTAGAAAGTTTATAGGTGGTGAGGTTGTTTATGAGTTCCGGACGTCCTAGAGTTTTCCATTTGCTGTTTTGGATAAGTTTGTTGAGTTTGTTGTTTAGTCTGGTTGTATGTTGTGTATTGAATCTTTTGATGGATTTAGTGATGTTATCGATAGTGTTGGGCAGTATTGTTTTATTATTTTTGAGGTTGATGCCCAATGTTCTGGCCTCGTGGAAAAGGTGTGAACTCTTGTGTTTTAGTAGGTTTGCAGATGATGTTAAATATGTTTGAATGTAGTCAGGAAAAATGTGGTGCGATTGCTTTAGAAATGTAAATGTACTTGCGGGTATGACCTTTTCTTTTTTATTTTATTTTTCTTCCCAACATGTCTACCCTACATGTATCCGTGCTTGCATGATATATTTTCCCTATATCATCATCCTGATGAAGTCTTATAAATAAAGACGAAACGTTGATGTACACATAAAAAAACATCCAGTTTTTGGTTTTCCTTTTTCATTTTACCATCACGTCGGATTACCTTCATCCTTCTATTCCCATATATATATATATATATTAGTAGACCATCTGTGAGCCGTTTAGTCACAACCACTATCACTATTTGTTCTACGTTCCTTTTATTTGAAAATGAATAAACTATATTTTTAAGGACAGGAAATGAAAGTGTATTTTGTTTTTGTTTTTTTTAAACCAAAATCCCCACTGATTGAATAAATCCACCAATAATCATAGACTTATTCGATCTTAATGAACATTTCAGTATTTATTAATTAATAAATGAATCTTCATAAAGTATTAAAAAAACCCTAAAAACTCATAGACTTTTAAGTCACTTAAATAACTTTACCCCCTTTATTTCAAGGACGAAATAGTCTTATCATACCCGTAGTTGAAACTCAATGACCTTTTTTGCAAAGTAATAACACCTTAGAAACGCCGATGAAAATCATATCTTTTAAATGCATCTATTATTTAAAGCTCTCAAGACATTTCTTGGTTGTTTTCTACATTTAATTTCTGATTTTTTCAGTATCATTTCCTACCCAAACAAGCTTTACTTTTTTGTCATTTGCACCTTTTTTTAGTGTGATCACTTAATGTCGACTATAAGTACAATAAGACGTATTTTTTCCTTGAAAAAGAATAATTTAAGTGACCTAAAATATATATGTTTTTCTTCGTCCATTTCTAGATATATCTATTAAACACCTTTGTTCCTGCATGACGAAAATAATGTCGCCTTACTGCAATATAAACCTTATGGATAATAGAGAAGAGATGAGCGCTATTATTTTGCTGTTTCATCTTTCATACGTGTAAATTTGCTGAAAAGAGAGTATCTCTTTTTCTAAATGCTCACAGACATGAAAAACTATTAGAGTGTGGTTGAATCAACATGCATGAGAGAGGAAGAGAGTGATGAACGGACACTTAGTAAGAGATGAGTCATTTAGTGTGTTAATTCAAATTGTAGTTAATTAGACAAATTAAAAATGGTTTTCCTTTCAAAAACAACTCAATCCTCAAACGACGGAACATATTAGCATGCATTTTGGGTTGTTAAAATATAGAAGAAAACGCCTCAGAGAAGCAAACGTTGATGTATTCATCTTTAGTATAATAATAATGATAATATATATATATATATATATATATATATATATATATATATATATATATATAGAGAGAGAGAGAGAGAGAGAGAGAGAGAATAAGCTACTACCGATCTCTAAACACGTATTGAGCACTGTTGAAGTAAATACTGAACACCGATATATAATAATAATGATAATGATGATAATAATATAATAATAATTATAATATATATATATATATATATATATATATATATATATTGTTATTTATACAAACATCATTGGTTACACATGTTCATATATGTTTCGGCTGTACTCTTCACAGAAAAATCAACCTTTGCAGACCAAGAGGTTGACTCTCTGTGAAGAGTACAACCGAAACATGTATGCACATATGTAACCAATAATGTTTGTATAAATAAAAAAATTATACTTGAGAACAGCTTTACTTGTTATTGAGCACTTTTTTGTAAACACTGGAGTTTCAACGGATGTACATGTACAGAAACTAATACAATATATGTACTATATATATATATATATATATATATATATATAAATTTAGTAACTTAGTTGCAAGGTTTTCTTTGAAAAATATTTGTAATCATTAAAACAATGTAATAATATCATTAGAAATAAAGAAAGTAATGTGAAGAAATCATTTCAGTATTTCTAAAGTTTTCTTTATATATATATATATATATATATATATATATATATATATATATATATATATATATATATATATATATATATATATATATATATATATACCACCAGGCTGTTATATAAGATACAGCAAATTTATTAAAATGTGTTATTCCATTGTGTATTTGAGTTGTCGATCTGTTAACAGTACTGGGTTTCTGGCTGAGCAGGTCTGATGTAAAACCCGAAACGCGATGACGCCTTCGCATATCAGTATCGATCAATCTACATGCGTTAGTAAAATGCATTTTAAGCATATATATACACACACGCAGTTATATATATATATATATATATATATATATATATATATTTATATATATATATTTATATATATATATATATATATATATATATATATATATATATATATATATATATGTATATATATATTAAAGAAGGAAAGATGAAGATAAAAAATTGCATAAAATTACATAAAATTACATAAAATTGATACAAATTTTATTACATCGAAAGTTCAGATGCAAGGAGTTACACTAATCCTTAAACCATGGTTTTTCAAAGATAAAACTCTTCTCGTCAGAAGATAGAATTCGGTAATGTGGTATTTATAATAAATAAATATTACCTGTTCCATTTTACTTTGAAAATTGAATAAAAACAACAGAAACGGTTGGGGATAATAAAATAAATGGCCGAGAGGGAGAATGGTAGCAGTATTGATTGCTCTACTCAACGTATTGAGCTTTATTTTATCACGATAGATCACTTTACGATACTTCACTTATCTGTTATTATTATATTAAGGGAGGCGCGAGAGCGCTCTATCCCTTAATAGACCGCACGAATGGCCTATGCTGGAAATCTCATTTCTTTGATCAATCATAACTCAAAAGTCAATAAACCCAATTAGTTAAAACTTTGCACAAAATTGTTTTTGATAGGTTCTATAAGTGTGTAGAATTTCAGCATCATTAGTCAAGGCAACCCAGAGATCCAGAAAGTTCAATCATGAAATCATGTTATCTGTGTGTACGTACGTACATATGTACGTATGTGCCACCCTGTATCTCATCAACTATTTGATGGATTCAGCTGATATTTGGCAGAGATAGAGGTTCTAGGATCTAGTTGATGGCATTTTAATTTCAGTTTACCATATACCTTAGTTTTCCAGAAAATTCCAAAAATACTTTAAAAATGACCATTGTATTGAGGCATAGCCTTTACAAAAGTAGTGATATTCCATGATAAATGCAAGATACTGAAATCATATGCCCTTAATAGGGTTAAGATGAAAATTCATATACACTAAATGTACAAAAGCAAGGAAATTCCCAAATTTTTACACTTTTATTGTCATTAAGGGTATGCGAGCACAACAGAGCTATGCATTTTACTGGTAGGAATGTTTCTTCAGTGCACCTCACACACTTCATCCACTCATGCATTGAGATTTATACTGTGATGATGTGAATATGAAATGGTTTGGTTGATATGTAGTCATACCCTTAATTAATGACAATAAAAGTGTAAAAAATTGGGAATTTCGTTGCTTTTGTACATTTAGTGTATATGAATTTTCATCTTAACCCTATTAAGGGCATATGAGTTCAGTATACTGGCATTTATCTTGGAATATATATATATATATATATATATATATATATATATATATATATATATATATATATATATATATATATAAAGTGGTGTACTAAAAGCGAACTTTTAGGAAAGGTAAAACCTATTGTGAAGAGTATACAGTTCAATATCCAGGATAGAGCAGGTAGATATGAAGAAGAATGGAAAGGAATTTTGATTTGGCTTTTGCTTCTCTAATTCCTTTCCATTCTTCTTCACATATATATATATATATATATATATATATATATATATATATATATATATATATATATATATATATATATATATATATATATATATATATTAAAGTGTGTGTGTGTGTGTCAGATATATATATATATATAATATTTATTTATAAATATTATACTAAGCCCCTTTAAGAAATTAAAGTTGAGCACTCTCGGGGAAGTTAAAAATAGACTGTCAAAAAGCTCTAATGCAAAGTTCCGAATACGTTCGTCGAACACTCTCGACTAGTCTTCTATCTGTGCCCGCTTCTAGGTACATATAGATCTTAATTTCCCTAAATTACGTGACAGTTTCCGTGGGCCGAGTGGATATCTGTGGATATCTGTGTACCGGGTTCGCGCCTCCCGACCGTTTGAAATTGTTACTTCCCTGCACTGATGAGAGCAATAAGCTTGAAACGCTAGCGTCTGTAGGTATAAATAATTTAATATTTATTTATAAATATTATATATATATATATATATAATTTTAATAAATCAAACTTCATTTCCTTATTCTATCAACACTGAAAAGTGCTGGAAAACTAGAAGCAAAACTAATTCTCTTTCATTTTTATCTTCTGGTTTCTCCCATGTAATTAAATTAAACTGGTTTCTCGGCCATGGTCATTATATGGCATCTCCTTATCAACAACTGTCAATCCTAATTAATTTTTCCCCGTTGACATCAAAGCGTGAGAAGAAAACAATCTGTGGAGAGAAAGCATCGTCTCGTCGTCTCCGCTTCTCCTTCTTCCAGGCGTAGCAATGCGCAACGGATCACCACCGGCATTTTATCAGCAATATGTGTTCAGTACAGCGACACAAATCTTCAACACTCCGTTAGAACAAACACAATCGAAGCAGCTCGTTAAAGAATATGAATTCGCACAGATGTGTTAATTAATAATAACACGCTAGTAGTACGTTAATCATTTTCCACGCCGATAAAAAAAACGAGATCGAAAAAAAATTGAGAAATATCTGGTGTCGCTGTTTGCCCCCAAAATAAATGTTACTGTTTTCAAAACGAATTGTTCAAAAATCGAACCTGACGTCATGAACTAGCTGCTTTGGTGCCCCGTTTCGACGAAAATACACTAGACCAACTTGACAATCAGCTAAATCCCATCCATTAATTGTGGAGGTCCCCAGATGCCGGAGAGCCTTCTACTTCAATAGCTTCTTTTTTTCGTGCTGCCGGCCTCTGGACATCCCTACCTGCCTCCTGTTTCCCCGACAGCACTGACATGCAGAGGTTTAAAACTAATGTAAACAGATATCTCGCTGCACAGCTCACAACTGAAGATGACACCTAAAACCTACACCGTACTTCTCAGTAGCCCCTTACGTCTACAGTGGCGGCCTGCCTTGTTTGGAGTGAAATATGTACTACCCCCCCCCTAATTCTGCCATTCTGCTCCAGCGTTCATACTACCCGAGGTTCGCGTTGACGTCATTCTAGCACCTAGGGTCTGCTTTGAGCAATCAGTACCTTCTTTACCGACTTGCACCCCTCCCAGGCATTACCTCTTCATTTTGCAGGGGTTGGTTCATTGCCAGTCGCCTGAGACAGCTTAACCTGGAAAGGCCAGCAGATCCGTTCTCGCCCTTTTTTACCGGACCAGAGTCCCCCCCCCCCCCCACCTAATCGGGATGGCTGGTTTACCTCATCTTTCGACCTTGTGTCAGATTGTGTTACAGTTGGAAGCAATTAACTATTGTCGCCGTCGTCGACTTAAAAGTGACATCCATTTTCTTTATTTAAACGATATTTAGCTAACAAGTATTTTTACGGCAAAGAAGTGACTATTTAAAAAATGTTTAATTATTAGCACAAATAATTATTATTAATTGAATTATTATTATTATGATTATTATTATTATTATAATTATTATTATATTTATTATTATTATTATTATTATTATTATTATTATTATTATTATTATTATTATTATTTATAATTATAATATTTATAATTATATATTATTTATAATATTCATAATCTATATTTATAATTTATTATCTATAATTTATGATTTATATTTATAATATTTATAATCATTTTTATTACAATATTATTATTATATTACTATTATTATTAATATTATTATTATTATTATTATTATATTATTATAATTATTATTTGTACTCACTAGGAGTTCTCACACAGATCATCGTCAGTGATTGCTCACCGACAACAACCAGTGGTATTTCCTGGAGTCTGAGTGACAACAAGTCTCCTCAGACTTCCAGTGTTCTTCACCTCTTTTCGATAACGATGCGGTATCGCAACAGTCTCTTACCATTGATTTCTCGCCGGTAAGGACAATTGGTCTTCTCTGGGATTTGGGTGGCAATAAGCCTCCCCAAGGTCTCAGCACTCTCTGCACTTTTTCAGTGGAGGTTTGGTTTGTGCTGTCCCTCTTCGGTCTTCTCATCCTCCTCGACCCTCTACAAATATGTTATCTGGTGTCAGCCTCGGCCGGCACCAGTTAAAAAAATAAATAGATGAATAAAATAATATTTCTTTAAATTAATTAATTAAAAAAAAAGAAAAAAAGAAATTTTAAAAAATTTTTAAAAACTTTTTCTCTTTAATTCCTTTTCTTTCTTTTTTTTTTCCTTTTCTCTTCCCTTATAAAAAAAAAGAATTTTTTAAATTCTTTTTAATTTTTGGGGGGTAGTTGGTGGGGGAGAGGGAGGAGCTTATAATGTTTCTTGTAATTTCTGTTTCTTTGTTCATTTTTGTGTAGTGATAGCTGAGGCCGGTGTAATTTATTGGGGGGGGGGATTATGAAGTGCTGTTTCTTGCAGTTTCTGTTCCTTGGCTCTTGTTGTGGTGTTCTTCGTGTGGTTTTGTTTTCTCCGTTGTAAATTCCTTGTGACTGGTTAGCCTTTGTAGCTTATGTGTGTTAGTTTCCGCATTCGAGGATTTTCCTTAAGATTGCAGCTGTTTTGATCATTGCCGTCCTTTGTATGGTTTCGATAGTCCCTTTGATTCCAATTTCTCCCAATCTTTTCTCCAGGTTTTTTTGGGATTGTTCCTAGTGCTCCTACGATTATTGGTATTATACTAACTTTCTTTATGGTCCATATTCCTTTCAGTTCTCTGGCTAGTTCTGTATATTTACTTCGTTTTTCCGTGTCTTTGATCTTCACTCTGTCGTCTGCTGGAACGGCGAAGTCTACGATTTTACAAGATTTTTCCTTTTTATCTATTATAATAACATCAGGTCTCCTTTTCTTAGTCATGTCCAGCTATTTGCGTTGGTTTCTTCTCTTGTGAGTCTTATGAAGCGTCCATGTAGTTGTTTTTCTTCCCATTTTTCTTTTCTTGTCTGTTTGTGTCCAGTTTCGATGCTTCCTGCGTTGTTCGTTGGGACGGTATCTCTTGCTGCGGTGATCAGCCTTTCTGTGTTCTGGTTTATGTATTTCTCCAGCTCTTTCTTAGTGTCGTCCACACAGTCTTCTATACTTACCAGTCCTCTTCCCCGTTCGTTTCTCTTCACGTAGAGTCTGTCTGTATCGTCTTTTGGATGTAGTGCCTTGGGCATAGTCATTAATTTTCTAGTCCTCTGATCAAGGTGCCTGAGTTCTACTTTAGTCGAGTTTATGAATGGTCCAGAATATCTTATTATTATTATTATTATTATTATTATTATTATTATTATTATTATTATTATTATTATTATTATTATTATTATTAATTCACAAATAAATTATTATTTAGCACAATGAATTATAACAATTATTAGTAAAAAAAAGTTTAATTATTACAATAAATATATTAATTTAAAAGTCAAGAGGTTAGTTTTATTTCGTTAGAAAAGATTAAGCTGACACGTATTTTACAGTAAAAACAAAGAGAAGATGTAAACACGCATAGAATGGCCACGGAGTCGTCCTGCATGTTAGTAATAATCCTAACAAACGTTTAGAGATATCTGGTGTCGCTGTTGGCAAATATTAAATTTTACTTATTTCGAAATGATTTGCTCCAAAATCGAATATGACGTTATAAATATAATTCTGACGGCGACGTAAAAGTGACATTCTTTTTATTTTTTAAAAATATATTTGGCTAACAATTATTTTTACAGTAAGGAAGAAGCTATTTACTTTAAAAAGATTTAAATTATAACAAATTAATTAAACTTTCCTTTTATTTAGTTGATAAAAAATATTTAGTTGAGAAGTATTTTACGGTAATAAGCAATAGAAAAAGGTGGGATTTTCACGGGGTCCTTCTAGTTGTTAACAAACATTCTCATAATCTCTCTCTTTCATCACCCCTCCACTTTTTCACTCACAGCCATCCACATTAATTTCATTCACTCCCACCCCTCCACTTTTTCACTCACAGCCATGCACATTAATTTCATTCCCTGTCACCGACTTCTCTCAGCCCGGACCTCGGTCCTGCGCTCCCAGTAGTGGTTACTACTCTTCTCATGAACCCGTCATGTCAACCCAATATTTTCATGTACTTGCATGACATTTTTCTTAAAATTATCATCCTGAGGAAGTCTTACAAATAAAGACGAAACGTTGATGAATACATAACAAAACATCTTTTGGTTTTTCCTTTTTCATTTCCCATACATATATATGTATGTGTTTATATATATATATATATATATATATATATATATATATATATATATATATATATATGTGTGTGTGTGTAGTCGACCCCCAATCTTAATTTCGTGTTAGTTTATATCATTATATGTGACAACCATGCATCCATCTGTAAACACCCATTATGGGATTTCGCCTCTGCTATCAATGTAGCCAGGATAGACGTTTATTTAGCAACGGCGTATCCCCGTTTGCAGCTAACTTTTGTTGATACCCATTGCAGATTGTTTTGAATCAATGAACTATTATTTTATTTCCGACATTCAACCGTGTTTTGTTTCTTCCAGCCATGTGTGTGTCTGTGTCAAATACGCTGTATTCTTTCTAGGTGAAATTTACATTACGTGAAATTTGCATTACACGCGGCCAGGATATTCAACAATCCGCCGTGTTCATTGTGGTGATAATGCATAAACAGAATATTAAAAGGACGAATTCTGTTATTTTTCACAATGTTTACATGCATTTAAAAATGACATTTCTTCTAAATTGATTTACATATCTTATGAGAGCGGACCACCGCTTGACACGCGTTATAAAAAATTATAAAATGATAAAATAACAAAATAATAAATAAATGTTGAAAAAAAACTTTCTACAAATGTTTGTAGCCTTACTCCTTTACACACACACACACACACATATATATATATATATATATATATATATATATATATATATATATATATATATATATATATATATATATATCATGACTTTTTGGGGAGTACAACATTTTATTATCGCAAGCATGAAGGGAAGACGAATTATATCGTTCATGATTAAAAGTTAATCAAGATTAAAATGAAAAAAATAACCCTCTCTTTTTAAAAAATCCCTCGATACAGCCTTTTTTAAAAGAGGGCGAAACCTGTCGGCTGGCATTTTTTTCCATTTTTTTTTCTTGATTAACTTTTAATCATGAACGATAGAATTCGTCTTTCGCTTCATGCTTGCGATATATATATATATATATATATATATATATATATATTTATATATATATATATATATCATCGGTAAAATAACAAATTATTTCTTTCCCGCCATAAAACGAATAGCATATTACAAATAGAAAACGTACCTTCTTTGGAGTCGTATAAATAGTGGACTTTTGTCCATCCATAGAATTTGACCATGTCGATAACCGCCTGAGTGTGGTCCGGCCGTAGATAAAGTTCGAAATTCGGGTGGTCGTAATCGACTGAAAACGAGAGACCAGGGGACACGAACGGCATGTGGAAGCGGCGACTGTACGCTTCAATCACTTCCACAGATGAACTGTCGATCACGCCGAATAAAACGAACGATCCATTGCTCATGTGGCCACAAACTGAAAAAGAAAATAATAAGAACGTTTAGAGGAAATTAAACACAAATATTATTAAAATAGTTTAGAGTCTTTAGGTCTCACTACTTTACTAGCGAGAAGAATGAAACGGGGTTTAATCGACAGAAAGATAGAGAGAGAGAGAGGGAAAGAGAGAGAGAGAGGGAGAGAGAGGGGTAGAAACGGGAAAGAGAAAAGATGAACATTTATTTCATTACACGCTGAAATTAAATAGGCATAATAATTAAAACAAATACTATTTTTGATCGTCTCAAGCGAAAATGGAAACACAAAATTAAAAGAGGAAAGGAAAAATACCATCACTTCGGTGTAACTTCGTTAGAGTCGAATACTAGACGGATACAAATATTTCCCCAAACAGAACAGTTTTGCACCAATTTGCAGCCCTTTACGAAGATTAAAATCACGATGTATGAGGGGCGTTCAATAAGTAATGCTCCAGTTGAGGGTCGTGCAGTGATCCGGTTTTTGTATTTGAAAGGACGAACACCAAAGGACACTTTTGATAAAATGAAAGAAACTTATGGTGATCATGCCCCATCATATGTCCTTGGAAACCACTGGCATCGTGAATTCAAACATCGCCGGAAGTCTGTGGAAACAGCTCCCAGACCTGGCTGTCCCTTTTCTGCCATTGATGAGGCATTTATCCGTCAAGTTGAGGCTGCCATTTTGGAAGATCGACGCATTACTATTCGCCAAATAGCCCAAGAGGTCAAGATTAGTATAGGGTCTGTTGACACTATCATTCATGACCATTGGCATATGCATAAGGTGTCTGCCAGATAGATTCACAAGTTGCTAACACCTTTCCAGAAGCGTCAAGTGCTCGAGGATGAATTTGGAGATGTGCTAAGAAGATGAGTCAAAGTTTTTCAAAAGACTGATTACACAGTATGACACTTGGGTCAATCACTATGATCAAGAGACCAAAGCCCAGTCAATGCAGTGGAAGCACTTGGACTCACTACCTCCAAAGAAGGCAAGGGTGCAGCCCTCCGCTGGCAAGGTCATGCTTACAGTCTTCTGGGACCAGGACTGAGTAGTGATGACAGATTTTCTGGCAATAGGTACCACAATTACAGGAGCCTATTACGCTTCACTTTAGATGAAATTAAGCGAAACTATCAACATAAAGAGGCGGGGCAAGATATGCAAAGGTATCCTCCTCCTGCGGGACAACACTCCGGTCCACAACTCGCATGTCGCCAGATCAGAAGCACGGGCGTGTGGCTATGAAATCCTCCTCATCCCCCGTACTCTCCTGACCTTGCACCCTCTGACTGTTATCTCTTCTTAGCCATGAAATTGTTTTTGAAAGGAAAGCGTTTCCCGGATGATGCAGCCTTGATCTATGAAGTTACGACGTGGTTGCAGGACCAACCTGGGCTGTTCTACAAAAATGGTGTCCAGAGCTGCATCAAACGATGGGAGAAATGCATAACTCTGGGTGGTTCCTATGTAGAGAAAGACCAATAACTGTGCCAAGTTTCATTAATCTACTGCTATGAGAAATGGGTCAGGGGCATTACTTATTGAACGCCCCTTGTAATTCTACTAAACCCTTTGTCTAAAATCCTTATTCCAATCTCGATCAAATTCGATAGCGTGATTTTGATTTTAAAATACTTCTCGAAATTAAGGCTCACGCTTAAGAGGTCTTAAGAAGAAATTTAGGGAATCTTGCTTAATTGGTGTGTAATACTAACTATGGATCCAATTTAATGCAAATCTGTAATGTTTGAATATTTGAATGCGACGTTCACCTTATCTCTTTTTATATAAAGTTAGGTATATGTATATGTTCATATATTTCTATGTATAGGATTCACTCCTAAACTAATTAATCTATCGTTATGAATTTTGGAAAAAAATTGCTATGCATAAGGGTGGGTAATGTAGGCTATATTTAGTTTAATTAAGTTTCACCCAAAGGGGGTAAAAGAAAGGGTTGCAGCTCTTAGCCTTCTGTAAAAATTCAAGTATTCCGATTTCAATAAAATTTGAATAATAGATATTAGGCATCAATTAATAAATATTAAAGGGTCTTTAGAGGACATCATATGAAAACAACCTCCTATGTTTCAGATTCGCATTAACCCTATCTCTAACCCTAACCATAACCCTAACCTCCTATTTGGAAATTCAAATGCTTCAGATTCGTATTAACTCTAACCCTAACCATAACCCTAACCCTAACCTCCTATTTGGAAATTCAAATGTTTCAGATTCGCATTAACCCTAACCCTAACCCTAACCTCCTATTTTCAGATCCGCATAAAAGCTTATACATAATCATTAGACACCAATTAAGCAAGATTCTCTAAATTCAGTTACTTTTTCAAACCCTTAAGCTTAAGCCGTAAATGTAATACATTTTTAAAAATCAAAATTATTTAATATATTTTGATTACAATTGGAAAAAGAATTTAGATATTAGGTTAATAGCATTATATCTTGATTCTAACTTTGGTAAGAGGACATAAAATGGTGCAACACTTTACTGTTCGAAGAATTCATTTTTATCCTCCTGGGATGGGTATTCTTCTGGCATATTTATATATATATATAAGTTTTATTAAGTAAATAAATTATCGAAGTCACTACTTAAATTGCCGACTGCCTGCGTTTAATATACACAGTTCAACTTCAACTTGTGAAAAACTACTCTCATTCTCGATCCACGGAAGTATTTTAAAATGGCCCGAATTCTCAAAATTACTTCCGAATAATACATTCCACCTACAATTGAACTAAATATCTTTCTATTGGAGTTACTTCATTCTTGAACTTTTTAAACGCTGCCTTCACGAAAACCCTTCTTTTCTATCTTTCAATCTCCTTTCACTGGACACCTTATCAACAGACATTTACCAACTGGACATACCCCATCTCTTTTTACACGCACATTCTCACTCTCCATTACTAAATATTTTTTCAAATTTTTAATTTTGGCTTTTCCACTGCCAAATTATCCATCTATGTAATTCTTCTGATGATAGGATTTTAATCTTTGAAAAGCCTTGGCTTAAGGAAAGAATAATAAACATGTTTCTACCGAGTACACCTTGCATTGAACAATCGAAGTTGAAATAAATTTCTCATTTGTACATGTTTATCCCTCTTCTTTCATCTATCTTTAAGTTTTATTAAGTATATTTAATAATATTTGATAGGCAGGTAACGCTGAGTAAATATGTTATGGAATAATTATTCTGTCAATGCTTATATGAGGCAGCCGACGTCTCCAAAAATGATAAGACAAAGTTGTTTTTTAATTACGATTAAATATTTTATAGGACAAAAGCAACGCCATAGAGATTCAAATCATCGTCTCTTTTTTACCTCTCTTCAATAAAGATTTGTATGAGACGACAAAATAAAACAAAGGATACAATCTGTTTTAAAAGCAGAATTAAGATCGGTACTAGATTGAAGGGACGCAAGATAAGAGATTGAGACCGCCATTAGATTATTTTTCAGTCAAAGCTTTTATGAGACTTTTAAGCGAAGATTAAAACAATGTTTATCGATATTTATTTGAGATTAACATCAGAAAATCGAAAAAAAGAATCGACGTCTGAAATGAGACAGCTGATATATCGAAGATAAATAAATATCTTTAGAGATTTGGTATTGTCTAAATGTTTGAGATGGTGAGTTCGAGTTTATATACTTCTTGGATTATTTTTCTCTCGAAAACGTTAATATTTATATTTTCACTACGTTTCAGCCTTTTTAGGTGTATTATACAACCAAAACAATAACAAATAATTTTTCTTTCTCCCTCTCTATACAAAACAAGCAATCTACAAACAAAGTTTATTTCCTAGAACATCACATCTGTGGAACAAAATTGCTTTTCCGTCGACTGCAACATGGTCGTTTGCATGTCTAATGTAAACAAATAGCTGTTGAGCCATACTTTTGGATAATCAAGTTCTCTTAAGTAATCTTCTGCCCATCCATACACTGTTTCCAATCCTCTCCTAACGACGATCATCGTCCAACTGGCAATATGTTGAACCCTTATCCTTGAGTGCCCCCCGAACATTGATAAGCGGTGAACCACCAGTAAAAACAAAGCACAAACTGTCACCTTGTATAGTATTCCAATAAAACACTGTAAATGATAGTAATACTAGACCTTTGTATTTATGTGTAGGTGGTATTGTATATTGGGTAACGTTGAGTACACCCGAGGACATAGTCAGAAGAAAATGGGTTATCAAAGAGGTCATATGTCAAATTTGACATTCATGGTAATAGCGGTAGCGAAAGTCGATGAATAGAAATAAGAGGTCACGTTACAATTAGAAGGTTGTGTTTTAAACAGAACCTGTTAGAATCATCGTCAAAATAACAACTACAGCCAATGAAGAGCCGTGATATGATGATAATGAAACTAATCGATAAACTGTAAACACCAAATAGTAGTAATAATAAATGTATCCGGTTTTTCATCGACTCCAACAAATCGCTAATATTAAGAGTTAGATGGTTTTAGTTGTTTTGCTTTACGGCATATCAGCCATTTTCAGTTTATTTTAAGTCGAATTCAATCATATTGTTAAATATTTTTATGTATCAATTTCTTAATATTTTCAAATATTTAGTGCAATTTAATTTTTGTTTGTTTGTTTTGTGTTACCGTTTAAAGTGATTCTATTTTACCCAAAAAATGGAACCCAAATACAACTCTAATCCGAATGCATCTAGGAATAATGGTAGCAAAGAGGTGACTCCATACTCAACAAAGCTCCCAAATTGGAGCCTCACCACAGTATGCAGGTTGATGTCAGTACAATATTAGCAAGAAAAATCAATAATGGCGTGCGACATTGCTATTATTTCGACCATTCACATATAGAATTCCCCCAACAATGACTAAGTTCCGCTTGTTAATAATTTATAGTTTCTTACAATAGTTTTTCCAGTAATTTATCACTTTAAACATACGTACAAAGCTGACTACATTTATAGGACCAATAACAGAGTAGAAAATAGAATATGACAACATGTGCCCAGAGGGATTCGTACGAGACCGGCTGATTAGGTAAGAAATATGATTTGTACATCTAGATGAGAAATTGCTGAACATCTAATAAGATATACCTTTGCGTACACCGGTGACATATTTACTGTTCTACGCTCTACTTAGTGTGTTTTTCCTCTTAAAGTTCTGAATATGATTTCTATTAAGTCCTTGCAACATTCTCTCTGTCAACATATTTCCATTAAGTCCTGGCAACATTCTCTCTGTCAACATAAAGATGGTTGTTGTGACTGCGTAATTTCCATTTAATTCTTAGCTTGGTTTTCGGATTCTTCTATTTCTCATTGATGTTATCTTGACAGTCGAGGACCTACACATATGATTAGTATTTCTATTTCGCTTGGTATTCATATATTTTATATTTTACAGTTATTCGTTTTTACATGTCTTTGTATTCATGTATTTGATCTATTGCAAGTATTCTTCTTACTAATATGTTTTTCTATTTTATACCATCAGTAATAAGATATGCCAATCTGTTTAACTATAACCAAAGAACAAAGATCGATACCCAAACTATTTCAAATATGATTTCTGTTTCGACAAAATGCAACTGAATAACATACGTTGTCAATCAACCAGATATTTTGATAAAACACGACTACAATACGAAATTTTGAGCGTCGGTTCAATAAGTTTAAATATGCCTATATATATATATATATATATATATATATATATATATATATATATATATATATATATATATATATATATATATATATATATATATATTGTTTATGTATAAATAATTATTAACACGACTACAATACGAAATTTTGAGCGTCGGTTCAATAAGTTTTAATATGCCTATATATATATATATATATATATATATATATATTGTTTACTTATAAATAAGTATTCTATGATCTCGCTAGATGGATCACTTTAAGTAAGTTGACAACATGCTTTCATTTACAGCGTAATGCAACACTTTAAGCCCCGCCCATTGAGTGTTCTCAACGGACTGCTTATGGCCGCCTAATTTGCCATTAAGACGTTAATTTACTCTCCTATTTTCCAGACAATGCGTGGTGGGCACATTGGTACGCGCTCCGACTACTGAGTTAAATATGACTTTTGTATTTGTGACCGACATGGATTGTCTCCTCCCATAATGATGATTGCAGGTTTGGCATGAAACACATGCGTACATGGGTTAATATGAAAAATATTATTTATAAATAATTAGATATACAATAGAAGCAGAAAAAAAAAAAAAAGATATAAAATAATCAAAACACGTACTCACACACCCGCAAACCCACGCATGCGCAAAAACGTCAAACAATTACAAATGTCCTCAAATGAAACAACACCCTTTCAAATCGAAAGACATTTCTTCAAATGGATTTACATATCGGATGAAAGCGGACCACCGCTTGAAACGCGTTATATGAAATTATAAAATGAGAAAATGAGAAAATAATAAATAAATGTTGAAAAAACATTTTACAAATGTTGGTAGCCTTACTCCTTTACATATATATATATATATATATATATATATATATATATATATATATATATATATATATCATCAGGTTTCGCAACTAAAACAGAGCCTTACTAAAACATTGTTGGGTGTTATCTGTTATATTGCCCATCAGTAATACTTGATCTTCCAATCTTTACAGTTTTCGACGTGAAACCGTGGTATCAATGAAATATAAACTAATTACTAAATATATATTACGTTCTTTTAGAATAATCGATCAACTATTGAACGTTTTCTCATCCAACAATAGTGAACCAGCCAATAATTTTGAACCCACTGTTTGAGGATTTGCTCAAAACATCTGTTTTTGAACCGCGAATATATCTCGTCATCTAAAAATAATAGTCACGAAAAACGAAAAGAAAAATGGGTTCCACATGAACTTAATGAAGCTTACAAACTGTGTCGACGTCTAGTTTGTTCATTGCCTAACAACCGGATTATCTTGGATAATCTTCGCGAAGTGAGATATGAAGGTCTACATCATCCTTTATATTCCTCTGAAATTTGACCGACAGAATAAAGAAGGCATCACACATCCATTTGCTGAATGTCTGGCTACTGAGTTTAAAGATTTTTATAGAAACAAAAACCTGTCATTATTAGATCATCGTTGGAAAATGGTTATTACTTCAAGTGAATTATATTTCGATTAAATAATTCTTTCTTTTTTTATTTATTAAAAGGTGACATTTTCTGAGTGACTCTCTTATATTTAGACGCAACGTCGTAAGATATTAAAGACATATCCAAGAAAAGATACAGACACCCATCGTTATCCAATTATTATTCAATCTACTTTCGTACCAGACAGAACGGACACCAAACAACTAATCATTACGACTGTTTTCTATTATTTGTAATGATTTGTAGTTTAGACTAAAGAAACACTAGATAAAAATAGACGTAACTAATGTACGGTTAATATCTAGTTACTAAACAGATAGTGTAATGTTATTAATAAACCAGATCGGATATTTTTAAGACGCGTCCATTTAATCTGCGCGTTTAGTGATGAAAATGCTATTCCAAATTTAAGCATAACAGACTAAAGCGCGGCGTGACCGCCTGGCAGACAGCAGTGATTGATAATGTTTAAATAAATTCGCAGATGTTATGAATTCATCAGTAGTATACTTAATAATTTAAATAATTTACTAATTCGTATAAATTTGATTAGTAAAACTACTTTTCTCATTTTGGTTGTTATTTTAACCATATTTTTGCCGATTTAACCTCCGGCCTTCTCCAGGAGCATCTTTTCGAACTTGAAGATTTTTATGACGAACTAGGGAGCCTATACAGAATTTCGAAGTCGACCCTTTATTTTATCTACAAGGGTAGACTGTTCTCGGTCTGTAGGCCATGTCCGGATTGAAGGATTAATTATTATGTTATTTAAATTTGTCAGCTTTAGTGATGTATAGCAATCTTTCTTCTTTACGTCCACGCTGACTCGAAGTGGTAGAACCTTTCGAAATGCCATCATAGGCAAAATAGAATTAGTCCTTCGTACAAGGGAGGTGACGGTGGTTAAGTGGATATCGACACGGACTGAAGTTCGAATCCAGTCGGTTCCACATTATCACTGTCACTTAGGAAAGAAAAAGACACATTTGAATGCAAATCAGTATTTGTACAATATACAATTCTCCGGGGGTGACGGTGGTTAAGATGATAACGATGAAGACCTGGGTGTTCCAAGTTCGAATCCAGTCGGTTCCACAGTACCATTTTCACTTAGGGGTGTTGGCAACCTTCTCGTGGTCCTTCCCGTAAGTACTCGATGTCTTTCCAGAAAGATTTCTAACTAGAAAAACATCGGGGAAACTAATGCCAACACCAGAATCATGTGATTCACACGAAAGAAGAAAAAGTCCTTCGTACAAAATGAAACTGTATCACCCCCCCCCCCACACACACACCTTTACATGACTATGACCCCGTCTACGTGCCTCAAAGAATATTGCGTATAAAAGTGATGCAAAATATTAATTTTATTATTTCGATAAAGTTCTTTAAATAAAAGGAACGAAATATTAGCCAACAAAATGTTTTTGATTTTTCTATCTATATTTTTCGGTTACTTGTAATTCTATTTATTTTTCTCTGTCGGCATTAAATGACCCATAAGAGGTTGATATGCCGTAAAACAAACCAATCCACATAATGAAAAACTAATAAAATTAAAAACACCATGAATAACTATCTGAATATATCGATGCAGTAAAATGGTACGTAGCATGTGTTAGTTATGTCAAATATAAATTTCCATTTTGAAATCAGATTACGTAAACAAATTCGCTTCAAAATGAATGGTAAGAAATATAGCGAACATGTCACGTGAAATAACGTAGCAACACAGCAAGTCGAGATCGAATACGTGGCAGAGAGTAAGCTACAGAGAGTTTCTTGGGAGCCGGACGGCGAACAAAGCAGACGTGTTTCGGAGATCTTCCCATATAGAGGGATAAACGACAGAGAAGCCGACGTAATCTTAATGTAAACCACAGAGATTGTAACATCGCCGTATACTGTATTAAAATTCATACTTAGATAGAACAAGAAAAGAATTATGATCAAGAGAGGATTAATATGTGTTGCTTTTAATTACAACAACTTTTAAGTCAACACTATTATGCCGGCTTCTACGAAAAAGAAGAAAGTAAACAACTCTACATACATAATAACGACAATTGCTATGAATAAAAAAAAAGAGAGGCAGAAAACCTCTACACACATAGACGTGCCAGCCATTTGTTGCGGTCAAAGAATAACGACTGCTATGCAGCAATAAAATCTAGAAATATAAACACTTTTAGAAAAATAACTGGATTTGTTATTATGCCGTAAAAGAAAATAAAAAACATATATATATATATATATATATATATATATAAATATCACATATATATATATATATATATATATATATATATATATATATATATATATATATATAAAACGATGTTTATCGTATAGACATTAATTAATGTATACACACACCCACACACACATATATATACAGGACCGGCGGGACAGTTATTAAAGTGGGGGGGCTCTCCTAAAAAGTGGGGGCCCTGGTTAAACAAATGCATATATAACTTCATTATTGATGACCGTAAAGTGGGGGGGGGGGCAAGTCAAAAAGTGTAGGGGGGTGCTTGAGCCCCCCTGCCCCCCCGGTGCCGCCGTCCATGATATATATATAATATATGTATTATTTTTGTTTCATAGATGTTAATTCGTTGAAACTCCAGTGTTTATAAAAAGTGCTCAATAACAAGTAGAGCTGTTTTTAGTAAACATTTTTAGTTATACAGACATTATTGGTTACATATGTGTATAGATGTTTCAGCTGCTATCTCCTGA